>JAJJWX010005255.1:0-600000 GCA_023529315.1 Papaver bracteatum | reverse complement strand
GTTTAATCGGCCTTGAGATTAAACAAATACCCCAACATTAGTCAAATAATGTCTACAAATACGGGATCGAAACAAAGTGCTAACGGGAAAAAATGAGAGACTAACATCAGTTCTACAAATAAAATACCCTATATGTATCAAAGTTTGTTAACCAAACATGTATTCAAATTAAAAAGTCATCAACTTAACACAAAAATATAAAAGAACCCAAGTTAAATCAATACTTGCATAAACAAAACTTATAAGAGAATTTTGTAATTATTAAATACCTTTAAAATCACTATTAGAGATTTAATTGCATGCATCGTTAAAAACTATGGTTGGACGAAATCACCAGATTAATTTGTAGAAATTTCACTGGATATGTAGCAATTCAGAGAAGTTTACACTGGTGGTGATGCGTTCCATCTAAGTGTTGTTCGATTGATTATTTTTTTAGAAGGTTTCGGTTTTCATTGGAGAAACCGAGAGGGAGCGTTTCATTATATTAATTATCATTCAGAAATCCAAGACCAACTCGCCCTCTGCTTACATGATCTCAATACAACCTTAGATTTATCTATTGGACTGAGAAATCTTGATACTAAATATGTAGTTTTTAGTGTTATTTATTATATAACGTGACATCCAAATGTTTTTTTCTTCTTCTTAATTTTCATGTATTTTAACCGAGTTTATATTAGCATTAAGACGATCAACCACATTTCTAATTTATAGTGTTATCCTTTTGTAGTAGCACATAATTAACATAGTCAATTACTACTCATCAATACCGGCCAGTACCACAAACCACCAGATATCACTTCTTTCTCCACCACCACCATTTTCCATCCCTCGTAGAATATTGGGCATTCTTATAACTTTTAATCCCACATGTCATATATAAGGTTTAGATTTAACAAACTTAGGTCGTCAATTAATTTATTCAACTATGTGTTTTTTGTTAATACTGAAAATCATGCGTACGAACGGTTACCAAAGATAGCAGTGGTACCAAAAACAACCATTTTGTCTAATATGATTTGGTATTATCCCAAAAGTATTTGTTATCCGCCTTTTTTGATCGTGTCAAAAACAACCAACTATACTTTTCACAAAACAATGCTACCCGTCATGTAATTTTTTTTATTATTTTTGATTCAAAAAGAAAAAACCAATACCACCGCCATTGAAACCAATACCACCGCCATTCAAAAAGAAAAAACCATATTTTTGAGCACCACTATTTCTTCCACCAAAACTAATGTTACCGCCTCCACCACTTAGTAACACCTTCCACCGCTTCCACCACTTACTTCTTCCTCTACTACCACCACCACCACTAATATCTATTGAAATATTTTTTTGCCAAAATTATTATTTATTGATGGAGATATGTATATTAATATTAATTAAGGGATATTTATGATGTAAAATTAATAAATCATTTATCATGAGAAATTAATGAGACATCAATTAATAAAACACTTATACTAATTAATATTTAAGTTGAACAAACCATGACCATAGATTTATCTTCTCTCTAGACAAATCACTTATACTAATTAATAAAACACTTATACTAATTAATCTTTAAGTTGAACAAACAACCACTGTTGATTTATCTTTTCAATCAATTCCAACCAAGGTGGAACAATGGTTAGAGGCCACTCTTATGACACAATAGGTCATGAGTTCGAACCTCCCCATTATAATTTTTGAAATTCTATATCTTGACTTGAGTATTCATTTTTAATTCATAATATTCGAATGAACACCACGTGTGCGACTTGTAGGGTGTAGCACGGAAAACCACAACCTTTGATTTATCTTTGCCAAGGATAAATCCTGACCACCACCAGATTGGCAAAATTAGCTAAACTCTGCTTTTTGATGAAATTTTTGATGTTTTTGTCTTAAAATTGCATACTCACCTGATGGTAAATCTCATTATTTTGGGATTGCTTCCGAGAGATTAAACAAAAAATTGGAGATAGCACTGGTGAGTCATTATTTTCTAATAATTTTTTATGATGACCAGTTCTTGAGTTACTAGGAGCCTTGCGTGTTACCTACTTTATTAGTATCCCCAATGACTTCTCGGAACATCTCATCCAAACGTAGTTAGTTGGTTAGGCTTTTTATGAACTTAGGCCAAGTTAATTAGTGTGCTAAATGAAATAAGATCTTAGTGTCCTATGATTTTATTTTTAAATTTAGACCATCTACTATCGAAGAGTAGTTTAAAATGCTTCAAGATGTTTTAGTGATTTTCAACAGAACTACGCGTGCGTTAACAAACAATGGAAACTAAAAAAAAAAAACAGGTTTTGCTGATTTAGTTTGTTGTATAAAATTATGTTAGTGAGGTACTAACCCAGACCAGTTATAAGCAGAAGAACAATTATTCTTCAAATTTAGGTCACATAAATAAAAATAAGTATTATCACGCACAATACCAAAATTATGTAAACTTTATATACTTCTACATTGTCTTTTTCTCTAAAGACATGAATTGTTTTAAGCCAATTAGAATTCATTTAGGGATACATGCTTTGGACATTACATGAAAAACAAATAATTTATGTTTGAATTTTATCATATATACAATTGGCCGAATGATTGCAGTTAATAATCCTAATTGGGTTGAACAAACTTACCATCATAAAAAATCTATAAAATAAATATATCACCTTTCACGATCTAGGTCCATAATACAAAATATGCATGGAAAAATACCGAGTATTCTAGACTGTCAACTTGATCAAAACATGGAGAATTTGTTGACATGATTATTGTATACTCACAATAATGGCGCAAACTCTTTTCTTTAAAACCCAAGAAATAATGTATTTGAAGCTAATATATATTTATTTTTTCACAAAGTTTTACATTCTACCAAAAATGAGCACAACCTAAAATGTATAATGCCATCATTTACTTTTTGAAGGTCGGTTTCCGAAACCTAACGGTTGAAATTAAAAACTGTAGATGGTGAGATTTGGTATCCCTGAACTATTAAGATTTGTATGGGGAACATATCTCTAAAAATTGAACTTCAAATTTATATAGCCATGTAGTTATAAGAAAAATGACATTGAAATTATAAGATTGTGGTAGAATAACCATGTTAACGGATCACCCCCTGAACGAATGCAAAACTTATGAGGATTCGGTGCTACAATATATGAACGACAATAATTTTATATTACAATATAAAAGGTCAATATATAGGTGCGTCCGAGTACGTGTGTTATTCCTTCTTCCATGTCTTCCAAGCCTTTGTGATGCTTTGCTCTGAGTTTCAGTAATGAAAATTTCATCAAAGAATTGTTTTCTCAGTCATACTATAAAAGGATGTTAAGGCAGCAGAGACGTCGTGAAAAAGAAGGTCAATAACAACATATGGAAACTGATGAACATGAAGGACAATAGTCCAGCACCTTTTACATCGTAGAATAATCCAGATTTACATATCTAATCTGCCCGAATTAGTGTAGGATGTGGTTGCTAGCGATCTGTTATTGAAGACTATTATGCATGTAGCAAATATATACAAGTAGTATAGTTATTTGCGGACTATGTAACTTGATTACATAATAGTTTTGTTGATATATCAGAACATTTGTCCATAACACACACCATCAGAAGAAGGAGGCATGAGAATGTCGGAACAACAACCATCCGATAACCAAGAGAAAATTTAGCTTTTCATTATGTACTGCGACACATGTGTGGAATTAAGAGGTTTTCATATATCATCTTGGTACTTGGGAAGCATCTAAATGGAACAAGCCAATTCAAATTTTTTGTGAAGTCTTTAAAAGTAATGATATTCATTGGTGCATGTTAGAGAATTCAACAAGTGAGACCCTAACAACTAGAGTGTGAAAACCCTTCAGATTCAACCTTTGTCATAATATTTGATATTGGAGCAACTAAAGTTTCTAGAGAGATACCACAAGAATCCAAAGTTTACTTGGATTCTAAACCATAATACCTACAATGCATTAACCACTTCACAAAGAAAACATGATGTATATTTTTGATTAAAATATTGTCAAGGAGACCTAGGGAGTATAACCCCAGGTCCAGAAGACTCTTTCATTCCACAAATTGTGTATTGAATCAAGACTGGGTTCTCTAAGTGAGCAGCACAGGAATCAAGTTACAATTCCCATTGCATCTCTCCTTCTTATGGATTATTTTGATTGTGTTAATTGATCTTTATCTATAGATGGAAGTGTTGGGTTGTTATATTTATTTCATTGTACTAACCTATTTGCAGTTGGCAGTAATTATAGTAAGGTTTACAAGCCATTCTTCTGCCTTCAAGAACCATCGTTTTTTATGGTTACAGTGGCATTATTTCACATCAATACTTGAGAATACAGTAGCATCAAGAAGGTTTATTTTATTGAAGTGTCTTATTATGGTACTTTGCAACAAAACTGAGCTCACTACTAATACACCGTGCCTTAGAAACCACATTTAATACCTAACTATATGATATTGGGTTGCAGGTAAAGCAAGTTGATTTACATTTGGAATTTGGTGTATTGTTACTCGACTCGCTTAAGCAGTTTCTTTTGTCTATATTTGATAGGGAGAGGTGAATCATTTATCCCATATTAGCATTCTTATTGGTTCGACAAGGGGTTGGTAAGACTTTATAGATTTATTGTGGCTGCAAATGGTAGAAATTTTGTTGGACTATAATAGATCTCAGTAATCTCTTTTTCTACAAATATGCATCTGCTCGAATGTGTTTCTCTTTAGGAAAAAACGTTTATTTAATTATCTGTCATTTCTGATGCAGAAGTCGTATCAAAGAAAATGCTCACTCTGACAGATGTGGAGAGAATACTAAGGCTTGGCATTCAAATTTTTAAGAATGCAGTTAAGGAATCAAACTCTCGAGATGCACAAGCGTGGGTGAACCATGATGGCTTACAATTCAATGGTACTTCTCAGAATGCTATAATCTGTAGTCATTGCTTTAAACTACATAATATGGAATGTTGTACGTCCATAACCAATTATTTTAGTCTTTTATCTGCTTGATCTTCATGGATCATGGTCTTCTATGTTCAAATTGAAAAAGAAATACTAACAGATAAATTTTCTTTTCTTCTTTCTCGCTATTTAGAGTGAGACTCACAACTATCTATAACAACATCTAGTTAACCCCATATCTTGACCATTAACACAATAAAACCACAATGTCATCTATTTACATTCATGTAACATTCCTTATAATAAACAATTAGTATTAGTTGATTCTAAAGTACACAAGATAACGTCAAATGATATCCAAATACAGGTAGCGTTGAAGTTGCAAAACTCCAACAACAATGGGAGATAAACTTGAGATACAAGATTTGTGTGGAGTCCAAAAATTAGATTTGAAATCTAATACCAAATGTAAAATTCGCTTATGAAGCCAAGTTGTAAAATAGAAATTTAATTTTACTTTAAACGTCACTAACACAACATGTTTTTCTTTTTATAAATTTTTTTATTTTTTTTGTGTTAAAAAAACGGAGACTAGCAAAGATAATAGAAGCTACAAAGATAGCAATTTTTGTATTTGTAACGATGACATCGTGTGCAGATATTTTTTCATGAGGTCTCCCATGCTCCAGCAGATAATTGGGTTATACTGTGTTCATGCAAAAAATGGAAAATTGTCAATATAAGACTCTAAACTACAACATAGATTATACATAACAAAATTACACCATTATACATGGTTTCCTTTATTGATCCATAACATAGATTTGTTACATAGAGGTTGAGCCGGGGCCGTAAGGCCCCGGTGATACCTAGTTTCAAAAGAAAAGAAGGATTTCTTTGAACTCAACAAATATCATACAAGTATGAATTTGGAATCCAAAAAGAATATTCAATCAAATTAACCTTAAGCGAACCATGATTAATTTGACTAAATATGCTCAACACAAATAAACTTATGGAGACTTAAATACTCAATTAGATTAATCACAAGAGAACCCATAATTAATATAACCGGAATACACAATTAAACTAATCACAAAAGTAATCAATTTAATCGTTTATACTCACATAAGAAAATCTATGGAGCGATGACTAAGTTAATCATAAAAACAACCAACCCAGTCAAAAACACTCAAACATAAGAAAAACTTACGGAGTCATAACTAATAATCACACAAGATGATTAATTTAGTTCAATATGCTCGACATAAAGTACCTTACGGAACACAACTAAGCTAATCACAAAAATAATCAACTTGGTTGTCTAGTTCTCGACATAAGACACAATACGGAGCCTCACAGTAATACACAAAATATGGATCAGGGAAGACTAATTACTGCGGAATACACAAGGATTCATTCTATGTTTCCATCACCATTTGCAAAATGAAATACAATAGACATAATCCTTGAATCACAAAATATTTTAACCTATATTACATCAAAAATTGACAATATAGGCTTAACTTTTGTGTTTTTCAAAAGTCTATTCATTCTTTTATCAATACTTGCATATAAATTCACGAACGACTTTACTTTTGATAAAGTATGGGACAATCAAGTTCACGGACATAAACACATATATCCCATAACAATATTGCAATATATAAAACCATAAAGATTAATACTGCAAAGATCATCTTCCAAACAAGTTTAGAATTTAAACCAATAAATCTAAAAATAAGAAGATGAAAAATTTGGACATAGCTATGTGTAATCACAATAATGGCTATTCCAAACACTAGTTATTCTTCTAAGCAAAATAAGAAAAATAGAAGATTTACTAGGCAAATAAACTCAGACATGTCTACTAAAAACCGATCACAAGCTAATTTTTACGTTCGACAGCTTTACGGGTTTCAATACCTTTGAGTTTGTGATTCATATTAACAACTGCGTCTTTGAAGAAGATATCTTTATTGAGAAGTTCTTTAACATGTGACTTCATGAGACCAAGGTCAGTAGTAACCTTTTTCAACTCACTTCTAACCACATCAATATCCTTCATTGTATCAACAAGTTGCAGTTTTGCTTTCTCAAAGTATTTAAGAAAGTCATGAACCACTTCAGCAGAAACCATATCCTCATTCTCAACATCTTCATGTGAGTAGGCATAGTAGCATGAGGCATTAGGTGCACCATCTTCTACAAGAGTTCTTTTCTTCCTTCCTTTTAATTCAAAACCAAAACCTTTCTCAGGAAATCCCTTAACAAAAACACCATGGAGAGATGAAGAAGAGGACATTCTTGATAATCCAGAAGATAACCTAGAGTATACGTACGTGACTATGTAACTCAATAGGTCAGTTATTTAAATTTTTTCAGGAAGGAAAACTTTTAGGGTTTTTTAAGCTGTAGACTCGATATAGTAACCCGTGTACACATTCGACCATAGTGCACTCCACAAGGAAAAACACAAGACAATTAAACAGGAAAATAATAAAAGACATTGCAAATACTTTTAGGCAACATTGTCTGCTGGCACTAGTTTAGCTATAAACGATAAGAGAATAGCTCAACTAGGCAAACCGAAAATTGCCAAAGTACACCTGACTTTTACACATCTTGCTCAACAGGATTTTCATGAGCAAGTTCCTAACCCTTGTGATTAATTAGCACAAGTCTGAGCTCTAAGATCATTCAAGGAACTGTGTTTATGATCAAGTTTCTTTTTCCTCCTGAATTGTGAGAAGGATCCCTTTTGATTTGAGAAATTATCATAAAACTTACTGTCATCAAAATATGAGACACAGTTTGAGTTCTTACCAGAAGAATTTTGACTTGAGGAGGATGACAACCTGTTGACAATTTCTTTGTACCCTTGAATTATATTTATCAAGTTATTTCTCATATCATCATTTTTCCTTCTTTCTCCTGGATTTTTTTTCAAATCAAGGGACACGTTATTTTCAGAAACAACAGCTTGGTCTTTCCTTAGACGATTCTTATTAAGAATTATGTTCTGCTTTTGAAAATTTAAGGAACTCATTGAACTGACCTTCCTGGTAACATACACAGGGTGCGTATGAAAACCAATGGGTTTCGACATACGAATGTCAGTTACACCTTTGAGGAATAAGTATAAGGTGTGTTGAAGTTAAACAAGAGAATTTTTATTCAACTTAGAGTTTCTCTTTTGTCTAACAGAACCTTTTGCTTCGCAAAAGAGACATACTTTCTGATCACATGAGTGATTAGGTAGTTTAGTCTTAACATTCTGGTCGGGAGATTTCTTCCTTCCATATAGTGCGGAATTTCCTTGATCAAAGGAAACTAACACATCTTTCTTAATTGGAAGGGACTCCCTTTTTACTTCTGGTGCTGGAGAATTTTCAGATGTAGCAGAAGTAATTGGTATATTGGACTGCTTAGAGCATCCTTGAATAGAGAGTTTACTCAAGTGATGTTCTATTTCCAATGTATCCTTTTCAAGGTTTGCCTCAAGAGTCATACACGAAGAATGATCTTCAGTATTTTCTTTGGATTTGCAGTCTCTTATCATACCAACAAGAACACTGACGTGTTGTTCCATCCGATTGAGTCTATCATCTTGGATTCTAACAAGATTTAGAATCAGCTCACTCTCTTCAGCTGTTTCCCATTTATTTTGAGAAATAGACTCTTTTGAAAAGTAATCGGGACAACACATGTTAGAATCTGTCATTCTAGCTTGAACACAAGGTTCATCTATGTTCAAGATTGAATAATCTTTCTTTTTAATAGAAATAGACGAGACAAAGCTTTTATTTCTAGTGACGCATTTATCAGAGATACTACTCTTGTCCATAGAGTCAGATCTCTACAAACATAGACTTGTAAGGTCTTGAACATGTTTGCCTGCTCTGATACTAATTGAAAAAGCGAGGGTCTAACAACCACTCCCAATATTTCGGTTATCAATCTGTATAGACAAAATTCAATATACTTTCTAGAGAATCAACTAGACAGTCAGACTCAATCAATAGAAAATATATCAAAGAGTTATTATCTCAATCTCTAAATTCGATCTTTACTCAAGCAAATAGAAATCTGCGAGTCTTTATCAAAGAGAGATAACTTGGATGGTACCAATGACTAGTATCCAAGTGTAAATCAATTTAAATCAACAACCAAAAGGTCGGATATTATAATTGATTGAACAACGCACAACCTGTATTATTTTAATTATATAACAAAATATAATGCGGAAAAGAAATAACACAGACACCAGAATTTTGTTAACGAGGAAACCGCAAATGCATAAAAACCACGGGACCTAGTCCAGATTAAACATACACTGTATTAAGACGCTACAGACATTATCCTACTCCAAGCTAACTTCGGTCCGGACTGTAGTTGACCCCCAACCAATCTCACGCTGATCCAAGGTACAATTATGCTCCTACGTCTCTGATCCCAGTAGTTTACTACGTACTTGATTTCCTTAGTTGATCTCACCCACAACCAAGAGTTGCTACGACCCAAAGTCGGAGACTTTAATAAATAAATTTGTATGACACAGAAAAGTCTACAGTAATAGATAAATCCGTCTCCCACGAATATACCTATAAGTTTTTGTTTCGTCTTTTGATAAATCAAGATGAACAAGAACCAATCAATAAAACCAGACTTATATTCCCTAAGTACAGCTCAGTTTTATCAATCACCTCACGATAATCTTAATCGACACAGCGAAAATAGATATTGTGGAATCACAAATGATGAGACGAAGTGTTTGTGACTACTTTTATATCTTGCCTATCGGAGATATAAATCTCAAGAATTATTACAATTGTACTCGTATGATAGAAACAACAAGATCAGATCACACAACTATGATAAAAGTAGTATCGGTCTGGCTTTACAATCCCAATGAAGTCTTTAAGTCGTTAACCTGGTTTTAGAAGAAGAAAACCAAAGGTTAAAGGAGAATCGACTCTATCTTAGCACAACTAGTATCACACAAAATGTGTGGGGATTAGGTTTCCCGGTTGTTAAAGTTCTCCCTTATATTGTCTTCAAATCAGGGTTTGCAATCAATGTTAGCGTACTCACAAAGCATTCAATATTCACCGTTAGATGAAAAAACTGATTATATTTAAACTAATATTTATCAACCGTTAGATCGAAAACATAGCGTGTTACACACACATGTAATGCACGTTTCTAGGCTTATGTAACCGTACCCAAACTTGTACATTAGTTGGTTCAAGAATAGTTAACCAAATGGTTAGCCGTATGATAACTTTCATATCAACCATATTCTTCTTCACCATAACTAGTCCAAATGACTCAAATGAACTAGTTAGAGAGTTATTCAATTGCTTAGATCTTTATGTACTATACCATACACAATCGAAGCAAAAAAGATGTGATTCACTCGAATCGATTCATGAAATATAAATCCATGATTTGCAATAGAATTCCTTAGTTTATTAAGATAAGTTCACAAACATCATTTTTAGACATAACCTACTCAAGTTAGCGGACTGGGTTCGCGGACTCAAGTTCCCGGATGGAGTTCACAAACTCCAGCAGAAATTCTCGGGTTCCAGAGCTTCGTCAGTTCGCGGACTGGGCTCACGGACTGAGTTTGTATGCTGAGTTCGCGGACTGAGCTCACGCACTACACCGGTTTCACTTGATCAACAAAGTTCACAAACTTTGGTTCAAGCAATAAGGACTTATACATATATGTGTTTCCACAACAATGCTTATATCCTCCAATGGTTATATTGTCTAAACTATGATTTCAATCATTGAAACATTCTCAGAGGGCGTTATATAGTTGTTATTCACAAACTATTTTTTGTCAAAGCGATTTCCAAAGTGATTGAAACATAAAATGACTTTCGTCACTAGGTAAAGATAAACTTGGCTAAAGCGAAAGCTTTACCAACATATATTTCAAAAAATAGATAAGCGAGATATACTCATCTCGAAATACCACATGTGTATAATCTTAGTCTATATAATAATACGACTTTTGTCTCAAGATAGGAGATAGAGTAGATAGACTTTTGAGTGATAGATAAGTTCAAGTCTCCACATACCTTTTAGTCGATGAAGATCCACTTGTTCCTTGAGTAGTCCTTCGTCTTGTATGATGATCGCCATGGAGTTGTTGAGCTCAACTACACTTTTTATCCTAGTCCAAGACCTTAGTTATAGTAGACTAGAAATCAAGACTTTATAGTTTTGATCACTAACATTGACAAACATGCTTGAGATAGCAACCCATGCGAGTTCGACCGAGCAATGATCTAACATTTGGTATTGATCCGTTTAACTCGAATTTTCTCATGTTTAATTATTAGGAGTTTGACAGAAAAGTTTTTTCTTCTCATGTTTTGCAAGATGTGGAAGAATAATGTGTCTTTCATGTAAGAATATTATGAATAAATTAGTTTGTCTTATGTTTACATATATGTTTCAAAGAGATGGATGACTTGCAGTTTAGCATAACTAAGTTTTGCTTTTGGTTGTACTATTATACATTTATGTTCATTATCTATGTGTGTGTACTTGGAATAAGGTTGTTAATGTCAAAATTACTAGAAAAGTAGAACTTTCTAAGTCATCATGTAATTCTGGGTTGACTGGAGTTGTGTAATTATCAGTTATAGATGCATATAATGCTTCTGTAATAAGAAGTTACACTTGCATATTTGTGTAATCAGCAGTTACACACATGTATTATGCTTGTGCAATCATAAGTTGCATATGCATATTGTGTAACCAACAGTTACACATGCATATTTGTGTAATCATAAGTTAAACATGCGTCTAATTCTTGTGTAGTCAGAAGTTACATATGCGTATAATGCTTGTATATGTAATCAGAAGTTACACTCAAGTATAGTTCGATTTTATTCTTTGTAGTTGACTCAGTAGTTAGATGCCTATAATGATTGTGTAATCAGAAGTTACACATGAGTAGAATGCATGTGTAATCAAAAGTTACACATGCATATAGTTCGTTCTTATTCTTTGTAGTTTGATACGTACTTGAATTTGATGGTGACTATTATTTTCTGTTGCAGATATGGTTGCTGAGCATCTTTTTGTTTCCAGCCAACATCATCCTATCTTGCTACAATGTCTTCGTCGAAGAGGGAGGGATTGCAATTCCCGTACTAACCAAAGAAGACTTGGGAAAAATTGTATTTAAAAAGTTTAATAATTGTGTTGGTTAAGGGTTAAGTACTTTAATAAATGAAAGATTTGGAATAATTCTTTTGTTTGTTTTATAAATTTTTTTTAAATTGTCAGTTTTATTCATTTTACTGGTTGCACAACATGTGTAATCATTTGGTACACATGAACGTGGCTTCTGTACTCGGATGATACAATGCTTATAATGCATGTATAATCAGCTCGTCCACATACTAAAACACATGTGTAATTAGTAGTTACACATCCATATGGAATATGTAGTCAGTAATTACACATCGATATGGCATGTGTATTCAATAGTTACACATACATATGACGTGTGTACTCAGAAATTACACATCCATATTTACATTTCAGGTTGTAACAATATTTATCAAAATTCACACATCCATATTTACATTTCAGGTTGTAGCAGTATTTACCAAAATTCACGTTCTAATATACAAATGGGAGTTTTTTCTCCATATCTTGTTGAGAGCATTTTTCAGTAGGCTTTTTGAAACCTCAACCCAATAAAATTAGCAGAGGTTAAAATGCATAGGCTCGCTCGTTATATAAAAAAGGATTACACGAGGCATAAATAATATTTCATTGTAGATATACTAACTAAAATATGTTTACATAGTTATAATTGGGTCTGACAGATCTTCCCATTAAACATGAAACCCAGGTCCTAGAAGTAATGTATCTAGGAGTCACTCTAGGGTTATATGTGGTTGCATCTTACTCAAAGTGGATTTTCAGCAGGAGAAAGGTTGGATGGGGTTACAAATAGCACACATGTATGATATCTTAGACACCCTAATGTTGTAGAGCTTTACTTAAAGATATGACCTTCAAATTCAATGATTTAACCCACCTGAAATATTAAAAGTCAAGTATAATATTAGCTATAATCTTGAACAATATAGAAAATAAAGAGTAAATGAGCACTTGACTGCAACACGATGATCAAAATAACGGAGGTTTAATATTTAAGTGACAAGTGTGAGTCTTAAATTTTAAGTTGCGACCACTCAGATGTTGTCTGATCTTAATTGACTGAACCCAAAGAAGTAGCTCTTAATAACCTATATAAAAATATTATTTTAACCGAAAGGATGGGGGAATAATACCGCTTAAGAGCGATTACAGAGCTTAAGAGCAAAATCATCTTAGGATGTTTAACCAGCGAATACACATCCTTATAATGCATGTGTAATCAACAATTACACATCCAAAATGCATGTGTAATCAGTAGATACACGTACATATGGATTGTGTATCCAGAAGTTACACATGCATATTGATTAAAAAAAATCATACAAGCAGCCATAGCAAAAATTAACACGACTTAGATACATCATAAAATCAGAATGGAGACTAAAGAAAGAAGTAAACTTATCGTTTAAGTCTAACAGGGGGTCGACTTAGCTTGAGCTTTGGATCAAAAACAATAATCTTCAAATATTACTTGTTATAATAGACAAGACCTCTTGTAAAACTCAAGTCAACAGCGACTACATGTATACATTTTAATATTTTTGATGCTTGGAATATAATTTGTAAATCCTTCAGTGCAAGACTAGATCCATATTTTCCAGGAAGTGGATCCTCTATTGTTTCAACTTAGACAACGACTACAAAGGAGGTCCACATTTCTTTACAAGGGCACCGATTTTATGAGATTAAAAAAAATCAGTACATATAATAATAGATAATCACTTTCACATGCATTTGACTAGTGTAACTAGGAGTTACACATGCATCTGACTAGTATGAATGAGAGTTACACATGCATATAAGGCATGTGTACCTAGTTGTTTAATGAAAACCCATTAAACAATATACAAGTAAAAAATTCTTAGTAGACTACACATCTTATTATATAATTTACAGTTCCATTCAATCCAATATGCATGATATCCTTTTTCATAAGAACTTGCAACATATAAAATAGAACTTAAATCCCATCCAAATACACATTTAATTAGCATGTGTAACTAGTAGATACTGTTAGAGCACTGCTCGGTTGAACTTGCAAGTGTTGCTATCTCAAGATTATTTGTCAAGTTTAGTGGATCAAAACTATATACTTGATTTCTAGTCTACTTATAGCTATGTCTCGGATTAGGATAGAATGTATAGTCGATATTTAGACTTCACGGCGTTCACCTATTGAAGACGAAGATCTACTGAGGAGCTTGGAGGAACTTCATCAACAAAAGGTATGTGGAGACTAAAACTTATCTATCACTCAGAAGTCTATTCTATTCTATCTTCTAATAAGACTAAGTCATATAACTATATAGACTTTTATATTATACACATTTGATATTTCGAGATGAGTTTATCTCGCTTATCTATTTCTTGAAATATGTGTTGGAAGCTTTTTTCTTTAACTATGTTCATCATATTCTTGACGAGTTTAGTTGGAAACTAAATATTAAGTCAAAAGATGATCATGTGAAAATTACCTTGAACATCTTATATGATTTGTGTGAGATAGTCATATGATGTTAACTTGGGAAGTTTCGTATTAATCATTCAATCACTTGAAAATTACTTGAAGCTAATGGTATGTATGAGATTACCATTGTTATCTTCTAAGGGTGTTTCAATGATTGAAATGAGAGTTTAGAACAATTACCTATGTTTGTATACAACACGGTATGCATACCTATTATGCGAACTGTATTGGTATAATTTAGGTCCGGGAACCATGTATGTGTACCTAGTATGCGAATGGTTTTACATGTGAAGGTCCGGGAACCTTGTTTGTGTACCTAGTATGTGAACGGTTCTACCTGAGTTGGTTCCGAGATGGCTGTTTGCGAACGGCTTGACATGCTAAGGTCCGGAGCTGCTGTTCGTATACCTGTTTTGCGAACATAGTGGTTAATTTGTAAAATCGGTAATGTATGATTCTCATACTCATGAACTAAAATATTTATGAATTAAGGAATGCAATCTTTGCAAACCATGGCTTAATGTTCATGAATTGATCCTTGTATAAGTACTTTATACGATAACGAATCAATCCGATTTTGTTTCAATTTGTTCATATATATTTCTATGAGATAGTGAACAATTGAACAACTCTATTTGAAACATAATTAAATTCATTTGATTATCTTTCATGATTGATTTACATCATATTTGATCTAGAAGTGTTAAGATGAATATGGTTAAGACAAAAGTGTTCATATGGCTAACTTTGGTTAACTGTTATTGAGCCAACTCAATATACACGTTAAAGTACGGTTACCCATATCTAAATAAAGGTATATTTCATTTGTGTGTAACAAGCTAAGACCATCTAACGGTGAATATTGAATGCTTTGTTACTAAGATATCTTAGCTTTGATTATAAGCAACCTTGATTTGAAAGACTATATAAGGGAGAACTAGCAACTGGAAAACCTAATCCCGACACTTTCTCGTGTCCTAGTTGAAAAATAGATTCGATTCTCCTTTAACCTAGGTTTTTCCAAAACCATTATAGGTTAACGACTTGAAGACTTTATTTGAGATTCGTGAAGACAGATCCAACTATTTTCTATGTAGTTGCGTATTCTGATCTTACTTGTTCTATATTATTTAGTTTTATCTTCTATAAGATTTACTTGAGATTTATCTCCGATAGGTAAGATATAAAAAGTAATCACAACAGTTCTTTGTCTCAGACTCTTGTGATTCCGCAATAAATTTTTATGTTAATCAATTGGGTTATTGTGAGGTAATTGATATTTCTAGGCTACAAGACCGGATTATCAATTGGTTCATGTTCACCTTGATTTATCAAAAGACGGAACAAAAACTGAATAAAGAATAGACATATATGTGGGAGACAATTTTTTTTATAAGTCTTCGACTTTGGGTCATAGTAACTCTTAGTTGTAGGTGAGATCAGCTAAGGGAATCAAGTGCGCAGAATCCGGCGTGGTTCTAGAGGCGTAAGGAACGCGACTGTACCTTAATCGGTGTAAGACTCGGTTAGGGATCAACTACATTCTAGTCCGAAGTTAACTTGTCATTGGATAGTATCTGTAGCGGCTTAATACAGTGTGGTGTTCAAAGCTAGACTAGGTCCCGGGGTTTTTCGGCATTTGCGGTTTCCTCGTTAAAAAAAAAATCTGGTGTCTGTGTTATTTCTTTTCCACATTATGTTTGTTTATATTATTGAAATATCACAGGTTGTGCGTAGTTCAATCAATTTGAAAAAGTGGGGGTCTAACAACCTCACCCAGTATTTCGTTTAGGCAGTCTACAAACTCCAATATAATTCCAAGAGAATCAACTAGATAGTCAGAATCAATCAATGGAAATATATCCAAGAGTTGTATCTCTGTTTCACAATGTAATCAACAAACCAAGCAGATAGAAATCCGCGAGGCTGATTATTATGTGAATCAACTTGAACGGTACAAAATACCAATGTTCAAGTGCTAATCAATTAATATCAACAACCAAAGGTTGGATTATCTAATTGATTGAACTACGCACAACCTGTAATATTTCAATTATATAGAAAATATTATACGGAAAAGAAATAACACAGACACCAGAAATTTTTTTAACGAGGAAACCAAATGCAGAAAAACCCTGGGACCTAGTCCATATTTGAACACTACACTATATTAAGACGCTACAGACACTAGCCTACTCCAAGTTAACTTCGGATTGGAATGTAGTTAAGCCCTAACCAATCTCACACTGATCCAAGGTATAGTTGCGCTCCTTACGTCTCTGATCCCAGCAGGATACTACACACTTAATTCCCTTAGAAGATCTCACCCACAACTAAGAGTTGCTACGACCCAAAGTCGAAGGCTTTAATAAACAAATCTGTATCACATAGAAAAGTCTACATAAATAGATAAATCTGTCTCCCACAAAAATACCTACAAGTTTTGTTCTGTCTTTTGATAAATCAAGGTGAACATGAACCAATCGATAACCCGGACTTATGTTCCCGAAGAACAGCCTAGAATTATCAATCACCTCACAATAATCTTAATAGACTAGCGATACAAGATATTACGGAATCACAAATGATGAGAAGAAGATGTTTGTGACTTCTTTTCTATATTTCCCATCGGAGAAATTAATCTCGAGCCAATTTTACAATTATACTCAATACGATATAAACATCAAGATCAGATCACGCAACTACCAATAAAATAGTTAGGTCTGGCTTCACAATCCCAATGAAGTCTTTAAGTCGTTAACCGGTAATGGTTTTAGAAAAACCTAGGTTAAAGAAAAATCGACTCTAGTCGCAACTAGTATCACACATGAGGTGTGGGGATTATGTTTCCCAGTTGCTAGAGTTCTCCCTTATATAGTCTTCAAATCAGGGTTTGCAATCAATGTTACCTTGGTAACAAAGCATTCAATATTCACCGTTAGATGAAAACCTGATTAGTCTCAAGGTAATATATTTCAACCGTTAGATCAAACTTAGCTTGTTACACACAAATGAAAAGTGATGTCATTTAGATATGGGTAAATGTACCTAAATGTGTACACCTTGTTGGATCAACAATAGTTAACCGAAGTTAGCCATATGAACACTTTCATATCAATCATGTTCATCTTAACACAACTAGTTCAAATGACTCAAATAAAACTTGTTCTAGAGTTGTTCAATTATTTATATTCTCATAGAAGTATACAAGACACAATTGAAACAAAATCGACTTTGATTCACTCGAATCAATTCATGAACATTATAGCCACGGTTTGCAAAAGATTGCATTCCTAATTATTGGAAGACATGGTGGATTCTCGCTCTGCAGAAAGTTGCAACATATAAAATGCTTGTCCGATCCTCCTGTAAACTAGAGAATGACCCATAATATTTGGATACAAGTTTAAAATTCCTTCTGAAAGCCATGGAAGCTTGTCTATATGGATGAAACTTCAAGTATACTTTATCCCTAACTCAAAACTTCTTTCTACCCTCTTCTTATCAGCAAAGAACTTCATTCTTTCTTGAGAGTGATGTAAAGTGCCTTTAAAGATATCAAGAACAACATCCCTCTGTTTTAAGTATTTCTCAACAACCGCAATATAGGTGGTGGAAGGAAGGGATAGATGTGGAGGAGTATACCCATAAAGTGCCTTAAATGGGCTCATCTTTAGACTGGTGTGGTAGTTGGTGTACCACCATTCAACAAGCGATAACCATTGATGTTATTTCTTGGGTTGATGCCCATACATACATTGCAGATAGCTCTCTAAGCAATCATTTACTCTCCCATTCTGGCCATCAATTTGTGAATGATAAGTTATGCTTAAGTGCAGTTGAGTACCCATGGCTTTGAATAAATCCTTCTGGTGAATATTTTTATTTGTCAGATACAATTGAAGCAGGTAGACTATGGAACTTGAGGATATGAGAGATGAATTCTCTAGCCACATAAGATGCAGTATAAGGGTGATGCATTCCAATGAAGCGGTTGTACTTTGTCAATCTGTTTACTACCACTAGAATGACAGACTCCCTTTCACTCATTGGTAGACCTTCAATAAAGTCCATTGAGATGTGTTGCCAAGCATGATATGGAATTGGTAATGGTTGGAGTAGACCAGCAGGAAAATGTGCTCACCCTTGTTTCTTTGACAAACATCACAAGCACAAACATGTGATAAAATGTCATTCTTCATTACATGCAAAAAGAAGTAAGTTTTGGCCCTGACATATGTTGCCTGCATTCCATAGTGACCTCCCTATGTCTAAAGAATGAATGAAATCTAAAAATTATGTCTTGGTGTTGAATGCATTTGCCACATATAGCCTATTGTTGTATCTTAGAATTCCATCCTAGTAGGAATACTTTGGAGCAGTGTCTGGAGTGAGTGTACGTTGAGAAATTTTAGTTTGGACCTTATCATCTGCAACATAACTTGCAATAATATCTCGAGCCCAAGAAGGTTGCAACAAGGAAATGGAGAAACATTCGCCACTATTGTGAGGTTTTCTGGAAAGAGCATCAACCACTTTATTTTCTGAACCCTTTTTGTATGTTATTTCATAATCAAATCCTAAGAGCTTCGTAAGCCATTTTTGCTGTAAGATAGTGGAAATCCTATGTTCCAAGAAGTATTTTATACTTTGATGGTCTGTTTTAATAATAAGGTGTTATCCCTGGAGATAATTCCTCTATTTTGTCACTGCTTGTCCAATGGAAAGTAATTCCTTATCATATTTAGATAAAGCAGCATCTCTTGGCCCAAGTGGTTTGTTATAAAAAGCAATACCTCTGGCTTTTTGCATTACAACATCTCCAATCCCATAATCACAAGCATCAGTCTCTAAAATAAATGGCTTGTTAAAATCTGGCAGAGCTAAGACTATAGTAGTGGACATGGCTTGTTTAAGCTTATGAAAAGCTTCAATCGAAGCACCTGACCATAAAAAGGAGTCATTCTTCAGTAGTTCAGTTAATAGCTTGCTAATAAGTCAATAATCCTTAACAAATTTCTGTAATATCCAGTAAGACTCAAAAACCCTCTCAGTTCCTTGATTGTACTAGGTAAGACCATTCAACCATTGTAGTGACCTTCTCAAGATCAGCCATAAGGCCCATAACTTCATTAAATGTAATAATGTATCCCAAATTTTCTAGTTCAGTGACCTTGTCCAGTAACTTAGACATATATGTAAAGCTGATAACCAACTGTAACCGTCACTTTTGGGCCATTGTGTACCATTGTGGCCTGGAGCTGCACTTTCTTGGACGCTTAAGCTACAACAAACTCATGTTGACATGCTTCTCAACTGATGCCAATGATGCTGCATGCACCATATGCTTTATATCGTTATTCGCTTTACTTTGCATCACTAGATTCCTGCACTGTCCAGGTTCTGGCCTTTCCTTGGACTAATGCCTAGAGAAACTCTTGGCCTATTCAATTTCTTGCATTATCCTTGAGCTGGGATAACCCAATTCCTCGGATATGCATCAATCTAACATCGCATGCCGCATTTATCATTTGAAGTTTTTTTGTCTTTAGCTATGACGCTTCATTTTGTAGGGACGGCCACACCTAGCCATAAGTAGTGAAGTTGCAAAAATTAAAAATGAATCTGCAATACCCAAAGGACTGCATTAGAAATCTACCATGATTGGGATTCTTAGTTTATAGTCGAGAAGCAAAGGACACTAAACTAGCATTTCAAGTTACACCCGGCAACTGTAATTGAATAGGTGATCATGGGGATCGGGGGAGGATGAGATTATAAATATCTTCTCATTGGGATTGTTCACACCTATGTTGTATTAGGCATTAGGTGAGGTGAGGCGAGGCACCAGGCACATCCCGCGCGCCGAGGAAGAATTGGAAAGCCACAAAAATAGGCATACTTTGGCGCCTTGGGAACCTTTTTTTCCTAGGCGAGATCCCAGGGCGCCTTTTACAAAATAGGTTCACACTTCATACATATCTACTTCAACAACGAGATTTTTTTTTTTTGAAGCATCAACAACAACGAGATTTGATTCAATGCTGAATCATAAGAGTTTACAAGTCAATTGCTGTTTAAACTGTCAGATTACATTTGCCTTCACTTCTTCAACTTATAGCTATTTCTTGTCATCATCTTGTTGTGATTCATAACTAGTGTAGATCTAACAAAATTAAAAGTGACAACTATAGGATTTTGTAAAGATATCACAACATTATTGACGCAATGCAGCCTTAAAGTTCGTTCAGACTTCCCTCGACCGATTTTGCTTCTCCTAACATCTTTTACCAAACCACACTACCAACAATCAAACCCATCAGCTTCCTATTCAGTTACCTAAATGTTCACAATTTATTGGGTACGATAGTAAACCGTCAGATTCATCTTATCAGGCAACTGACTAGAAATGGAAATATAAGCTTGAAGTTGGGGATGACTAACTAATTTCGCATGCTCCAGTATTTGTATGTGAAACCCAATAGCCACTAGTTTACCAGAAGCTTGTTTACAAGGAGAGACCAGAGAAACTTAACATATTGAATACCAGAAGCCTATTTACAAGGAGAGACCAGAGAAACTTAACATATTCAATCTAGGCCTAGGAAATGGTTCTAATCATCTGAAAGTGTTAAATGGCCATTTAAAACTGAAATGATTATATGGTTTCATTTTGTAGCCTGAATGTACTGCTTCTACACTAGTAGCTAAGTAGGCGAAAGTCAAATTGCAACTAAGTAGAGTTCCAAATTCTAACTATTGATAAACCTAAACAAGAAACTATGAGCATGTCTTACGAAACAAATCTATTTGACATCTTGGAGCACTATTTCCGCTCACGAATTTATGGACAATAGAGCACCAGTAACTAACTCCAAATGATCTTACCTAAAGTATATGATTGGATTAAGTTTAAGAAATACTCCAATTTGGCACAAGGAAGCGAGGAAAATGATATTGAACTTTAAAAAAGAAAACCTACATGAGTAAGATATCTACGCTTATGAGATGTCAGATGAGGTAGCGGGAGAGCATATAAAATAGATTGGATTTAAGATAAAGAGATCAATACCATAAGGCTACAAACAAGTTGTGCCAAAATTAAGGTTCTTTCTGTTGAATCTCCAATCACTCCACCAATTACTTCACCAACTACTTCATCAACCACTCCACCAATCACTCCACCAATTACTTCACCAACTACTCCACCAATCACTCCACCAATTACTTCACCAATCACTCCACCAATTACTCAGATTATTTTGTAAATTTAGTTTCTCTCTTTACTATATATACCTCCTATTTTGGAGATGAATACATAACATTAATTTTGAGTTGAACCTTAAGTTTAACATGGTATCATAGCTCCATGGTGAGTTGAGTGCTTCTTAGTAATAGCGAGTGCTTCGTTACTTCGATTGATCCTTCTTCCACTGGCTTAAGGTTTTTGTTTTTCTTTATACACTTATTGAAACAAGTAAGTTGTACTACCGATTTTATGATAAACTTGTTATGTTGAGTTTATGATTGTCCTTTTTAAATCCTACTTAATCTTGTTAATCCATTTATCTTGAACTAAGTAAGTTATACTGTTGTTTTTGTTTCGTACAAACAGTTATTATCTTTGATCAAGATTTTTTTTATCTTAGCTAATTGAGTTTGTTTTTCTTATAAGCAAACCCCTGTTAAGTTTGTTTTCATATATTTGGTTGATTTGTCAAACTTAATTTCTCTGTGTAAGAGATAAAACTTGATTTGATATTAAACTCTTACCGTTTTTACCGTTATAGGCCTTGTTCCTCTTATTCGACTACTCATATAATTTTTAGCTGCTAGCTGGTTTGTTTTTCGCCCCACATAAATATTTGTGTACACATTTGTACCTTTTTTAGTCTCACTTGTTTTAAAAAAAAAAAAAAAAAAAACGCTTGCCAAGTTTTTCGCAAGCTGCTTGCGACCTGTATTCATACTTCATATAATTTCTTCTTTAATCGTGATAATGTCTTCCGCTAAACGTTGTGTTTACTGTGGAGGTAATTCATACTTCGTGGAGAAATGTTTCAAGAAAATTGGCTATCCTGATTGGTGGGACGCCTATAAAATACAAATAAAGATCGACCAAAGAGGGTAGATACATGTACTTCAATGATGACTACGATGACTGATACTCATTCTTCCGTGCTTGAATCTCATTCTTTGGTGAACCCGAACCTCTTCCAGAAATCAAGTAAGGTTGACGTCGCTTTACTTGCTACTGATTCTGAAAAGAAATCATGGATGGATTCTCGATTCTGGTGCCACGGGTCATATGACGTTCGATGCCTCTATTTTGAAAGATCCATGCCTACCTGCATATACAACTATTTCCAACGCCAATGGTGTACCGTATTCGGTTACCGGAGATGGGAGAGTTGATTTAACACCTTCCTTGTCCTTAGAACACACATTATTGGTTCCTTCTCTTTCGAATAATCTCTTGTCCGCAGCATAAGTAACCGCACAATTAAATTGTTTAGTACTAATCTATCCCACTTTCTGTCTTCTTCAGGATCTCGGAAACGAGGAGATAATTGGGCGAGGTACTAAGAGAGATGGTTTATATTACATCGATGATTTTTGTGAAGGGAGATCTCTTTCAGTTAAAAGGTCTTCTTGTGCATATAAAAATCAGATCTTACTGTGGCACCGCAGGTTAGGACATGCTTCTTTTGGATATTTGGAGCACTTGTTTCCTGATTTGTTTAAGTCTTGCAAACTGTCAGACTTCAAATGCGATACTTGCATTCTTGCGAAAAGTCATCGTACTACTTACCAAGATAGTTTCAGTAGAAGATACGTCCCATTCGATTTGGTTCATTCTGATGTCTGGGGACCTTCTCGTATTACCAGTACTTCTGGATTTCGGTGGTTGTTATCTTCATCGATGATTGTACTCGTATGACTTGGCTCTATTTAATGAAGAATAAAAGTGATGTGGCTGATCGTTTTCGCGCATTTCATAAAATGATTCAGACACAATTTTCGGCTAACTTAAAGGTCCTTCGTTCTGATAATGGTGGTGAGTATGTTAATGAAGTATTACAAGGATACTTTGGAGAACATGGAATTATTCATGAAACTAGTTGACCGTCTACGCCACAGAAAAATGGTGCGGCGGAAAGAAAAAATCTCCAGTTACTTAAAATTACGAGGGCATGCTTGATTGGGTCAAATATGAAGCCAAAATTCTGGGAATAAGCCATTATTAGTGCAGTATATCTTCTTAATCGAGTACCAACAAGTGTTTTAAAATTTCAGACACCTTTGGACAAATTGGCTTCGTTTGTAACAATACCTTCTCATCTTAAGCTTCCTCCACGGGTATTCGGTTGTGTTGTTTTTGTACATCTGCAGAAACATCTACGTACAAAGCTAGATCCTTGTGCTATCAAATGTGCTTTTATTGGTTATCATCCATTCCAGAAGGGTTATAGGTGTTATCATCCTCAAAGTCATAAATTTTATGTTACTATGGATGTCACTTTTTCTGAGCACGAAATATTTTACTCATCTGATGTATCTGATTCTCCTCTTCAGGGAGAGAGTGTTATTGAAGAGTTGAATTGGATGGATTTGTTTTCGACTAATAGTGAAATAAATATGACAGCAAATGAAACAAGCATAAGTACACATCCAACTGTCAGTAGTTCAAGAATTGATGATATACAAGTCATGGAGCCGGTTCAAGAGTTCAATATTCCTGTTTCCGAAGAAATTGACACCCCTGCTCTTAAAGCTCAATCTCTCTGTTCATCAACAGTACCTATATCTAATTGTCCTCTAGCCGGTGCCGATGTCCCTAAGGTAAGCATAGATTGTTCGATTAATATTAATGATACTTGTGAATTACCTGACACCGACAAGTACCATTTTCCACCAAGGAGTAATCGTGGAGTTCCACCAGATTGTTTTTCACCTGAAGCAATAAGGAAGGTGAAATACCCTATTGCGAATTACGTGTCAACTTATAGATTATCAAAAGAGGGAAAATCATTTGTCAGTCAAATGGCAGATGTTACTATTCCCAGAACAGTAGAAGAAGCACTATCTAATCCAAAATGGGCTGGTCCTATGAAAGAGTAGATGGTGGCACATGAAGAAAATGGTACATGGGATATAATCTCACTACAAGAAGGAAAGAAACCAGTTTTCTGCAGGTGGGTATATACTATCAAGCATAATCCAGATGGCTCTATTGGCAGGTATAGAGCAAGACTTGTGGCTAAAGGGTTTACCCAGACTTATGGTATTGATTATCAGGAGAAGTTTGCTCATGTTGCAAAAATCAACACTATTCGAGTATTATTGTCTTTGGCAGCAAATCTAGGCTGGCCTCTACAACACTATTATGTAAAAAATGCTTTTTTACATGGTGATTTGCAAGAAGAAGTCTACATGACACTACCTCCAGGTTATAATGCTCCAAACAATGCTAATGTTGTGTGTAAGTTAAAAAAGGCTTTATATGGTTTGAAACAATCTCCCAGAGCATGGTTTGGTAGATTTCACATTGCAATGAAGAAGTTTGGGTACATACAGAGTAATGTTGATCATACCTTGTTCCTTATAAGAGTAGGTGACAAGGTAACTGCACTTATTATCTATGTAGATTATATGGTGGTAACAGGAAATGACCCTGAAGAGATGAGTAATCTGAAGAATTGCTTGTATTCTGAGTTTGATATGAAAGATTTGGGTGGACTTAAGTACTTCTTGGGTATTGAAGTTAATCGATCCAGAAAGGGAATTTTCTTGTGTCATAGAAAATATGTGATTGATTTGTTGAAGGAAACTGGTATTACTGGTTGTACGCCAATCGGGTCTCCGATGGAACAAAATCATGGTCTTGAAGAATGTTCTGATCAAATACCAGTAGACAAAGGACAATACCAGAGGTTAGTTGGTCGCTTGATTTATCTTTCTCATACAAGGCCAGATATTGCTTATGCTATAAGTGTTGTAAGCAGATTTATGCGTAATCCCGGTCAGCAACACATGGATGCAGTCACCAGGATACTAAGATATTTGAAGTCCGCACCAGGCAGAGGTTTGATGTTTTCAAAACATGGACATCTTGATGTATCAGGTTACACTGACTCATACTGGGGAGGTAAAGGTGACAAGAGAAGATCAACATCTGGGTATGTTACCTTTGTTAGAGAAAATTTAGTGACATGGAAGTCTAAGAAACAACAAGTTGTTTACTTATCCAGTGCTGAAGCAGAATACAGAGCAATGGTGAAAGGCATTTGTGAATTGTTAAGGTTAAAGAGGCTTATGGAAGATCTTGGTTTCCTTGTTGAAAAACCTATGAAGTTGTTTTGTAATAACCAGTCAGCAATCAAAATTGTAGAAAATCCAGTGCAACATGATCGAACAAAGCACGTGGAAATTGATAGGAAATTCATTTATGAGAAACTCGAAGAAAACATTATTGAAGTACCATAAGTCTGAACAACACAACAGCTGGCAGATATTCTGACAAAGGCCGTATCAAATAATATATTTAACGATTCACTTGTCAAGTTGGGCATCTGTGATATATATGCACCACCTTGAGGGAGAGTGTTGAATCTCCAATCACTCCACCAATTACTTCACCAAATACTTCACCATCCACTCCACCAATCACTCCACCAATTACTTCACCAACCACTCCACCAATCACTCCACCAATACTTTACCAATCACTCCACCAATTACTCAGATTATTTTGTAAATTTAGTTTCTCTCTTTACTATATATACCTCCTATTTTGGAGATGAATACACAACATTAATTTTGAGTTGAACCTTAAGTTTAACACTTTCATCAATGTGTGCCTTTGTTTACCATAAAGGCATAAACTCAAGGTGGAGGTCTTCACAGAAGGATAACAGACCCAAAAGGAAGCACAATGCTGTTAACAGGGTAGTGAGATGTAAGCCTAATAATACCATGGTTAAAAATTCTGAATTCAATTCATTAAAGTAGTTAGGTTTGAACTATTTTAAATTTTATCAGGCATGTCTAGGTACTATAACTTGGAAATACCGTTATTTTTAAACTGAAACAATCAGATTAGATAAGATTAAATATTATCATTCACTATATGTGAATATATCACAGATTAAATATTACCAACATGTCCCGGAAAAGAGGGACCATCGATTGATATACCTCCAAAAATCAAAAGAAGCATTTTCAAAGTTAACATATACAAAAGGCCAGCATTATCCATCGGACTTGGGAAACTGTATAAAAGATCGTTAAGGCGTTGATTTAGGTGCAAAAGGAGAACTTACGAGATGCACATGATCCTTTTGAATCTCTTTACTATCATGAGTGACAACATCCTAGGTGGTTTCCATGAATTTCTAGACACCGCGCCTTAAGTACAGGCTTGTAATAAGTGAACAAAGCAATTAGGCAAGATTCCTTTGGGAACACCTGTCAATGAGGAAAATGTGATCTTACCACTAAGACTGTGTTACACAAAAAGCTAAGGTAAAACAAATGCAGAATCTTTGAAAGACAAAAACTCACCCTTTTCAGCATGGAAAGATAACTGAAGGAATAATAACTATTTGAAGCTCCATTCTTTTTTTTTATTGGAAGAGAGAAATTTATTAAGAAAAGAAGAATGTACAAAGTACTACAAGAAGTAGTAAAGAGAAGAAAAGTAAAAATTACATAAAAACAAAATTCCAATTATACACCTTGCTAGTAAAATTCAGGTGTATCCTATTTCCAAAAGCCGCTGCCCATCTAAGAACTAAAGTCTTTGCTTCAGTGCATAGCTCTTTATCCGTTTTGTGAGAGTAATTTCCTTCAAAAATTCTGCAGTTACGCTCCTTCCAAAGAACCCAAACTACAACTGCCGGGATGAGCTTCCAAACCAGCTTACCATTACCAAAGAAATGGTTATTGTACCATGTTTTAGCAAGGCTCAACATAAAGTCTGGAAAAACCCAAGACCAGTTTTCATTAGGAGTGAGTGAAGACCAAACCTTTTGCGCCACCTTACAATGGATGAATAAATGATTTTGCGTTTCTGAACAATCTCCATAAAGGCTGCATGAACTGTAAATATCAATCCCTTTTAACTGCAACATATCCTGGGAGTTTAATTTCCCATGCACCGTGCACCATAAGAGAAAGTTTGCGTTGGATGGAATGCCAGTATACCAAACAAAAGAGTGTGGAAAGTACTCAACACCAGCATTGTTGTTCAACTTTGCATATAATGATTTAACCGAGAAAATACCATCTTGTTGTAAAGACCATCTTCTGGTATCTGGAATAGCACCAAGAGGAGGTTGTGTAGAGCCTATGAAGTTCATAAGAACAGCGAAAGTGCTCGCTTCATCATTTGTTAAAATTCTTTTAAAATCAAACTTCCAAGAGCCATCTTCAGTGATATGCTGAGCTAAAGTTGCATCTTTCAGCCTGTCGAGCTTGTATAAACTATTGAAAGCATCCATAAAACAAACGTCTCCCTTCCATTTATCATGCCAAAAAGAAATAATGGCACCAGAGTGTGCATTCAGAGTATAGTTTTCAACCACTAAAGTTCCTGTGTTAACAATATTTCTCCAGCATGAAATCCCATGAACAAAATTCACCTTACCTGGAGTCCAGTAAGAAAAAGAGCAGCCAAACTTTTCTACAATTATCTTGTACCACAGATGAGTTTTTTCAACTCCAAACCTCCAACACCATTTTGCCAACAAGGCCTGATTCATGAGTCTGAGATTTAGAACACCTAAACCCCCTCTTTCCTTGGAAGCTATCACTTGATTCCAGTTAACCAGATGAGAACAATTACTACCAGTAGAACTATGCCTCCAAAGAAAATTTCTCATTTTCTTCTCCAAAATGTTGATGATAGAAATGGGAGCTTTGAAAAGGGAGAAGTAGTACATTGGAAGAGAGCTAAGAATATGTTTTAGAAGAGCCAGTTTACCTCCCTTGGAAAAATTACACTGATTCCAGAAAGAAAGTCTAAAGTCGAATTTCTCAATAATTGGATCCCAGATTGCTTTGCTGTTAGCCTTAGCCCCTAAAGGCATTCCAAGATAGATGAAAGGTGATGTGTTTGTTTTACAGCCAAAGTCAATAGCACAATCATTCAGCTGAGGAACTGTGCCAATTGCAATCAGTCTTATCTTGGAAGTATTTACTTTTAGGCCTGCAATGAACTCAAAAAAATGCAAAATGGAAAATAGGTTAGTGAGTTCTTCTTTTTTGTTATCTATAAATAGAATAGTGTCATCTTCATAGTGCAAATGATTCACTATAGTTCCACCTTGCACCACAGAAAAACCATTGAGTAAACCGAAGTTTGCAGCCCTGTCCAAGTATCTAGAGAACCCCTCCATGGAAATATTAACCAATAAAGGTGACATTGGACAACCCTGCCTTATTCCACTTGTGCTCCCAAAGAAACCAAATGCAGAACCATTAATTAGCACTGAGAAAAATGCTGTTGAGTAGCAGAATTTAATCCAGCTACTCCATTTAGCGCTAGACCCCATTTTCCGCATGACGGAATCCAGATACTTCCAATTGACTCTGTCAAATGATTTCTCCAGATCTATCTTGCATATAATTCCAGGCTTACCCGATTTTAACCTAGAATCCACAAGTTCATTTGCAATTAAAGTTCCATCAAAAATCTGTCTTCCCTCTACATACGCACACTGCACCGGTGATATAAGTTTTGGCATCACCATCTTCAATCTAGTAGCTAATACCTTAGCTATAATCTTGTAAGTACTAGTGAGTAAACATATTGGCCTGCAATCTTTTATTGATTCCACATGATCCTTTTTGGGAACAAGAGCAATGAAAGTTGAGTTGTGCTTCACATCTATGCTGCCATGCTCAAAAAATTCATGAACTGTGCTCATAATGTCAGACTTTAAAAAATTCCAACACTTTGAGAAAAATAAGAGAGGATACCCATCTGGACCTGGTGCTTTCTCCTGTCCCAAATCTTTGATTGCCTGCAACACCTCCTCCTCAGTAAAACTAGTCTCTAGAATATCAGATTCTGCTGCTGTTATGCTCTCGAAGTTGATGTCTTCCAAATCAGGTCTAATGATCTCCTCCGCTTTGAAAAGATTCTTGTAGAAGTCTATGATGTGCTGTTGAAGCTTTAGCCTATCATCCTCCAGATTGCCATCTATGTAGATTTGTTTAATTCTGTTGTTCCTTCTTCTTGCAGTTGCCTTGCTCATGAAGAAATGAGTGTTGTTTTCACCTTCTGTTAACCAAGTTGTGTTTGATTTTATCCTCCAGGATATCTCCTCCATTTTAGTCACCTTTTCAAACTCAGATTTGAGATTGAATTCCTCATTCAGTTGATCTTCAGTTAAAAGGTCATCTTCAGCCAAACTGTTTAGAATTTGTAATTCAGAGAGAATATGCTTCATCTTAGAAGTATTATTACCAAAAGTTTCTTTATTCCAGTCTTTTAGGTTTTCTTTAAGAGCCTTCAGTTTACACCAGATAATTGTACTAGGAGTACCTCCAAAACAAAAAGACAACCACCACTCTTCTAGCATTTTTATGAAACCATTCTCCAAGAACCACATAATTTAAAACCTAAAAGGGGTTGGTCCCCAAGAAGGATCAGAAATATCTAAAAGGATTGGTATATGATCTGAGGTAGGTCTAGCTCTGGCTAACTGAGATACTAAAGGGTAATGAGTTTCAAAAATAGGAGAGATAAGGAATCTATCTAGTCTGGACATGATAGGATTAGCTTTGCCATTTTACCAGGTGAATCTTGCACCTTTGAGAGGAAGGTCAATAAGATTATGTATGGAGATGAATTTGTTGAAACACTTCATACTCTTGCTAATCCTTGTACACCCTTTTTTTTCAGCACACTTTGTGATAGTATTGAAATCACCACCCAAACACCAAGGTAGGTTCCATAATTTTCCGTTGTTATCTAATTCTTCCCAAAAAGATTTTCTTTCATGTGGTTTGTTAGGCCCATAAACATTGGTAAGAACCCATTCAAAATTATCAGTCTTGTTTTTTCATAAGATTGATAATGTGTAATCACCCACAAGAGTATCTGAAAATTCCACCAGATCTTTATTCCATAAAGTAATCATTCCACCAGAATTACCAAAGGATTGTTGGAATGCCCAACCATAATTTGCTTGACCACAAATTTGTAGAATATCATAGTCAGAGTAGTGCATCATCTTTGTCTCCTGTAATATTATTATAGGAGCTTTCAGTAGATGTATCATTTTCTTCACGATCAGCCTTCTGTTAGCTGAACACAACCCTCTTACATTCCATGATAAAATCTGTAAACTCATTGATCAACAGCAGATCCCCCTAATTTCTTACTCCTAATTCTTGTTGAACCTAAAGCTCCTACTTGAGAAATATCAAAATCCAGGCGTTTACACTCATTCACAAGTCTTTTTGGAGTAGGACTTTGAGAATCAGCATCATCTAGAATTTCATCAAGTATAGGCTCAAAACCCGGTGGATATGTTGGTGTACTACTTGAAGAGATATTGTTTGAATTTTCTCCTTCCGGTAAAGAGAGCAAAGTATCCTCCAATCCACCCAGAGGAATATCTTTAGCTTTAAGTTCATGGATTGAGACGAAGACTACTCCATCCAAAGAAATTAAATTTTGTACAGCAAAATCTTTCATGATTGTTGGAGCAGTGAGTTTTGGAGCATTACTTTTCACTACCGGGCCATCTAGAGAAATTTTCGTCATGAGAAATCTTTTGGAATGATTGGGAATATCACTAAAACTTGTTGTGAGTGTAATCCCCAGTTGAAACAGCCTCTTTACTTCTGTTAGAACCTAGTTTGGTACCGTGATGTGATTGGTATCATGAATATGCAAAGGAAAGTTAACTTGCAGTTTTTTTTATGGAAGTTGATGTATTTGCAGAATGGTTTTTGGTGTAAAGGGTATTTATTGTTGTAGGTGTTTTAAGGATGGGTGGCCGATTGTAGCTAGGAGTATATACCATTGGGAAAGAATTTCTAACATGGATGGTTATTATTTTGCCGACAGATCTAGGGATGCGTTTGATAAGACAGAAAAGCTTTTGTTGGAAGGTACGCACAATTGGTGCCTGTTTTTGAACCGGTTGAATTGGAGAGTGGATATCCACATCATCAATAGTAATGTGGAAAGCAGGTTGAACATCAAAATCCATTGGCGTGGGTTCCTCCATTGTCCTTTTTTTGTACGGGTTCTTCTTCACATGCACCCAAGCTTTTTCCATTTTTTTCTTTTTCTTCCTCCGTGATTTGTGCTTGCGTTTTTTTTTTTTTTGACTTTTTCTTATCTCCGTGATGACAATCTTTCCATTCCGCCGATTGCGCCGCACCTTTCGCCTCCCCATTTTCGTTAGATTCCTTACTTTTTTCTGGACAGTCACATTCCGCATATTTCGCCGTGATGACCAAATCCTGGATTGAATCAGCTAAGCAGCGCGAATTTTGGCTTTCCAGGTCAGTAGCACTTGATTTTCGCTCGGACCCAACAAAACGTGTCGGTACAGTGTTTCTGTGATATAGCTTAGGAGTATCAGCAATGAAAATATTTGTCGTGTATGTTCCCAAGTTCGTGATCATTTTTACTGCTCTTGGAATGTGATTAATGCCCCCCGTATTTCTGATCTTCATCCTAATGACTATTAAATCTTGTAACTTTAAGGAGCTTGGATCAATTAGCAGGATTTCACCACAGAGACTGCTTAAAGAACGCATAACTTCTGATGACCAATATTGATAAGGAACGCCAAAAATCTCCAAATGAAAATCTGTTTCCCACTGAGCATTTTCCCTCCATAATTGATTATCCCATTTGAACACCGATAAATTCATATCCCGAAAAGAGAACGAAAATTCCAAAAAAGTTAATTTTTCATCCCCTCTAAAGATAGCTTGGTAGGAATTTATTGGGAATAATCCATATGGAAGGAATACTGAATTTGAGATTTTAGTGCAGCAGTAATATCAACCCAGGAGACGACTTGAATGGGTGAAGAGATCACATAGGCGTTTTCCCACTTACCCAGAGAGTGTTGCTTGTCGAAATGGTTGATATTGATTGTCTGAACGGAGCCATACTGAGAAACAGTTGTTCCCGCTGCAAGATTATCACAGTAAAAAGGTGATCGGTTTAAAGGATATGAATAAGACTTCTTCGGGTGGGTAAATGGTTTTTGAAGTGTAGGGTTCAACGGTTGTGGTTTAGGATGGAAAGATTGGTTTTTAGGATCGAAAGGTTTATGTTTATTGTTGAAAGTTTGATTTGGATTTGAGTTCAGAACTTCAGCATATGATCTATCTGTTGTGTCCGTTGATGTATTTAGTAGTGGTTTCTGTGCAGTCGCATCTATCTCTTCTATGATTTCACCAAGAGAAGTCGCAATGGCGAACCATCCCTCATAACAGTCACCTGGAGGAAAATAAAAGGAGACCGGATCTGCTTTTGGGTTGCGTTTTGATAATAGGATGTATAAATACAAACCATTGCTATTTGATTGTTTATTTGCCACAAACCAGATGTTTTTCTCAGAATATTTCCAAGTGGTTCTACCTGCATCGCCATTCTTTGCAGCTTCAAACAGGACATTAAACAGATGCTTAGCGAGTTGCAATGGGAATATTCCCAAGGTAGAACCCGCCGGATAGAATTCTGTTAGGGTGATTTGTGCAGAAGGGGTGTTTTTTTTAAAAGAAAATTTAAAGAATTTTCGATCTATGTGTGTAACGGTGTTGAGGATGCATATTTAATGTTTAGGGAAAATCTTAAAGGGTAACTATGGGGTCTAATCGGTTCTAGAGCTTAGAGATCTAAAGAATGGAGAGAATGGGGCAGAGCGATGAGCGATGAGAGAGAAACCCATGAGCGATGAAGAATTGTTGTTAGTGATAGTCGCAAAAAACACTAAGCACGCAAAGACGATACAGAAAGCTAACACGGAAAACAGTGAAACGTGAAGCACCTACGCTTTCCACTATGACCAATGAAGCAAACAATAGCATTTAACCTCAACATTGTACAGTTGAAATTTGTCAATTTGCATCTCCTCTGAATTAGAAATCCACGAACTAATTTGACGAAGAAAATCCACCCCAAATTCACAATTGCCTCATCTGCACATGAAATTGTTTGGCAGCAATTATCTTCGTTCTCTGTAATAAGGCTTTCAAACTGTTTACACCATTTCTGAGCACTCTTTGACTGTTTCCATCATGTCCCAGTTAGTTTACGACTGAACTCTTTCTAAAAAACAATCTATTTGTCAATTGTCATGTAATTGAAAATGAAACCTTAACCAGCATCTGATCCAACACAAGCAATGTGCACAACGCCACATCAGATGCATGCATGGTACATACCCTTGTAATTAGTCAATTCGTCGAGACTTCACATAGACGATCAATTAACAAGAAAGGAGAACTCAACAACAATCACACAAGGGGTGCAAAAAAAACAGACCAGTTCTCCAAACACTATCAATACATGTACTTTTCTACTGAGAGCTGAGGTGCCATTCATTTGTTTAAATATATCAATTGCACAGAGAAAAACAGAATGATGTGCTGTTAGTTAATCCAAGGCAAGACGTTCTGAAAGAGGGACCAAGTAGAATATTATCAGATAAACTAACAATTTTGCTGCCCGAACATGTATCCAAATCATTTCATTTAGCTTGGTTTTGTTCATCTGAGTTGTAAATGATGTAAACTACTAGGATTTGGTCCTTCACCAGAATCTCTAACATCTCCTGATAAAACCAACTCAAGCAGTTGAACTACCTGACACATCAGTTCCTACATAAAACAATGAACAAAATCTGAGTCTATTAGGTAAACATACATAATAAAAATCACAAATCACAAATGCTAGAAAGCAAATTTCAAAAGCAAAGAGGCAGCTTTTCTATTCAAGGCAATGACAGTATATTACAAATTGTTGACTAGCATTCCCCATAAAGCTATACCAGTATAATTAAGAATTGCACATTCTTTTTTTTTTTGCTCGGCAAAGAAGGAAGTATATTAAACGAATGAAAGAATACAAAACCCACTAGCCAAGAAAGCTAGGAAGACAAACTGAAACCCCAACAGAAATTGAAGGAACCCAAAAATAAAAGCCACCCAAACAACCCACATTAGTGAGGATTTAGAAAAAAAATTAGATCATCCTACAATTACATTTGTTGTATTTATCCCCTTAAAACAGTCCATACCTTTAGACCAGTTGAAGGCGTCTATTTTTATATCTCTAATAACCTCATGGAGCTTGAAAGTCTTTCCATCGAAAGCAATAGCATTACCAGCTTTCCACAAGCCCCATGGGATTGCCGCCGGCAGTCTTTTCCATAGTTGTTTCCCTTGAGCAGAAAGAGGAGAATTTTCCCAACCAACTATAACCTCCTTGATAGTATGACGCCTAGAAATGCCACCATCAATGAAATTAGTGAAGAAGTTCCATACTCTAATAGCTGATGTACAGTTCAGAAGGAGATGATCTTCATTTTCTTCAGTCAGACCACAAAGATAACATACATTTGGAGAGTCTAGAGCACTATTCCTATGGTGCAGGTTACTCAAAGTTGGTAGCCTATTTAGACAGACTTGCCAGAGAAAGAACCCAACTCGATGTGGCCAAGCTCTAGACCACACCTTTGAACTTGGGAAAGGAATGATAGGAACGGTACCGGGATAATATATCGGCCCATGTACGCCCTAGGAAAGCAAGTATCCTCTATACTAAAGGGAGCCACACCCTACGGTGGACCTTAGCTCGGCTATAAGTCTCAAGTGATCTGCTAACGAAGTGGAATAGAAACTAAAGTCTCGGTAGTTGTTATATGCACTTTTAACTGAGAAGACACCCTTCTTATCACCAAGCCAAATTAGTTGATCCTCCATGTCATTGACGAGCACGATGGATTCCACCAAAGGTATTGCAACAGTCAACTCTGTTATTTCTGTATCATACAAACGTCTTCTATGGCTAAGACCCAAATTCCATCTAAAACCATCAACTTCATCTAACAAAGCATCCATAATAGATATATTTTTTGTGCTACATAAGTTATAAAGATTCGGACAAAGAACAGAAAGAGGTCCCTGTATACACCACTTATCTTCCCAAAGTCTAACTCTATCCCCCTTACCTATCTTGAATTGACAGTGCTTAAAAAATTCCTCTGCGGTTGAAAAAATGTTCCTCCAAAGACTCACACCATGCTTCTCTTTAGGTTGTTTTGTTCTCCAACCAAGATCAGCAATGCCATGTTTGTCTTTAACCACCCGAGACCATAGAGCATCTGGTTCTTTTCCAAGTCCCCACCACCACTTTTGAAGAAGAGAGTTATTCAAATGTTTTAAGCTTCTAATACCCAAACCTCCCACCTTTAAAGACTTGCAAACATTTCTCCAGCCTACCCAATGATGCTTCTTAGAAGAATTGCACATTCTAAAACTTTATACTAAAATAACTCGAAAATTAAATTGCACACTCCAGTAATGTTTAACTGGAAAAGTTTGGTTTCACTGATAGTCTAAGAACTATCAAAATTCAAACAAGAAACCCCCTTCAACTGCAGTTAGGGCTGAAACAAAATTCACTGATACACAATGTTGAATAAAACCCTTTGCTAACTGAAGTGACAAAAGTCATTTTGGATCAATTACATCAACTGCTTAATTACCTATATATCATGTTTCAGAATATTAAATGTGGCCTTTAAATGAACTGGAAGGCTCAACAACATAGAAGGAAACTATATCACAAAATATAGAGAGGAAGAGTATACTGAAAGAAAGAGCTCACCAGCTCATTCAAAATTTGACACCAACAGATGACTCTAGAAGCACGCAATTTCCGATAACTTCTTCTGCATTATTTCACGCTCAGATTTGGATGCTTTTTCCCACCTCTCCCTCACTAATATCAACTGCGGAAGGTAATCGAACTCACTATGCTCTTCTGGCACTGGTACCACTGAAAGCAGTTTCCACTGTGGGTCAATCTCAGAAAGAGGTATCCCTGTACCATTACGACAATACTGTACTATCTCGTGGGCACAAGGGAGCCCATAAGAGAGGCGAAGAACACACCCAAAAACTCCTACATCAAGGCCAACACCTTCAGATCGATTATACTCCAACAGTAGAAGTTCCATTGCCCTGTGAGAAACATAACCCCCCAATTCCTTAAAAGCGGGAAGCAGATATTCATGTGGAACGGAGATCAGGCTCTTCTCGAATGAGGCTTTAATGTCCATTAGCTCATTGCATATCATCTGGTGCATTGTCGTCCAACAAGTCGAGAAGGTACTTGCTGACGACCCTAACTGACTCTTCAATTTAGCATGATAACTGCCAACTCTATTTATTGCCGTGTTTCCAAAATGCTTTATGAACTTTGTCCATGCCAGAAAAAAACGCTCTTTATGTCGTAGCCAAGTATCACGTAAATACTGGATGCATCCAGGGTAGCTTGTCCATGTCAATACAAAGTCACAAAAAGCCTCAGCGTACTCGTCTTTGGTCCTTACTTGTGTTAAATTTGTCCACTCGTTCAAAAATATTTCAAATTCGTCATCGGACTCAAAGATTTACTTGCAGTTCTCTGAAACATTCTTTAAGACGTGCGATGAGCAAAGCAGCCACTCTGCTTGTGGAAAGCCTCTGCTTATTGCATTCACTAACGCGATCTCTCCATCTGTTACAAATATAGATGGTAACGAGGCAAAAGTGAACAATTTTCCTGTAGAAGTAACACCAACAATCCGAAGCAAAAGTGAACCAAATCGGTTGGTCTTGTAAGTGCAATCAACCATGAGGACCGAATGGGAACCCAAGGCCAGTTGTAAAGATTCTGGATGGGTCCAAAAGATATCTTTCAGCGCATCTGTCTCTTTATCTCTTCTATGCCATTCCACATAATGGTGTTTCAACAGCAATCCAAGTACTTGTTGCATTGCTGACTTCCCTTCAATCTCCATAAGTTTTAGTGTTGCCCTTGTGTTGTAAGTTTCCCTTATTGACATGTTCTCTTTGCTTCTCTGTCTGAGTGTGCTAAGCACTTGTCGAGGTTGAGCACCACTTTTTGTGAGATCAACTAATATATGCTTTTCCTGTTAAAATAGTAAACTTGATTTAATTAAATCTAGAAAAATCTAATTAGTCATGTGTTAGAATAGATAAGTATTAGTCAAAATAAACATGTGAAGGATAAACTTCTCCATACTTATCCTTGTTGTATTCTAGAGTATTCTCTCTAGATAAGAGAGTATTAGATATGTGAAGGATAAACCCCTCCATGTTTATCCTTGGTATTATACTCTAGAATATTCTCTTTAGATAAGAGTGTAATGAGAGTGTAAAGAAGAGTCTAGATAGAACTATCTAGAGAAGTAAGTGAGCCTATAAATAGGCAACAATGGTTCACTTGCAAACCATCCAAAAACCAAGTGACCTAGCAAGTAACAAGAGTGGTAAGGTGAGGTGTAAGAAAAGAAAAGTGAGTCTTGTACTACAAAGTTTGAGAAATAAAATTCAGTTTTGGTTAAACACCAAGTTGAGTTATTCTAATCCCGTTTAATCGTTCCAATACCCATCAACTATTAGCCCCAAAACCATTTCCAACAGAGTGGTATCAGAGCCATAGATCCCATGGCTACTGAAATGTTTCCCTTCCAAATTCCTAAACTCACTAAAGAAAACTATGACAACTGGAGCATTCAAATGAAGGCGTTACTAGGCTCGCAAGATGCATGGGAGATAATAGAAAAAGGTTATGTCGAACCGGAAAATGAAGCGGCGCTACCACAAGTTGAAAAGGATACACTACGTATTTCTAGAAAGAGAGATAAAAGAGCTCTTTTCCTTCTTTATCAAGGCATGGATGAGTCGTCCTTCGAGAAGATATCAAGAGCCGCTAACGCAAAACAAGCATGGGAGATTTTGCAAAATTCCTTCAAAGGCGTGGATAAAGTAAAGAAGGTGCGATTGCAAACTCTAAGAGGTGAGTTTGAATTTCTCTCCATGAAAGAGTCCGAATTAATATCGGATTATTTTTCAGGAGTTTTAGTTGTTGTCAATCAACTAAAAAGAAATGGTGAGGTCATGAGTGATAATCGTGTGATCGAAAAAATATTGCGGTCACTCGTTCCAAAATTTGATTATATCGTCGTCGCAATTGAGGAGTCCAAAGACGTCGAAACCATGACCGTGGATGAGCTCATGGGATCTCTACAAGCCCATGAAGAAAGAATGAAAAAGAGAAGCAAAGAGGGAGCAGTAGAACAAGTTCTACAAGCAAAGCTTACTTTGAAAGAAAAAGGAGAGAGCTATAGTAGTAATGCTAGAGGAAGAGGACGCGGCTATTATGGCGGAAGAGGAAGAGGCAAGCAGAATGACGATGATCAAAGGGGCCAGAGGTCAATCTCCACAAGAGGTCGTGGCAGAGGAGAAAATTCATGGCGCAACAATAGTAGGCCAAGGAATAACAAATCTCAAGTCGAATGCTATAATTGTCACAAGTGTGGTCATTATGCTCGAGATTGTTGATTTTCATCGGAGGTTTTCTCCAAATTCAAGAAATTTAAATCCCTTGTGGAGAAGGAGAGCGGCTTTGAAATTGTGGCTATGAGATCAGGCAAGGGATGCGAATTTACTTCGAAGGAGTTCGAGGCATATTGTGAAGAAAATGGAATCCTTCGGCCTCTTACAGTTCCATACACACCTCAACAAAACGGAGTTTCCGAAAGGAGAAACAGAACAATTCTCAACATGGCCCGGAGTATGCTGAAGACAAAGAGAGTGCCCAGGGAGTTTTGGGCAGAAGCGGTTGACTGTGCAGTTTATCTGATAAATCGATGTCCCACAAAAAGCGTGAGGAACATGACTCCTTTAGAAGCATGGAGCGGAGCAAAACCCGGCGTCTCACACTTACGAGTATTCAGAAGTATCGCATATGCTCATGTGCCGAGTCAGCTGAGAACAAAATTGGATGACAAGAGTGTCAAGTACATATTTATCGGTTATGACTCTCGATCCAAAGGATATAAGTTGTACGATCCAATCAATAAAAGGTCGTCACAAGCCGAGATGTGGAGTTCGATGAAGAAGGTTTCTGGGATTTCGGCGTTCAAGAAAGGGATTACAATTTTCTTCCTATTCTAGAAGAGGAAGAAGTAGAACAACCACCCGAACCAGTTGCTCCATCTACTTCACCACCACCATCACCTCCAGCAGTACATCATGATGATCCATCATCAGCAGATGAGAGCTCCAGCGAAAGGCCCTTACGGACGAGGAGTTTAAGCGATATCTATGGAGACAATATATCTCTATTTTGTCTTTTTGCATATAGTGAACCAATAACTTTTGACGAAGTCGTGGAAAGTGAAAAATGGCGAAAGGAGATGAATGAAGAAATGAAATCCATCGAGAAGAATAGTACCTGGGAGCTTGTGACACTCCCAAAAGGACAAAGAGCAATTGGAGTTAAGTGGGTGTACAAAGCCAATAAAAATGCTAAAGGAGAGGTTGAAAGATACAAGGAAAGATTGGTTGCAAAAGGCTACAACCAAAGAGAAGGCATCGACTATGATGAGGTATTTGCTCCTGTCGCTCGTCTAGAAACTATAAGATTAATTATTTCTCTAGCTGCCCAAAATAGATGGAAAGTTCATCAAATGGATGTCAAGTCTTCCTTTCTAAATGGGCATATTGAATAGACGGTATACGTCGAACAGCCACCGAGGTACAAAGTAAAAGGCCAAGAAAATAAAGTCCTGAAGTTGAAAAAGGATTTATACGGCTTAAAACAGGCACCAAGGGCGTGGTACAACAGAATCGACAAGTACTTCCAAGAAAATAATTTCAGTAAATGCCTGCATGAACATGCTCTCTATGTGAAGGTGAACGAAAAAGGAGATATGTTGCTCGTATGCCTATATGTGGATGATTTTATCTTCACCGGCAATAACCCAATAATGTTCGAAGAATTCAAGAAAACGATGACGAGAGAATTTGAGATGACAGACATCAGTCTTATGTCATACTATCTCGGGCTTGAAGTAAAACAACGAGAAAATGGAATTTTTATATCTCAAGAAGGATATGCGAAAGAAATCCTTAAGAGATTTAAAATGGAGGAATGTAATCCGACAATTACTCCCGTAGAATGCGGAATCAAGCTATCAAAGATCAATGGAGGCGAGAAGGTCAATCCAACTTTTTACAAGAGTCTTGTTGGAAGCTTGAGATACTTAACTTGTACGAGGCTAGATATTCTTTATGGAGTAGGGCTAATCAGTCGCTACATGGAGGCACCTACGAATAAACATCTGAAGGATTCCAAGAGAATTTTGCGCTACTTAAAATGTACGCTTGATTTCGGTTTATTTTACTCGTCTTCAGGCAAGTACAAACTCATTGGATACAGTGATAGTGATTGGGCCGGAGATTTAGATAAAAGAAAAAGTACTACTGGGTTTGTATTTTTTCTCGGAGATACGAGCTTCACTTGGAGTTCGAAGAAGCAACCAATTGTCATGCTCTCTACATGTGAAGTTGAGTACGTCGCAGCAGCATCATGTGTCTGTCATGCAATATGGTTAAGGAGTTTAATAAAGGAGCTTAAAATGGAGCAGGAAGAACCAACTACAATATTTGTGGACAAAAAATCGGCAATGGCTTTAGCAAAGAATCCAGTATTTCATGACAGCAGCAAGCACATCGACACACGATACCATTTTATCCGAGAGTGCATATTGGAGAATAAGGTACAACTAAAATACACAAATTCTCAAGGCCAAGTTGCAGATATATTCACGAAACCGCTAAAGGAGGAAGTCTTCGTTAAATTACGAGAGATTCTTGGAGTTACTGCAAATCAAGTTTAAGGGGGATGTTAAAATAGTAAACTTGATTTAATTAAATCTAGAAAAATCTAATTAGTCATGTGTTAGAATAGATAAGTATTAGTCAAAATAAACATGTGAAGGATAAACTTCTCCATACTTATCCTTGTTGTATTCTAGAGTATTCTCTCTAGATAAGAGAATATTAGACATGTGAAGGATAAACCCCTCCATGATTATCCTTGGTATTATACTCTAGAATATTCTCTTTAGATAAGAGTGTAATGAGAGTGTAAATAGGAGTCTAGATAGAACTATCTAGAGAAGTAAGTGAGCCTATAAATAGGCAACAATGGTTCACTTGCAAACCATCCAAAAACCAAGTGAGCTAGCAAGTAACAAGAGTGGTAAGGTGAGGTGTAAGAAAACAAAAGTGAGTCTTGTACTACAAAGTTTGAGAAACAAAATTCAGTTTTGGTTAAACACCAAGTTGAGTTATTCTAATCCCGTTTAATCGTTCCAATACCCATTTTCAATACCCATCAACTATTAGCCCCAAAACCATTTCCAACATTTCCTTCTCCTTTAACCTAGCTACATATGAGTGTCCAACAAGCGTCTCTGGTATCTCATGATTGTGTGCTCCATAATGCACCCTAACCTTCCATTTATCGCCTGCCATCCACACTCCTTTTAGTGTAAACGGACATCCACATTTTCTCGTCCCTGATTCTCTTATTTTCTTAAGGTCTTTCAGTGTTGTGTAGAAACAGAGAGAGAGAGTGATTGAAAGAGTGTTACTTCACTCATAGGAGAAGCCTCCTTTTATATACTCAGGTATCATACATCTTACAGCTGTTACCACATTAGGGTTTTGAAAAAAGAGTATCTAGTTACACTATGTTTAACACTAACACTAACACTAACTATAAGAGTATCTAGTTATACTATGTTTAACACTAACACTAACTGTACATTGAACTTAACCCTGAAACTCATTTCCACACTCCCCCTCAAGCAGGTGCGAAGATATCTCGCATGCCTAGCTTGTCGAGGAAAGAGTTGAATGGGCTACTCGTGACTCCTTTAGTTAGAACATCAGCAATCTGGTTTTGCGTTCTTACAAAAGGAGTGCTCATAATTCCTACATTCAACTTCTCTTTGATAAAATGTCTATCCACCTCCACATGCTTGGTTCTATCATGTTGGACTGGATTATGAGAAATGCTGATTGCAGCCTTGTTGTCACAGTATAACTTCATAGGACCTGTAGGGCTGAACCCAATTTCCTTCAACAATATTCTTAACCACAATAACTCACAAATCCCATGACACATAGCTCTAAATTCTGCTTCTGCACTAGATCTATCCATTACTGATTGCTTCTTGTTGCACCAAGTTACTAGATTTCCTACAACGAATGAGCAATAGCCAGAGGTAGATCTGCGATCAATCACTGACCCTGCCCAATCAGCATCAGTGTATGCTTCGACTTCGACGTGATCATTCTTCGAGAATAACATGCCCTTTTCTGGTGCATACTTTAGGTACCGCAGTATTCTATACACTACATCCATATGTGTTTCGCGCGGAGCATGCATAAACTGACTTACCACACTCACAGAGTAAGCAATATTAGGACGAGTGTGAGACAAATAGATTAACCTTCCCACTAATCTTTGATATCTCTCCTTGTCAACTGGAATGCCTTCGGCGTCTTCTCCTAACTTCTTATTTGGTTCACTTGGTGTGTCGATGGGCCTGGAACCCGACATTCCTGTCTCGTCTAGTAAATCCAAAACATATATCCTTTGACAGATAAAGATTCCTTCTTTTGATCTTGCCACCTCAATTCCTAGGAAATAGCGCAAGTCTCCTAGGTCCTTTATTTCAAATTCCTTAGCCAAGTAATCTTTCAATTTCCCCATTTCTTCCACATCATCACATGTCATCACAATATCATCTACATACACAATAAGTATGGTGAGTTTTCCATTTCTTGAATGTTTGAGAAACAACATATGATCTGCCTGACTTTGATGATATCCGCATCTCAACATACTTCGTGTGAACCTACCAAACCATGCTCTTGGAGATTGTTTTAAACCATATAGAGATTTATTCAATTTAAACACTTTTCCTTTATTGGTAGCTTCTTGAAATCCAGGAGGAATGTCCATGTACACTTCCTCTTCCAACTTACCATTAAGGAAAGCATTCTTCACATCAAATTGTTGAAGGGTTCATCCATTGTTTGCTGCCAAAGATAACAAGACACGGATGGTGTTCATCTTTGCAATAGGTACAAAAGTTTCTTGATAGTAAATTCCATAGGTCTGAGTATATCCCTTAGCTACTAGCTGGTCGGTTGTCATCCGACGCAAAAATAATTTCACTTTATTACTTCCTAAAATAAAGTAGTATGCAATAAGAAAGAGTTCGTATCCACGGAGAAGCTATTGTTGTTATACAAATTTTCAGTTTCTAGTAACCAAAGGGGGGATGTTGTTTTATCAAAGCAATAAAAATAAATTTAAAGCAATAAAGTATGAAAATAATCAATATGGAGAAAGTATTGGTCACGGGATATTTTCATTCACAAATACATATTTTCATCAATGACTAGAATTGAAATTTAATCTCTCATTTACTAAAAGTCCTAGGATACCTTGATCGCAAGAATATCCCGCTAATTCCCTGATTTCATCACAACCACATTAAAAGATGCATATGTGAATTCTTCCTAGAAAGCAACCTAAAGTGTAAAAGCAAATTAGATTTAACTCCCTAGAAGCAATAAGCTATATGGAATAAGACTAATCAAGGCAATCGAAATGTGTAAAAGCACTAAATCAATTTAACCCAAGTTATGATTAATATGTGACTAGTAGGATATATCTCTACAAGCACTACCCACATTTATGCTACTTAGAATCAGGGATGAACAACGTTTTCGTATTGAAAACCCTAATATAGCTCTAGAAATGAATGCAAATCGGATTGATTCCGGACTCAACCAAATAAACAATCAAATCATATATCAATATTAACAATGAAACATAAACAATAAACTTGAGACAAAACTAATGCATTGAATCAGATTTTATTTGTGAAATCCACTTATTATCCCATAACCAATATTAAGAATTTAGCTACTCATGGTTTTTAGATTCAACATAATTATTATCAAAAATAAATTGAAAATCATGAAAAATAAATGGAAGCAAACCCTTGTCGCTGCTCTCCTCCAAAAACCCAGTAGAAATATTGTGTGATATGTGTCCCCAAAAAGAATAGAAACTTTTCTTTTTATAGCTTTCCACTTGCCAAAATTAGGTCTTCAAAGCCCAAGGTCCAATAACTAGAAGTCCACCAATCTCATGTGTGAAATACCCATGTGAGAATATGACCCAGAAAATAGTCACCGGAAAAATGTGTTTCTTGCCGGAATCCGGTCACCGGAAAAGTATCTCCGATCACTTGAAGCATTGGAAGACGTCACCAGGCAAGTGCACACTCCCAGAAGCTCAACTCCATTTCTCTGCTATTTAAACATTCACAAAATACCACCTAAACCAATTCCTTGTTCTTGCGAAAACGCACCCAAAAGTGTGACCCGTAGCTCATATGTCCGGCCGTCGACTCTTGCATCCGACTTGTACCCCCCTCGCGATTTACTGAAATATTGCGATTCATGCTTCAAGTTCTGAAATCCGGCAACCCGAGATAGTACCACCAACTCGCCATTTCTGCTCCGTTTTCGCACCACTCCTGCGAAATCCAAACTGCGGATCTTTCTTCCTAATTCTACCAAAGTGCTTAACCCATATGCACACTGCTTACAATACAACACCATTCTTTAGAAAAAACTCCCCCACCGCACATCATTATCCATATCCCACTGCCAGGACCATTACCCCTCTCACCGCTAAGCACAAGACCACTAAAGAGACCATCTTCACCCCAGGTTCAAGACTGAACCCATAACCAATTCACCACAAGCTTAAGCTCCATGGCCACTACCACCAACCTCAAACCTGCGCTCCACTTAAGTCACTACAAATGCAGCTGCTTCACATACCCCCTGCATCCAACAGCTCTTGTTCACAGCCCTGCAATGAGCATTCTTCCACTTCCGTTTCCAACTATCCATCGCACCACACTTGCTAAATGCCAAACTCCATTGTCTCTCCAGTTCACGTCCATAACTCATCGGCAGCAGCAACACTTCCATGTCTCTAACCTAGCTCTTGAACATTAACTCTTGAGCCTTACATAACGCCACCACCAATATCTGCACTTCCTGCAGCTGCACAGCAACAACACTCCTTGCTTGTAAACTTCTCAAGTCCCGGCTGCTTCACACACCACTGCAATTTCATATCACCTTCATTCTCCCTGCAACTCAGCCAAGCTGCCAGCCATTCATGCACCAGCTGCAGTTTAGCCCTGCAATGCACTTAAATTGAGCTCACAGAACCATTATCTCACATTGCAATTCAATGCCACCACCTGAAACAACAGCACCAACTAACTCAGCTGCATTTCATCTTTGATCAATCACCACATCATAACAGCAAGCTCCATCATTCATAACCTTCACCAGTTCAGCTGCAAGCCTTATCACTACCTGCAATATCACCAGCTGACTGTTCATAGCATCTATCCCCCTCTCTTCCATCCATTGCTACCAACACAAGTTACCAGACCATTCACTCCACAAACCTATCATCTCATAGTTCTGCAGCTCACTTGCACTATTATTGCTAGCACCAATTATAGTTTCTGCTCCAATTTATCATCGCCATTCAATCATTCCATGTATACCATAACCTAATGTCTCAAGATTGAACCTGAAATCATTGCAGTGCCACTACCATTAGCAGCTCAGCTTCACACAACAGCAGCACTATCTCCACCAACACCATCTGCAGCTGCAATATAAACTGCATCTCAACTCCCAGCTGCACCTAACCACTGCCATGTCAACCCATCATCTCAGACCCATTTCAGCACCTCAAAACATCACAGGCACTTGCAACACCAACTATTGTTCAACACCAACAGCTTCCCTGTGAGTCCCAACACTGCCTCCATGTTCATTCCCTGTAGTTGTGAAACTCTGTACAAATCCACCATTCTGCTGTTGCACTCAATTTCAGTCTCATATGCAATTTCTCAACCATGTTAACACCCAGTACCCTACCACCATCTCTCAGATCACCAAATTCCATTCACCAACATTTATTTCTACAGCTGCACCTCAGTTCCTAGCAATTTGTTGCTTCAATTCCCTTCTTCTCAGCTTAATATAACTATTTCCAATCAGTCTCAGTACCACCACAAAGTAATAGCTCACACACCCATTTCAGGTCTTCTCTCAATGCCTAAATTGCTCCATACACATCAAAATCACCATCACAACCAAAGCCCCTTGAATCTCCTCATCTACTAATAGCACCTTATCAACTCAAACACTGCAAAACCCTTATTTTACTGATTCATTACATACCCTAACTCCATCAATTTCTTCTTAATATCCACCTTTCTGTGTTGTTCTCAGATTCAACAGTCTTCCACTTATCAGAGCTACCACCTGCAAACCTTAACAAACCACAGCCTACACCGTTCTCCATTTCAGAATCCATTTTCTTACCCCAATTTCTTATCAAACTTCACTGAGTTTTCACCATCTTCAAATCTCAGTTCAAATCATTGAAACCCTTATTTCTCCCTTTAATTTCACACAAACCCAGCTTGCCATTTATTTTTCTCAATCTGTAGCAACATCAATTTCATTCTATCTACAACACTTCAAACCCCAGTTCACAATTTGACATTAACATTAAATCATCATCTTCTTCTTTCAATTCACAATTCCCCCATGAACATCAAAACAATCGATCTACTAAAGAAACTACACAAAACCCAGCTTAGTTTCATCAGCCAACATCTTAAATTTCTTCTCCTACTCTAAATTGCTCCATCTCTGTCGATCCCTCTTTTCTGAATTTCACACAGAAACCCTATCAGCCACACACTCTAAGTGTTAGAGTCCAAATGATTGAGAAATGAATTCTCATCTGAATTCTAGGCTATGTAGGAAGTGGACTTGATATTGGCACCCCAGGTGAAGTGGATAAGGGGTAACTAAGGATGTTAAATTGCCTGTCGGTTCCGGAAAACTGACACGCCCATCCTCTTTCTTGCTCAACCGTGGCTAGCTTCGCTCGCCTATGAATTGAAGTGTTTGCCTTTACGCTCCAAATGGGCAATTTTCCTTCTTTTGCCCCCAAGTGCTCCATTGCACCTAATAATCTCAAATTCACACATAAGATACATATTTCACAAAATAAATAGCAAAGAAAGCATAAATACTAGATATAAAATTAGGTGGTTTACAACACCTATCAAATTCCCCCACATTTATACTTTGCTAGTCCTCAAGAAAATCAAACAAAACTTATTCTAAAGTATACATACAACTCCCGTGAGCGTTTTCTAGAGAAATACCCACACAACCTACATTTCCAACTTACAAGTTCTCCGAAATGATAGTATCCAACGCGCTAAGAAGACATAGAGATTCTGCACACTAGTCATAAGAAATTAGACACATAAATGGACACAATCTCATTCTTAAAAGTTGAGAGAGAAATAACCATCCCTTATCGAAAGAAATTCGGGTTCGGAGTGATCAAAAGTCTTGACTCTGCCTCACAAGAAAGGGTTTTATGAAATTGCACTCAATAATAAACATCTCTTTATGGGTCACACATGTGTCCAGGTAGGAATGAAGAGAGAATCCTGCGACACGTTGAATAGTAGGAAGGAAAACCCTCCGAAATGTTTTGAAAACCCACATCTTTTATTCATTTTGAAAATCCTTTTTTCTGACGATCTCTAAGAAAGGAAATCAACCACTTAACGAAGGTGGGAATATGCTTACTTACCTCGTTATCCGTTCGGCGTGCAGCTAGCACCACTCTCACAGCATCCATAGAAACGTCTTCGGTCTCCAACTCTTGATGATAACTCTTGAACTTCGTAGAATCTTGACAATATGATTCTTTCCTCTTATTCCTTGTTGCTTGAAACTTCAATGTAGAAATTTCTTCTTCCGTTGGCTTATTGAATGAATACAAAACCAAAATATGATGCAATGAATATTATTTTTTTTTTTTTTTGTTTTTTGTTTTTGTTTTGTTTTGTTTTTGTTTTTTCTCTTTTTTTGTTTTTTTTGTTTTTTTTTTAAATACAAAGTAAATACAAAATAAAAACAAACAAAAATAAAAAACTAATGATGATCCTAAAGAACTTTTCTCTTGTCTTTTTTTTTTTTTTTTTTTAGGGAACTAGCATAATGATAACTATGTTCCCTTTTTTTTTTTTGCATTGACAAGAGAATATAATACAAATAAAAATAAAAATAAAAATGCAAGTACAAATGCCATGGTGTGAGTACTTTACCGGTTGATTCTTCACAACTTGTATGTCTCGATATCATAAACTTCTTGAATTCTCATCTTGATAATCTTCATTCTTGTACAATAGTCTTCAACTTATAAAAATTCTGCTCCTTGTCTTGTTGCTATACTTGAATCTGAAATCTGCTCATTTTTGTACCGTTGCTTGTAAACCTAGAATGTCTTCAACTTTCCTTCGAACTTATGATGCTTCCCTTGTTGATGATGATGGTGTTTCTATGGACCTGTTTGCGTAGAGAGAGATAAAGTGGATGGTGCTAACTGCGAACAAGATTACAAGTGGTATGTAAGTTAGCAATTCGATGACACCATTCATGATTGATAAAATAGCACTCAAGAGATCAAAATAGTGCTTCTATTGGTGGGAGGTTGGGTAGCTCACCATTCTACCCGGAGTTTACGTACGGTGACACACACTCTAAAAGCACATATTTAGACAAGTACAAAGAAGTGAAGGTCGGTCCCTCTCATGATGTAACATGGGTAGTCTCCACTATAGGGGACCACTACTCTACTACCGAATTCAGTCTGCTCCATATTTGCCACTGGCATGGTTAAATCCAACTTTAACTCTCATACAAATAAGAAACCCGATCATGTTCTCTGTCATCTCTAAGTTCAGTCACTCTTATGAGAATCTCGATGTAATCTTAGCGACATGGATACTATGTGACTCTAAACTAACTACAAGTTGGATTTTTTCATGCACTAATTTACACAAAAGTTGAAAATTTTGAACAAATTTACAATGCAAATGCTTAACCACTCCCCCACACTTAAACTTTACATTGTCCTCAATGTAAATTGAGTCATCCAAAGTAAAAAAAAGGTGGGAAATTATGCATGAAAAATGACAAGAAATCAGAAAAATAAAATCAAAATAATACAAGAAAAATCTAAAAACAAAACAAGAAAATGAAAATAAGACAAGAGATACTCATCCTATGGGTTGCCTCCCATTTAGAGCTTGGTTTATAGTCGTCAGCCCGACTATCTCCTTGCTTTATATGACTCCTCCGGAGGGAGTGCATCCACAAAATTCGCTCCTTCCACCACTTCGGAAGTGAAATTCTCATAATATGGTTTCAACTGGTGCCCATTAACTTTAAGTTCCTTTCCTATAGCAATACTATGAATTTCTACTGCACCATGAGAAAACACATTAGTAACAATAAAAGGTCCGATTCAACGGGACCTTAATTTACCCGGAAATAAATGCAAGCGAGTATTAAACAAAAGCACTTTCTGCCCAACACAAAATTGTTTTCTAGAAATCATCGTATCATGAAAAGCCTTCGTTTTCTCCTTGTAAATGCGAGAGCTTTCAAATGCATCATTGCGAAGCTCCTCTAGATCTTTGAGTTGTAACTTCCTTTGCTTTCCAGCCCCATCCATCTCCATAATGCATTGCTTTATCGTCCAAAATGCCTTATGCTCAATCTCCACGGGTAAGTGACAAAGTTTACCATACACAAGCCTAAAAGGAGACATCCAAATAGGTGTCTTGTATGCGGTTCTATACGCCCACAAAGCATCATTTAGCCGCATGCTCCAATCTTTCCTTGTTGGATTCACCGTCTTTTCTAGAATGGATTTTACCTCCCGGTTGGAAACCTCGGCTTGCCCATTTGTTTGGGGATGATAAGGTGTTGCAACCTTATGTGACACATTGTACTTCTTCAACAATCTTTGCAAAGTCTTGTTGTTGAAGTGAGAACCCCCATCGATAATTATGGCTTTCGGAATTCCAAACCTTGCAAAAATGTTATCTTGCACAAAATATGAAACAACCTTGGAATCATTAGTAGGGGTGGCCTTAGCTTCCACCCATTTAGAGACATAATCAACAGCAAGTAAGATGTAAAAATTCCCATGAGAGTTGACAAAAGGACCCATAAAATCAATACCCCATACATCAAAAACTTCAATAAATTGAATAAAGGTTTGTGGCATTTGATTTCGGGCACCTAGATTGCCTGTTCTTTGGAACCTATCACAAGTTGTGCAAAATATATGTGCATCCTTAAACAAGGTTGGCCAATAAAAACCGCTTTCAAGTACCTTGTAAGCGGTTCTCTTACTTCCAAAGTGTCCTCCGCAAGCATAGGAGTGACAAAAAGACAAGATAGAATTAAACTCAGATTCGGGAACGCACCTTCTCATTACTTGGTCGCTGCCATGTTTCCACAAGTATGGATCATCCCATATATATTGATTTCCTATCCTCTTTAGTTTGTCCCTCTCAGCACGAGACAAGTTCCTTGGGATTTGTTTAGTTACCAAGTAATTCACAATGTCAGCATACCATGGTTCTCCAACGATAATTGAGAATAGTTGCTCATCCGGGAAACTTTCACGTAATGGGATAGCTTCCTTGTCCACAGCAAGACGGCTCAAGTGATCCGCAACGGTGTTCTCAATTCCTTTCTTGTCTTTGATTTCAATATCAAATTCTTGTAAGAGTAGAATCCATCGTATGAGCCTCAGTTTCGCTTCTTTCTTCATTAGCAAGTACCTAAGTGTTGCATGATCAGAATAAACAACAACTTTTTTACCAATTAGATAAGAGCGAAATTTCTCCAATGCAAATATAATAGCTAAAAACTCTTTTTCAGTGGTTGTGTAATTTTTTTGGGCTTAATTTAACGTTCTAAAAGCATAATAAATAGCATGACGTATCTTCCCCACACGCTGCCCAAGCACCGCACCAACCGAGTAATCACTAGCATCACAAATTATCTCAAAAGGCTTGCTCCAATCCGGTGGTTTAATGATAGGGGCTGAAATCAAAAGTTCTTTCAAACGATTGAATGCCGCCATACACTTCTCATCAAAGTTAAAAACCACATCTTTTTGCAATAAGTTGCAAAGTGGTGATGCTATCTTGGAAAAATCCTTGATAAATCTACGATAGAAACCTGCATGACCAAGAAAATAACGTATCTCCCTCACCGTAGTGGGAGGGGTTAGAGCACGAATAAGGTCTATCTTAGATTTATGAACTTCCAAGCCCTTAGAAGATATAATATGGCCTAAAACTATGCCATGAGTTACCATGAAATGGCACTTCTCCCAATTAAGCACAAGGTTTGTTTCAACACATCGTTCAAGGATTAAAGACAAGTTGTTCAAGCAAAGGTCGAATGAATCACCAAAGACACTAAAGTCATCCATAAACACTTCAATGATGTTTTCAACATACTCGGAAAATATACTTACCATACACCTTTGAAAGGTAGCTGGAGCATTGCACAAGCCAAAAGGCATCCTTCTATACGCAAAAGTACCGAAAGGACAAGTGAAAGTAGTTTTCTCTTGGTCCTCCGGTGCTATCACAATCTGATTATACCCTGAATAACCATCAAGGAAACAATAATAAGCATGTCCATCTAAACGTTCAAGCATTTGATCAATAAAAGGTAAAGGAAAATGATACTTTCTAGTAGTAGCATTCAAATTTCTATAATCAATACAAACCCTCCAACCGGTTTGCACACGAGTTGGGACAAGTTCGTTCTCATCATTCTCTACCACCGTTACCCCTGATTTCTTTGGTACAACTTGTACCGGGCTCACCCATTTGCTATCGGGATATGGGGTAGATAACACCCACTTCCAAAAGCTTGAGTATATCCTTTTTCACAACTTCCATCATAGGAGGGTTCAAACGACGTTGTGTTTCCCTTGTAGGCTTTGCATCGTCCTCCAAACGAATCGTATGCATACAAACGGCAGGCCTTATACCCTTGATATCAGCGATTGTCCATCCTATGGCCGTCTTGTGCTTCCTTAGCACCCTTAGAAGTTTTTGCTCCTATAATTCACTAAGCTCATTAGAAACAATCACAGGTAACTCTTCATTGTCACCCAAGTACAAGTACTTTAAGTGACTTGGAAGAGGTTTCAATTCCAACTTTGGAGATTTAACAATAGAAGGTAAAATCTTTTCATCATTGCATGGTAAAGAAATAAAAGAGATATTATGAGTTTCCGGACATCCTTGTAGTGAGTTGAGATCACCAAGGGCTTCCTTAACTTTATTACCACACTCTACTCCATCATCCATGGATGTAGTTAAAACAGTTTCCAAAGCATCATCACCATTTAATTCAAACACTTTTTGCGCCAATGCATCCATAACATCAACAGAGAAACAAGAGTGGACATCACTAGGATATCTCATCGTCTCGAAAATGTTGAAACATATTATTTCTCCGTCAAACTCCATAGTCAACGTTCCCTTGTCTACATCAATGATAGTATTAGCCGTTTTCATGAAAGGAAGTCCAATTAGCAATGGAAGAGACGATTCCGGTGCACCTTCATCCATCTCTAACACATAAAAGTCAGCAGGGAATACAAGTTGATTAACCTGCACAAGAACATCCTCAACAATACCCATTGGGTAAACATTAGAGCGATCGGCTAATTGCAACACAATTTCATCCTTTTTCAAAGGACCTAGATTAAGTGAATTATACATGGATGCCGGCATAACATTAACGGATGCACCTAAGTCTAACATTGCTTTGTTAAAAGTGGTGTTACCAATTGTGACGGGAATGTCAAAGCTACCGAGATCCTTGCATTTCAGTGGGAGTTTGTGTTGTAAGATTTCCGAAGCATTCTCCCTCACACTTAGCACTTCATTTCCTTTAAGACTTTGCTTATTGGTACACAAGTCCTTCAACACTTTTGCATACTTGGGAACTTGCTTGATAGCATCAATGAGTGGTATATTCACATGAATCTTCTTAAGAGTATCTAAAATCTCCTTTTCTAGTTTCGCCTTCCTAGAACTTGCAAATCTGCGAGGAAAAGGTATAGGAGGAACATAAGTAGGAATAGGAGTATTAGAGTTAGGAATAGGTACCTCGGGTGTTTGGGGAGTTTTATCCCTCTCTTCTTCCAAAACCGTCTCCTTTGGAACTTCCTCTTTACCCAAATCAGCAACCTTGGGTTGCTCAAGTTGTGTACCACTTCTCAATGTAATAGCATTGACACCCTCTTTTGGGTTAATGGGTTGAGAAGGGAGTCTTCCACTATTTTGTGCTTTCAACTTGTTGATATCAATTTCCATGGAGCCCACTTGAGTCTGCAAATCCTTAATTGCACTCTTGGTTTCTTGTTGGCTCTCCTTGAACATGGTAGAAATACCTTGCATCATTGTTTGTAACTTTGCATCGATATCGGAACCTTGATTTTGCACCGATTGTTGTGGTTATTGAAATTGTTGTTGTTGTTGTGGTTGAAATTGTTGTTGTTGAGGTTGAAATTGTTGTTGTTGCGGTTGAAATCCACTCGGACGGTTGAAAGTAGGTTGCTGAACTGCACCTTGCTTGTTGGCATAGCTGAAATTTGGATGATCTCTCCATCCCGGATTGTAGGTGTTGGAATAGGGATCATACCGTCTTGGTTGGTTTGTAAAAACCGCATTATCTTGCTCCAACTCTTCACCATACGAAGGTAATATAACCGCAGCCATCTTTTGCATCATTTGCTCCATATTGTCCATCCTTTGATCACGGTGTGATGATGATGAATCACTAACTTCATGCACTCCCCTAACCATTGGTTCACCTCTTGTGTAGAATTATTGCGAGTTTTCATCCATGCTCTCAATCAACTCGGCATCTTGGGCCACCATCTTGTTCACTAGTGCACCACCACCCGCTGCGTCAAGAAGATATCTATCACTTGATTGGAGACCTTCGTAGAAGTACTGAATTATCATAGCATCGCTGAATTGATGGTGAGAACAGCTTGCCACCAATCTCTTGTATCACTCCCAACATTCATACAAAGATTCTCCCGCATGTTGATTTATTCCACAAATCTCTTTGCGAATTTGAGTAGCCTTTGACGCAGGAAAATACCTCTCTAGAAAGATTTTCTTCAACCCGTTCCATGTAGTGACACTTCCTTCAGGAAACAATATAACCAATCCTTAGCGTTGTCCACCATAGAAAATGGAAAAACTTTCATCATTGCACCATCGGCTTCGGTCTCCGCTGGAAGCATAGCCTTGACAATGGTATAGAACTCCATGAGATGCTTGTTTGGATCTTCATTCGCCATACCATGAAACTTTGGCAACTCTCTAAGCAACCCCGGTTTGATCTCAAAGGTTGAGTTGGTTTGGATACACCACCGTTGTGCATCAAGCCTATGAGAAGCCAAATCCTTGAGTGTACGATTGGCATCATCCATTGCTTCTTCCTCTTCTTCAACTAGTGGTTCTTCTACAAATGGAACCTCTAGTTATTCTTCTAGTTATAACTCTTCTTCCACTTCTTGATGAAGAGCTTCGTGTTCTACTCCCAAGACTTGTTATTCCGTTGTGTATTGACTTGGTTGGAGTATTGTGCCTCTTCGAGTAGCAATACCGCACCTTGGATAGCTCCAATCCTTAGAAGCCAGGGATTAGTACCTGAAAAACAATTCTCGCAAACAAGTAAGAAACAAGACAAGAAACGGAAAGCAAATATGCAAGCAGAAAAATGATAAAAAGAAACTAAAATCTTAATAACAAGTCGTTTGCCTCCCCGGCAGCGGCGCCAAAATTTGGTCGGTTGTCAGCCGACACAAAAATAATTTCACTTTCTTACTTCCTAAAATAAAGTAGTATGCAATAAGAAAGAGTTCGTATCCACGGAGAGGCTATTGTTGTTATACAAATTTTCAGTTTCCTAGTAACCAAAGGGGGGATGTTGTTTTATCAAAGCAATAAAAATAAATTGAAAGCAATAAAGTATGAAAATAATCAATATGGAGAAAGTATTGGTCACGGGATAGTTTCATTCACAAATACATATTTTCATCAATGACTAGAATTGAAATTTAATCTCTCATTTACTAAAAGTACTAGGATACCTTGATCGCAAGAATATCCCGCTAATTCCCTGATTTCATCACAACCACATTAAAAGATGCATATGTGAATTCTTCCTAGAAATCAACCTAAAGTGTAAAAGCAAATTAGATTTAACTCCCTATAAGCAATAAGCTATATGGAATAAGACTAATCAAGGCAATCGAAATGTGTAAAAGCACTAAATCAATTTAACCCAAGTTATGATTCATATGTGACTAGTAGGATATATCTCTACAAGCACTACCCACATTTATGCTACTTAGAATCGTGGGATGAACAACGTTTTAAATCTTGAAAACCCTAATATATCTCTAGAAATGAATGCAAATCGGATTGATTCCGGACTCAACCAAATAAAAAATCAAATCATATATCAATATCAACAATGAAACATAAACAATAAACTTGAGACAAAACTAATACATTGAATCAGATTTTATTTGTGAAATCCACTTATTATCCCATAACCAATATTAAGAATTTAGCTACTCATGGTTTTTAGATTCAACATAATTATTATCAAAAATAAATTGAAAATCATGAAAAATAAATGGAAGCAAACCCTAGTCGCTGCTCTCCTCCAAAAACCCAGTAGAAAGATTGTGTGATATGTGTCCCCAAAAAGAATAGAAACTTTTCTTTTTATAGCTTTCCACTTGCCAAAATTAGGTCTTCAAAGCCCAAGGTCCAATAAATAGAAGTCCACCAAGCTCATGTGTGAAATACCCATGTCAGAATATGACCCAGAAAATAGTCGCCGGAAAATTGCCGGAATCCGGTCACAGTCGCCGGAATCCGGTCACCGGAAAAGTATCTCCGATCACTTGAAGCATTGGAAGACGTCACCAGGCAAGTGCACACTCCCAGAAGCTCAACTCCATTTCTCTGCTATTCAAACATTCAGAAAATACCACCTAAACCAATTCCTTGTTCTTGCGAAAACGCACCCAAAAGCGTGACCCGTAGCTCATATGTCCGGCCGTCGAATCTTGCATCCGACTTGTACCCCCCTCGCGATTTACTGAAATATTGCGATTCATGCTTCAAGTTCTGAAATCCGGCAACCCGAGCTAGTACCACCGACTCGCCATTTCTGCTCCGTTTTCGCACCACTCCTGCGAAATCCAAACTGCGGCTCTTTCTTCCTAATTCCACCAGTACCAGAACCCATATGCACAGCTGCTTACAATACAACACCATTACTGCAGAAAAACTCCCCCACTGCACATCATTATCCATATCCCAGCTGCCAGGACCATTACCCCTCTCAGCTGCTAAGCACAAAGACCACTATCTGCAAAGACCATCTTCACCCCAGGTTCAAGACTGAACCCATAACCAATTCACCACAAGCTTAAGCTCCATGGCCACTACCACCAACCTCAAATCTGCGCTCCACTTAAGTCACTACAAATGCAGCTGCTTCACATACCCCCTGCAGCCAACAAATATTGTTCACAGTCCTGCAATGAGCATTCTTCCACTTCCGTTTCCAACTATCCATCGCACCACACTTGCTAACTGCCAAACTCCATTGGCTCTCCAGTTCACGTCCATAACTCATCGGCAGCAGAAACACTGCCATGTCTCTAACCTAGCTCTTGAACTGTAACTCTTGAGCCTTACATAACGCCACCACCAATATCTGCACTGCTCATAGCTGCAAACAACAATACTCCTTGCTTGTAAACTTCTCAAGTCCCAGCTGCTTCACACACCACTGCAACTTCATATCACCTTCATTCTCCCTGCAACTCAGCTAAGCTGCCAGCCATTCATGCACCAGCTACAGTTTAGCCCTGCAATGCACTTAAACTGAGCTCACATAACCATTAACTCACATTGCAATTCAATGCCACCACCTGAAACAGCAGCACCAACTAACTCAGCTGCATTTCATCTTTGATCAATCACCACATCATAACAGCAAGCGCCATCATTCATAACCTTCACCAGTTCAGCTGCAAGCCTTATCACTACCTGCAATATCACCAGCTGACTGTTCATAGCATCTATCCCCCTCTCTTCCATCCATTGCTACCAACACAAGTTACCAGACCATTCACTCCACAAACCCATCATCTCATAGTTCTGCAGCTCACTTGCACTATTATTGCTAGCACCAATTATAGTTTCTGCTCCAATTTATCATCGCCATTCAATCATTCCATGTATACCAGAACCCAATGTCTCAAGCTTGAACCTGAAATCATTGCAGTGCCACTACCATTAGCAGCTCAGCTTCACACAACAACAGCAATATCTCCACCAACACCATCTGCAGCTGCAATATAAACTGCATCTCAACTCCCAGCTGCACCTAACCACTGCCATGTCAACCCATCATCTCAGACCCATTGCAGCACCTCAAAACATCACAGGCACTTGCAACACCAACTGTTTTTCAACACCAATAGCTTCCCTGTGAGTCCCAACACTGCCTCCATGTTCATTCCCTGTAGTTGTGAAACTCTGTACAAATCCACCATTCTGCTATTGCACTCCATTTCAGTCTCAGCTGAAATTTCTCAACCATGTTAACACCCAGTACCCTACCACCATCTCTCAGATCACCAAATTCCATTCACCAACATTTATTTCTACAGCTGCACCTCAGTTCCTAGTAATTTTTCGCTTCAATTCCCTTCTTCTCAGCTTAATATAACTATTTCCAATCAGTCTCAGTACCACCACAAAGTAATAGCTCACACACCCATTTCAGGTCTTCTCTCAATGCCTAAATTGCTCCATACACATCAAAATCACCATCACAACCAAAGCCCCTTGAATCTCCTCATCTAATAATAGCACCTTATCAACTCAAACACTGCAAAACCCTTATTTTACTGATTCATTACATACCCTAACTCCATCAATTTCTTCTTAATCTCCACTTTTCTGTGTTGTTCTCAGATTCAACAGTCTTTCACTTATCAGAGCTACCACCTGCAAACCTTAACAAACCACAGCCTACACCGTTCTCCATTTCAGAATCCATTTTCTTACCCCAGTTTCTTCTCAAACTTCACTGAGTTTTCACCATCTTCAAATCTCAGTTCAAATCATTAAAACCCTTATTTATCCCTTTAATTTCACACAAACCCAGCTTGCCATTTATTTTTCTCAATATGTAGCAACATCAATTTCATTATATCTACAACACTTCAAACCCCAGTTCACAATTTGACATTAACATTAAATCATCATCTTCTTCTTTCAATTCACAATTCCCCCATGAACATCAAAACAATCGATCTACTAAGAACAACTACACAAAACCCAGCTTAGTTTCATCAGCCAACATCTTAAATTTCTTCTCCTACTCTAAATTGCTCCATCTCTGTCGATCCCTCTTTTCTGAATTTCACACAGAAACCCTAGCAGCCACACACTCTAAGTGTTAGAGTCCAAATGATTGAGAAATGAATTCTCATCTGAATTCTAGGCTGTGTAGGAAGTGGACTTGATATTGGCACCCCAGGTGAAGTGGATAAGGGGTAACTAAGGATGTTAAATTACATGTCGGTTCCGGAAAACGGACACGCCCATCCTCTTTATTGCTCAACCGTGGCTAGCTTCGCTCGCCTATGAATTGAAGTGTTTGCCTTTACGCTCCAAATGGGCAATTTTCCTTCTTTTGCCCCCAAGTGCTCCATTGCACCTAATAATCTCAAATTCACACATAAGATACATATTTCACAAAATAAATAGCAAAGAAAGCATAAATACTAGATATAAAATTAGGTGTTTTACAACACCTATCACTAGTCTTGCTTTGTGTCTCTCGATAGTTCCATTGGACTTGTATTTCAAAGTGAATACCCACTTGCAGCCGATTGTCTTCTTCCCTTTTGGAAGATAAACCTCATCCTAGGTGGAATTCCTTATTAGAGCTTTTTTTTCTTCCATTGTAGCTCTCTTCCACTTTGGATCTGCAATGGCTTCTTCAATCCTAGTAGGGATAGTCACAGAGGATAACTGATGTGCAAAGTAAGAATAAGTGGGTGCCAAACGATGATAAGACACAAAGTTAGTCATATGATGGTCAGTTGAATAACCATAATGAGATGTAGGTTTACTGGTACGATTAGGATATCTAGAAGGAGTAGGATCTTCCACAACATTAGTGGACTCATCAGCTGAAATATCATTATTATCAATACTCAAGGTTGTTACAACCGGTGTGGTAGAAGTTTCTAGTTCAGAATTACCTGTCACTGGATTAGACAATTGGCGAGGGGTAGAAAGAGGGGCCTTGTTTCTTCGACTATAAACTTGTACCTGAGATTGAATTTGAGGTTGAGGAGGTATTACCACCGGAGTAATATCGCTATCCTTACATGTGTTAGGTACTGAAGGTAGGTCACACCAAGGATGATCTTAAATATATGTACTCTCCCCCTGAAGAGAAGCATCTTCCTTCAAGAAATACGATCTATCTTCACAAAAAGTGACATCTCTAGATACAAAAAACTTTCCAGTAGGAGGGTTACAACATTTGTACCCTTTTTGAGTAGACGAGTATCCTATGAAACACATTTTAGAGCTCTAGGGTATAATTTACCCCTACCCTGTTTATGAACATGGACAGAGCACACACACCCAAATATTTTTGGTGGAATACGTACAGGATGATCAAAAGAAAGACCAACAGAAAACACAGCAAGAGGTGTTTGGAATTTGAGAACTCGAGAAGGCATCTTGTTGATCAAGTGTGATGCAGTAAGGATATCATCACCCCAATACAATTTTGGCACACTCATAGAAAATAATAAACATCTAGCGACTTCTAATAAGTGACGATTTTTACGCTCAACAACTCCATTTTTCTGAGGAGTATCGACACAAGTGGTTTGGTGGACAATCCATTGTTCTAAGAAATAAGTGGAAAGACCTTGGTTTAAGTAATCGCCACCTCGATCTGATCTTAATACTTGTATGTTTTTGTTAAACTGGGTAAGGACAAATTTATGAAAGATCTTGAAAACAGAGTGGACATCACTCTTGTCTTTCAGTAAGTACACCCAAGAGACTCGAGAGTAATCGTCGATGAAAGTAACAAACCAACGAGAACCAGAAGAACTAATGACACGTGACGAGCCCCAAACATCACTATGTATAACAGCAAAAGGAGATGAACTTCTATTAATGCTTGAAAGGAATGAAACACGGTGATGTTTATCTAACTCACACACTTCATAATGAAGTTTAGATATATTAAGTTCTGAAAATAACTTAGGAAACAATCTTTGTAAATACCTAAAAGAAGGATATCCCAAACGTTTATGCCACATCCAGATTTGTTCTTCAAAATCAGATGAACTTGTTGAACTGTAGGCTCTTGTACTGTCATCTTGTGTTGTACCCTGCAACTCCAAGTAATACAGGCCCCCTCTCTTTACCAAGACCAATCGTCGCCCCTGTGAGAAGGTCCTGAAAAACACAATGGGTGTCATAAAAGGTAACACAACACTTTAGAGCTTTGGTTATTTAGCTGATAGATAGGAGGTTGCAAGACATATTTGGAACATGTAACACCGTAGAAAGGGACATGGATTTGGTTATTGGAATATGTCCTTCACCAGAGACAATAGATGGAGATCCATCAGCTGTCAAAATATAAGGTTTTCTAGGACTATGATTATAGGTAGAGAACAAGTTGGACCTAGTAGACATGTGATCAGTTGCTCCACTATCGATAATCCAAAAATCTTAGATTTATCACATATAAATCTCAATGCGGTACCAAAGTTATCTGTGTTACCTGATTGAGCCAAAGAACTAGATCCAGCAGAATGTTCCCTTGTTGATAGCATTCTTGCATAATCCTTTATCATCTGCTCCAGCTGGTCTTGATATGGATGCGAAGAAACATTAGTTGATGTTAAGGGTGGAGGTTGAAACTCCCCCTCATCAGTTGTATGGTATGCCCTTGGACCACCATTACGACCTCCTCTTCTTCCTCCACCATTGCCACCATAGAAACCTCCTCTCCAATTACCACTTTGCCGTTGTGGATGCCCATTAAGCTTGAAGCATGTCTCCCTAGTATGCCTTCTCTTGTTATAATAGTCACAATATAGTAAGTCTTTCTCGTCATGCTGGCGGTTGTTTCCTGATGTGACTGTTGGAACATGAGTAGAGGTGGAAACATCCTTCAATGATGAACTTTCTTGAGCCATTTGAGATAGCATAGCAACCCTTCGAAGTTCTTCAGACCTAACAATTCCATAGACTTCCCGAAGTGTAGGCAATGGGTCCTTTCCTAGTATTTGAATTCTAATAGGGTCAAAATCTGAGTCTAGACCAGAAAGGAACTCTATGATTCTACCCTTTTTTATTCTCTTCTTCAACTTGGTGGTGTCAGCAACACACTCCATGTCACATGGCTGGATGGAATCAAGTTCTTGCCACAAAGATTGAAGAGCGTTATAGTAGACTGACAAGGGTCTATTATTCTGCCTTGTCACTATGACTCTACAATTCAACTCATAGATTTGTATAGCATCACCAGTTACCACATAAATCTGAGAAACTGCATCCTACAGTTCTTTTGCAGTGGTTAGGCGCATAAAACTGCTCCTCAACTCGGGAGATATAGAATCAATCAACCAGCTCATGATTAGAGCGTTTTCTTCTACCCAAGTCTCATATGTAGGGTCTGAGATTCCTGGACATGCCTTGCTTCCAGTCAAATACCCAATCTTTCCCTTACCGGTGATGTAAAGCTTCACCCAATGAGACCAAACAAGGTAGTTGGAGTCATCCAACTTACAAGATGTCATCTTATGAGTAAAATCTAGAGATGTTGAATTCCTAGAAGTTGAAGACATACTTGGGGTAGACAAAGTACTGTTTTAAGAAGCAGTAGACATAGCTTTGACTTAACTTAACAAAAAAAAAAGATTTTCAAAGAGGAAACAACTTACAAACAGCCACAGGTTCTCCAAGAACAGCAGTTTGCAACTTCTTTTGAACAATTTAAGGATCTAACTTCAAATCGGAATCACAGATGGAGGCTATAGTAGATCTAGGTTAGGTTTTCTCTTATCTATCTCTTATGCTCTGATACCATGTACAAACAGAGAGAGAGTGATTGAAAGAGTGTTACTTCACTCATAGGAGAAGCCTCCTTTTATATACTCAGGTATCATACATCTTACAACTGTTCCCACATTAGGGTTTTGAAAAAAGAGTATCTAGTTACACTATGTTTAACACTAACACTAACACTAACTGTAAGAGTATCTAGTTACACTATGTTTAACACTAACACTAATTGTACAGTGAACTTAACCCTGAAACTCATTTCCACATGTTGGCGTATCTGTTTTCTTCTTATGGTTTCGGTACGCACCACCTCTTTCACACCCTAATTCCAACCTTGCAACCCTTTCTTGAGCGGGTTTTCTTGACTTGGATATCACAACCACAAACATATTTTTTCTTCCAACCTCCTGACACCACTCGATAAGGGCATCACGTGAGTCAAAAACCTATCAATTAAAAAAAGATACAGAAAACTGAGCTTCTCGTGTTATATGTACCAATCCAAGCTTGCTAATAACAAGTATGTATCTCTCTAGAAATAAACACAAAAGAAAATACACCTGATCGCTCACAAAGCACTGTGTCAAATCTACTTTTTTCCCACGTATATCCATATTTTTGACCATAGAGGCCTCCATATGTTCGCTCCCGACTGCTCCTTTCTCCTTGTTATCATCTTGCTAGTTTTAAAAATTAAAAACAACAAAACATATAAATAAAAAAATAAACCGAATAGACATTATCACGTCATGACTCACAAATATTTAAAACTGAACATGAAATTTGGCGATAAAGCGACTCAATTACAAAGTCGAAGGCATAAAAGATGAACAAGAAGAATTAACAGCATGTGCTAATTCTCTTTGCAATATACCCTTCCTTCTTCAAAAAAAAAAAAAAACAGCATGTGCTAATTGTTAAAAGATCTCACAGTATTATAACAATGAACGAGTTAAATAGATTGGCAGGATAGATTTGAGTTATTCTTAGATTGCAATTGGGATGGTAATTTTTTTCAAACACGGTGAAAATACATTCATCTATACCTAATACATCTATATTCGCAATCTATACTTTGCGAAAACTACAAATAAACGAATAGCATATGCACATAGCGCATGTTAGTGTCCTAATTTCACAAATTAATGAAAACACTATGTCAAGAAAGAACTTGAGATTTCCTAGAAGCAAAATACAAAGAGAATAGTTTACAAATCTCCAATCATAACTTGAACAAATAAAGAAAAACACAGCGGTCTGCGAATCGGTCATCCTTCTATGATTCAACTCAGTAACTTCTAAATTCTCTTATCTTTGATTTCTGATAATATCAATTTAGTTCTTTCAATCTTTTATGGTTTTCAGTTTCAACTAATCATCCTCTCTACTTTCTTTTCAAAAATTTCGTTAATTTTATGTTTCTTTAATCTTTCTTTAAATACTGTTTTAGATCTAATGGGTTTCTAAAACCTTAATCCCCTTAATGCTTTTGCTAATGGATTTTTCTCTAATGGATTTTGCCACTTTTGTTGTTGTGATCATAGCTTTTGCTGAGTACTTCTTAAAGCTTTTGCTTAAAGGTTCAGAATGGATTGGTTTCATAGCTTTTGCAAATGGTGTTCAAAGGGAGACAGCTCAAATCGGTACCAACTCAGAGAAACTCAGTTGTTTCTCATCGCGCCATTCTAGGAATTCAAAAAAATTCAAAAATGGTGGAATCACCTTCCTTCGGTTAGTTTGTTACCTTATTTTGGCTAACAATGTCAACATTGACAGCTACAAACCTTGCGTTTTCAAAGGAAAATACTCCCAATATACTTTCCTTATAAACAGGAAAAAAATTTATCCTCAGTCAAAGCATAATCCTTTCTTATCTCATTACCATCTTCAAAACCCTGGTGAATCTCAATTTAATACCATCAACTCCTTTTCCTTAGACCATTGCAAACTCAAACACAGATTAAATCCTTTTTCGATAAAGTATACTTCTCAATTTTTTACCTTTTCAAAAATGGAAGGAACTAGTTCTAGTCAAGTGGTTGATTTGGTTAATAAGTTTAAGAAGGCTACTCTTGATCTTGGAGATGTCAATGAAGTTGTAGTTATCAAGACAAGTAACAACAAAGATGAATCAAAGGATAATTTGGAAGCAAGTGCGATTGGGAAAATAATAATTCAAGGTAGAATGGGTTATGACTCAGTAGAGAAACATATCACTTTCACTTGGCCGTTCTTAACTCTGGAAGTTTTAAAAATTATTGAAGTGGAACCAAATATCTTCATCTTCAAATTTAATCAATGGGAACTGCTGAACAAAGTAATAGATGAAAGGCCATGGAGCATTAATAAGAACCTCCTAGTTGTCCATGATTATATTCCAGGTATGGTTTACACTGAAAAGCATTGGGGTTTTCAACTTTTTTGGATTCATCTTAAATACCTTCTGCCAGAGCATATGAATGTCTCTTCTGTTACAAAAATTGGTCAAGTTATGGGGGAAGTTATCTCAATTGAGCCCAAAGATGCTATTCTTATTGGTAGTGTTCCTGTAAAAGTATGTGTCAATGTGGATCTTTCCATGCCTATGAGAAAGGGAGTCAAATGCTCCACCAATGCTGGAGTCACAAAATGGCAGCAATTTTTCATTGAACGTCAACCAAAAAGTATATGCACATATTGATACATCATCAATCATTCAAAATCAGTCTGTAAGGATGCTACTAATTTCCTCAAGAAAGCCCATGAAAAACCATACTTTGTTGGTAATATCAATATAACATCAGGAAGAGTATTAGCATCATCTCAAAAAACACTGAAATCTCCTCCACCGAAGCACCAGCTGTGAAGCAACTTCTGAAAAAGTTTATTAAATCTACTATTTTTATTCCCCCCAAAGATGGTGAAAAAATCAATTTAGGTTCTTTGCTTCAAAATGAAGAAGTCTCCATGGAAGAGGATAATAGACTTGGAAAAAGGCATAGAGTTGGTGATGATGCAACTAATGTTTCTCCTACCACAGATATTTCCTCCCAAAACACCATTCTGAATCCAATCCATGCCTCTAAGAATGCTCACATGATCTCAACTGGAGAGAATCCAAATGCGCAGGCGACTAAGGGGAACCAAGTAAAACAAAAAAATTCCATTACTCTCTCAATTTTCATTCTTTTAAATTCTTTTGTTCTAGGTATTTGTTTATGCACATCTAGATTTAGTAGGTTCTTTAATTTGTTTTCTATTACTCATTTTGTTCTCTTCCAATTCTTTATCCTTCACTTTTTCTTAGTCCATGTGCACCCACACTATACACACACTCATTTTTCTTCAATGAAGATTTTATCCTGAAATGTTCAAGGTTTCAAGAACCCAGCTACCAGAAACCACCTTAGTGATCTAGTCAGAACTCAAAACCCTGACATTGTCTTTCTGGGTGAGACCAAAATTTATCAAGTTAAAAGTAAACCCCTTCTGAATCAATATCACTACCCTTATAGTGCTTTCATTGAACCGGTTGGCTTATCTGGAGGTCTAGTTTTATTATGGAAAATTGGCTTTAAATATGATCTTTTGAGTGATGATGGAAATATGTTTAACATTGTTGTTCAAAGTGACCCTAGCAAACCAGAATTCCTTCTTACTAGTATGTATGGCTTTTCTCACTACACCAATAAAAAAGAACAATGGTCTTACATTAATCAAACTAGTTTAGAAGGTAATTACCCTTGGATTCTTTTAGGTGATCTGAACTTCCATCTCTTTGATGACAATAATAAAACCTATTGTTCCTTAGATGGTTGGGTGAATAGAACTGTTTCTGAATGTGGCCTTGAAGACATAGGATTTGTTGGAAGAAATTATACTTGGACTAGCAATAACCTAGGCACTGGTTCAAAAAAAATCAAGAACTGACTTAGCTCTAGGAAATAGTGAATGGAGTAGAAACTTTCCTAAAACTAAGTTATTTCACCTTAATCAAGTGGGTAGTGACCATACACCTATTCTTCTTGTCACTGATTCTGAAAGTGAGTCTTGCTGTAAACCCTTTAAATTCTTTCTAACTTGGTTAAATGATGAAACTTGTGCTTCTACAATAGCCAATTCTTGGAACATTAGTATCAATGGTTCTCCAGGTTTTCAGCTGGTTAAAAAACTTCAGCACACAAGGAAAGATCTATCCATTTGGAACAAACAGCATTTTGGAAACATCAATCAAAATATTGATAATCTTCAAAAGGAGCTTAATTTTTCCCAGAATCAAAAGTCAAGCAGTGAAGTAAATGAGCAAATCCTGAGAATCAACAAAGATCTAAGTAAATGGAATACTATCCAAAATGAATTCCTACAACAGAAGTCAAGAGACAGTTTCATTACAGACATGGACAACAACACTAAGTACTTCCACAACCAAATCAATAGGAAAAGATCAAGAAACAACATTGATGCCATTCAAGACTGCATTGGTAACTGGCTTCACTCTAGAGAAGAAATTGGATCTCATTTGACAAAGCACTTTCAAGACATTAATACTTCATCCAATCATCATCTTGAAGAAAGCCTTTTCTCTGTCATTCCTACAATTATTACTGATGCAGACAATCTCATTCTCACAAGAATACCAAGTAATGAAGAAATTTTCAACACACTCAAAAGCATGGAAAATTGGAGTGCCCCAGGCCATGAAGGCTTTCAAGATGGTTTCTATAAAAGTCAATGGAGTGTAGTTGGTAATGATGTATGTCTCATGGTTTCAAGGTTCTTTCAAACAAGGTACATTTTCAAGCAGATCAACAAGACCTATATTTCTTTAATCCCAAAGAAAAAGAAACCTCTTTGTGATGCAGATTATAGGCCTATAGGACCGTGCAACACTTCATACAAGGTTATATCCAAGATTCTTGTTAACAGAATGAAGCCATTAATGGAGAAGATCATTTCACCATATCAAGCTGCTTATGTTTCAGGAAGACTAATCAGTGACAACAATATAATTTCTCAAGATATTTTTCACTCCATGAAAAAGAAAAAAGGACAAATTGGCTAGCTTGATCTAAAGCTAGACATGTCTAAAGCTTTTGACAGATTAGAGTGGGATTTTCTTATCAAAGTCTTAAGACATTTTGGCTTCAATGAGGAATTCTGTGAACTGATATACCAATGCATCAGCACTACCACCTTATCAGTTATTCTTAATGGTTCTCCTTGTAAAGAATTCAACCCATCAAGGGGAATTAGGCAGGGTGACACCCTCTCCCCCTACTTATTCATATTAGCTATGGAGTTTCTCTCAAGACATCTCATAGCTGCACATCAAAGAAATATCATTAAAGGAATTAAAGTGGCTGCAAACTCTCCAGCCATTAATCATCTGCTATTTGCAGATGATAGCTTGATTTTCACTCAAGCAAATTTGGACTCAGTTAACAATCTCCTTGCTTTACTCAATAATTTCAGCATTCGATCAGGTCAGTTAATCAATTTTGATAAATCCGCTGTTCATTTCAGTAAATATACCAAACCAGAAGTTGCAGTTGCAATCACTCAAAAACTGGGAGTCAAAATCATGAGCCCAGAAGAAAGGTATTTAGGCTCACCTCTTATCCTTGGGCACTCAAAACAAGAAGACTTCAAGTCTATTGAAGACAGTTTCAATAATAGATTATCAACTTGGTCTTCTACTTCTCTCTCTCAGTCAGGTAGATCTACAATGATTAAACATGTTCTCAATTCCTTGCATGTTTATCAAATGGGCTCTTTTAAGTTACCTGACAAGATCCTAAACAAGTTAACTGCAATTCAGAGAAATTTCTTCTGGAGTTATTCTTCTAACAGGGGTTTCAATCCAATTTCTTACTCTAAACTATGCAAGTCAAAAGATCATGGAGGATTGGCTTTCAGAGACATGGAAAAACTCAATCTTGCTTTACTTACAAAGCTAGCTTGGAGAGTATGCACTGAATATGACCAACTCTGGGTTCAAATTATGGCAAGTAAGTACTTCAAGTATGGTAACATTCTTCATCAAAATCTCAAAGCTGAAAATTGTTCTTATATGTGGAATGGAATAACCAAAGGTTTATATGTCATTAAAGATTATTACTTCACGGAAGTCAACAATGGAAAGAAAACCAAAATCTGGAAAGACAAGTGGGTTCCAAGTTTAAATCATCCACACCTACTCCAATAAATAATATGCACAGATTCTATGAAACTGTGGATGAATTGATCAACCCAGCTACAAATTCTTGGAATATTTCTCTTCTAGACACCCTGTTTGATAACATCACTTTCCATGCTTATTCAAGGAATTTTTATTGATACTTCCAAAGAAGATATTATGCGCTGGACTCCTTCAAAAAATGGCAAATTTTCAGTGAAGAGTGCTTATAATGTCCTCTCTAGAAGTTCTAATGGTAATCTGGATAATGGTGCTGGCATTCAACCACAAGTTTGGAAAGAACTATGGAACTGCAAGGTGGCCCATAGAATAAAGCTCTTTTCATGGAAATGCATTAATGAGTGTCAACCAACAAGATCTAAGCTTGCAGTTCATAATCCTGATATAGAAACTCAATGTGGAGTTTGTGGAAGATAAAATGAGACAATAGAACATCTTATTTTCGAGTGTAGGCATGCTAGAAAAGTTTGGAGAAATTTCAACATAGAAGTTGAGGCATTTTCTGCAAACTGTGGCAGTGTCTCTGATTGGGTGGTAAGCTGGTTTGATGATAGCAACCCACTGTTGGATGAACATACTCTTCTCACCTACATGATTGTTTCTTGGATACTATGGAAAGACAGATGTGAAGCTATTTTTCAGGGAGTTAAACTAAACCCTCTCACTACAACTAATAGAATTCGATTCCATTTAAGCTCTCATTTACATGAAAACTTAATTTGTTCTCATCATCACACTTATGCTAAACTGTCTAAATGGTGCCCTCCTACACTTGGTATTGCTAAATTCAATGTTGACACCTCTTTTGACCATGATACTAACCAGAATGGTACTGGTATTGTTTTACGTGACCATGCAGGTTACTGTGATGTGATCAGAGGTAGATTCAAACATGGAGTCTTAAGTCCAGAACAAGGGGAGTGCTTAGCTATACGAGAAGGACTGTCATGGGCTAAAGAAATGAACCTGGCTGACATTCAAGTGGAAGCTGATGCTCAAGTAGTTATCAAAGCTATTATTGAAGACACTTGGAATGCACTTTGGGAAAATAGGAATTTGATTAGAGAGATTAAACATTTAAGTTCTTTTTTTAGTACTTGCACTTTTAATTATGTTGGCAGAGATGATAACCAAGTGGCTGACTCTGTTGCTAAAAATGTCAGAGTCTCATCGAATGATCTTCTCAAATTTGACAATTTTGGGCATGAACTTAATGATCTTTTAGCCCAAGATCAAAACAATATTTCAGCTCATTAATAATATAATTTCTTTTTTATCAAAAATAAAAAAATAAAGCAAAACATAGCTGTTTTAATCATAATACAAAGAGAATAGTTTACAAATCTCCAATCATAACTTGAACAAATAATGCAAAACACAACTGTTTTAATCATATTATAGCAAAGCGAAAGATTTCATAACTCACATTACAATCAAGAACCCCTATTTTTGTCCAATCCTCACATAACTGTTGTTCTCCGGAAGAAACATCTCCTGCAGAAGAATCTCTGCTTACCGAGGAATCATCACCTTCATTCATCTGATTATTCCAAAGAAATGGTTGTTGGAGACCCCCGTTATCATGATCGCTATCTATAAACAATAAATAGCAAACTGACTTTAGAATCATTTTACTATTTAGTGTAACAAATTACAATTGGATATCAAATTAATAAGTGCATTCTACAATGTTGAAAATATTAGCTTTAAGAAATGTACAATGCGCATATATATTCCACATGAGCTAGCACATACTATTAATTTGATTCACAACCACAACATATGAATAGTTTGATTCCTAAACCCCCACCTATGACACCAGATATATGTTAACTGTGTAACTAAAACAGATATATAGACTCCTAAACCCAATACGACCCACGAATTCCGCAGCTGGACCATTATAAACGAACAAAACCATTATACATAAACATAGAGATACTCGGAATGTGCTCAGATTACCAGATTTTGCGTCATGACGGAGTCGCTTAGTATTAGGTACAGTGTCCTGTACATCAATAGAGATTGTATCCCAATCTACAGGAGGTTCAACTGGGACAAAAGGAACACTAGAATCTGCTAGAAATACATCTATTTTCCTCCTGTGAGCAGATAAAACAGCTGTCAGTTTTTCTAGCACCGGTCTTTCAATAGGGTTCACAGTTTCTTTCCCTACTTCTCCTTCAGGCAGAAATTTCATTTTCATTCCCTAATTTTCACGTTTTCTCTTGCAAACATATTTAACAGGTTTACTAGTCGTTTTGAGTGTAACTTCTTGCCCGGGCATTGGATTTTTTTTTTTTTTTTTTTTAAGATCTATTTTTGCGGAAAGTAAAAAAATAAATAAAAAATAATCGAAATTTGTTAGAACTGAGGAAGAGTTAACTAACCCCAACTTCTGCAAAACAAAAAGGAAAGAAATCCTACATGTATAAATGAAACCAAATTAAACACCGGAAAAGAAAGCGAACCTCATTTACTGAATAGGTTTTTCTTCATTAGATCAAGCGATTGAAGAGAGAAAGAAAAATGATCAGGATGTACTATGACGAGTAGAGAGATTGCAGATGAAGATGATGTCCTACATCCTAATTTTGAGTTCAAAACTCGAGTCCCCGTGGACCGTTATTCAGATTTCTCATGTGGGACTCGGTAAATCTTACACTTCAAACTTTGAAAGGCAGCAAGGACAGGAACATAGAAGTTGATTTTGGCCTGGGAATGATCCTGGCCGTCAATGAGATTACCAACGAAAGTGAGCTGTTGGATCGTGAAGCAGGTCAAGGTTCACCAAACGGCCACGGCTTTTGTTCACCAAACACTTTCACTATTTATAAAATACTAGATTTTACGCCTGAGCGTTGCGCGGGCCTAGATATTTTGTAGAGAGAATTACGTTTTAGTTTTAGTGTTATGTTAATGAAGTTTTTGGGATTTAGGATTCAAAATTTGAAGCATGAAACAGAAAAAATAGGCAATAAAAATATTCAACTACTAAAACTGATAATAATGAAAGAATATTGAAAGGTTAGATTTATCTAATTTTTGCCGAGCACATAATTTTTCTAAGTAACTTAGAGCATCTCCAATAGTAGGTGAAAACTTTATTTTCTTACGACACATAGGATTTTAGATCTTCAGTTAAATTAAATTCATCTCCAATAGTAGGTCCTAAAATAGGATGGGTGTCAAAATAAATACGAAGGTCTTAGATAAAGTCTTATCTTGACCTTCGGAAATCAATTTTAATTTTTATCCAAACAACAAATCCTGGAAAAAAAATCCCACACCATTGGAGATGGTTCATGAGCAAAATGTTGTTATTTTTGCCATGTATATAAGACCCCATAAATAAGGATCTAAATAAAAACTCCATGTATGATTTAAGCACCCACTGTTGGAGATTGTAAGACCTAATCCGGAGTCAGCTTGTTTTTGTTAGTCAGTCATCTAGCTCTAAATAAAGAAACAACAAAAATATGGGAGATGAGGCAGGAGGTTAAAAATCCAGTTTGAACTACATTTAAAAAGTGAGTCGAGTTTAGCATACATATTCCGCAGACATAGAAATATACTCGGGTTTTAATGATGATTGAAAACTTTATCAACCAACTCATGAAATTATATACCTTGGTCGAGACTGTACTTAGCATGTGACAAAATTAGGATTTACCTTCGATGCCAGTCTTTTCAATAGGATCAACATAACTGCAAGAGTGGATACCATAACAACTGTACTTCATCTGTACTTATAATATCACTTATAATATCATTTATTTATGGATGCAAAGTCAAGAAAACAATTTCGCATACATAATACTAAAATCTTTTTAGAAAAAAAAATCACATGATGTTCTAGAGGATGATATGTATGCATGCCCAACAAACAACCTGATACGGGACACTAATTCACCTCTTAATTTAAGGTTATGGCAATGACATCATGTTTTTATATGGTTGCTTTCGAAACATAAATGAGAGTAAAACCATCCATTCTTCTCCACATGCCACATCGCCAACCTAACCTATGGTATAAACCGAAAGAGTAGTTTTAGTTTTCCTAGCTTGAATTGGGTTAGCATTAATACATATATGTTACGGTATGTTTTTCAATGCCGTAGATATAAAAATGATAACCAAGTTCAGCTAGAAGCTTGTAGCATGGAGAGTTCACTATGAATGAATGCAAAAGCATTAACATGAGTCTGCAAAAACAAACATCTATTAAAAACAAATTTCAATTGAGTTTTAGAGTATAACTCATATTATAGACGGTTATAAATCAAATGTGAAGCAGTAATACATTCCGATAGTGTTTTGACTTAAAGGAAATTCCTTCCACGATGCCAAAATATTACAAACCTAAAATGGAGCTGAGCATATTCATTCGGAACAGAAGAATTCGTAGTTCACCTTAATGATAAATAGGGAACAGTTAAGGCTCGATCGATCTGTTAGATTCCAATTAAATGACACATGCTGATATATTAATCATGGCAGAGACATAAAGGTTACAATGTATTAAGATGTTTTTTCGTATGATAACGATACCCCAAAGTTAATTCTTATATCGTATACCACCTGGAGGGTAAAATGCACCCTGAGTTTGTGTATTTACCTTTGAAGCTAGCTCCCTTGAGGGTAGAATGAACATATACATGAATAATGAAACTTGACTTGGACTATCATGCCGCAGACTGGAAAAGAGAAACATGACTCATATTTTTAAAGTGGTACCTGAGGACAACAAAGACAAAAAAAAAAAATAGTGTCGACACTCACCGGGCATCGTTAGCTACCTAACACAAACCAACAATCCAGATTCAAAAGAGCAAATGCGAGGAAATAATCAACATCTATGTTACTCATTGAAGATTATCTTCACATGTGATATAATGTTCAATATTAAGACCGATTTTGGAAGAACCCTCTGCATATGAAACACCACATTTTTGTTACCAAAAAAAGAAAAAATTAATACAAACTACTCATATAACTACATGTCAAATACATCAAAAAATAAAAGATTAAAAGTTGAACCTCTACATAATAGTAGATCCTCCAGACAATTAATACACTTCTGATTGTTAAATTTTAAATTATTATGACATGCTAAACAGGCAAATTAAATTAGGAAAAAAAATGTAAAAAAAACACGGAATGCTTGATAGAGATACTTTTCCTAGGCTCTATCCCATTGGAAGCTTGCTTAATACACAATAAATAAAGCTATTTTGGACATTTATATTCGGCGTTAACTTCTTAATCAACTTTCGATCGAACATAATATAATTCATCAATAAACCCAATTTACGTTATTCAAAAAAAAAAAAAACAGATCTTTGTGATAGATTTTCATGGCTATTTCCTGCACATATAAGTTTACCCTGAAAACATCAAAAATATGGATGCTATAGTTAACCCAAGCTTACTCAAACTATCATGTATTTGAGAGTCCATATTAGGACTGTTTTTGGACAACAAAGGGATTCTCCCCAACTAAATTTATAAAATTGCAAAATTAGGGCTTCTGTGCACTGACTTAGTGACTTGCAATTTATATTAAAGTAACCCTATTTTAGTACCAACAATAGAATTTCATCAAACAAAAAAATGAGATAAGAAGACGAATCTCACCTTTTGATTTGTTTCATTACATAAACAACAAACGAAAAGAATCAATCAAAAATTATTATTAATATTAGTACGAAACTCGTGTTCTTTCATGAATCCAAAATCGATACAAAGGAGAGAAAAGGAATGAACCCTATTTTTGTTTCTGTGAATAAAATAAAACAGGAAATTCAAAAAAGCATGATAGAAAAACCGATTTTACCTGGAATGCTTCTCCACCGACGACGACATCATGATTTCAATTCTGATCTGCAGATTGTAGTGCAAACAGAAAAAGAAATCAGTTGCTAATCAGAACATAGAGGCAGAATAAAAAAGAAACGATGGGTAAAAGAAAAAGAAGAGAACCAGAAAAGGGAGACATAAGGAGGCCGGAAAAGGAAAAGGCTGCCTATTATTGTTTTTGTTTTTTCTTAAAGAAACTAATTTCGGGAAAACCCTACCTATACTTATTTTGTGCAGAAGCAAAAATCATCGATTTTTTTTCAAAGTCGACTTACCGTGAAAAGATATAGAAGTGGGGTCGTAGATACGCAAGATTTGTGGTGTGAAAAAAAAGCATTGGTCTAAATATTCTCGGTGGGGCCAGAAGCTCTAGAATTTGAGCTTGATACAGCTTTTAACTACATCAGAGTATTTTCTCCTGAAACTATATATATAATAATACGTTGTATCCGTTCCAAACGGCTGTGACGAAACAGTTGTTGCCGAAAGTTTTAGGAACATAAAGTTAGATCTTACTCTTTAACGAACAGTGAAACAGTAACGAACTGTGAAGCAAGTGAAAATTCTGAATCGGGGGTGATTCTGTTCGTCTGATCTGATGACTAGAAAAACTGGACAATCATATCGTGAAGCAGGTCACGGTATCCTACGCACGAAATTAATGTGTACTTTGAGTCTAAAACGTTTATCATGGTTCTTGAAACTGTGTCGAAATTAGAATCCCTGGATTACTGCTTCGTACTCAGTGACATTGTTTGTTGCTTTGAATTCCAACCTGAATGAGTGCACCATCTTTCTTCCTTTCAGTGTGGTGAAGACCAACCCAAGACCTGATCCTTCTCTATTCGACACCCCATCGACGAAAACTTCCCATTGTGTAGGAATACTAGCTGCTAATAGGTCAGTAGGTTCTTCTCTTTATTCCATCATCCCAGGTATATCTTCAACCTCGTCTTCATCGTTTAGTGGTAAATATGCTAGGAAGTCGGCCACTACCTGTCCTTTGATCCGTCCTTGTCTCGTACACCACATCATATTATTTGATTAAGGCTCCCCATTTAGAGATTCTTCCCGATCGCCCTGCATTATCCAGGACTGCTTTAATAAGCGAATTGGTGAGCACCCGTATGCGATGAGCTTGAAAATACGTTGGAGTTTAGAAGCGGCAAAGGCTAGTACCAGAACCATCTGCTCCATTCTGGTATAGTTTTTCTCGGCCGGGCTTAGTGTTTTGCTAGTTAAAGATACCGGCTTCTCCGTATTTCCCTACGTCCTAACCAACACTGCACTAATGGCATATGGTGTTGCCCCAAAATATAGGGTTAGGATTTCTGTTGGCTCGGGCCTTTGCAAAACCGGGAGGCTGGATAAGTGTAACTTGATGATTTGAAAAGCCTCTTCATTTGCATCCGTCCATTGAAATTGTTTTCCCTTCTTCAAGATGTCGTAAAAGGCTTTACATTTGTCCGACGATCGTGACACGAATCGCCCCAACGCTGTTATGCAGCCATTTAGCTTTTGCACGTCTTTTACCGTCGCGGAAGAAGGCATTTATAAGACAGCCCTAACCTTCTCTGGGTCTGACTCTATTCCTCTGGAGGTGATGATATATCCCAGGAATTTTCCTGATGTGACCCATAAGTCGCACTTAGCGGGGTTGATTTTCATCTTGTGTTTCCTCATCGTCTGAAAAATCTCTCGAAGATCTCGGACATGATCCCTAGCTCGGCGACTCTTGACTAACATATCATCTACGTAAACTTCTATGGTGTCATGGATCTTGTTCTCGAACATGTCCCCCACTAATCTCTGGTAAGTAGCACCAGTGTTCTTAAGTACGAAGGGCATATTAGTATAACAATACAACCCTCTTGGTGTGAAAAAGGAGGTATGCTCCTGATCCTAGGGCGCTAATGGTATTTGGTTGTAGCCCATGTAACCGTCCATCAGTGTCATCGCCTCGTGCCCGACTATGGATTCTACTAGTTGGTCTATGCTTGGGAGAGGGAAGCTGTCCTTCGGGCAGGCCTTGTTCAAGTCGCTGAAATCAATACATATTCTTAGTCCTCCCTTTTTCTTTGGTACCACGACCATGTTAGATATCCACTGCGGGTAATGGGATTTTCGGATTATCCTAGACTCTTGTAGCTTTTTTAGCTCGGCCTCGACCACTGCCTATAACTCTGGTGCGATTCGCCTCATTTTATGCCTAACCGGACTGACACTCGGATCAATCTTCAATTGATGGCAGCAGACCTCCGGGTCAATGCCCTCTAAATCGTGCACCTCCCATGCAAACGCGTCTATGTTTTCTTTTAGCACCGTCATGAGTAGTCCTGCTTGCTCGTCCGAGAGTAAAGTCCCAATCCTTACTAACCTTGGTTCTTCAATCGTCCCCAAATTCACTTCTCGCGTCGGCTCAACTGTCGAAAAATTGGACTTAGGTTCCCCGAATGGAGCTGTTACCTTTAATTGCTATAAGGGGTCTTGTTCCTGAGCATCGTACGCCATGACCGCTTGTGAAATAGTTTTCTCTGATTCTTCTGTCACCTTAGCTTCCTTGGCTTTGTTATTCTCTTACCTTTGTCTAGCTCGCCGATTTTCATTTATTTCGAGATCAACCTGCATGCATTGTCGTGCTGCTTGGGATTCGCCTACAATTTTATCTATTCCTTTATATGTCGGGAAACTTAACCTTTGATGATATGCTGATGCCACCCCTTTAATCCATGCGATCCATGGGCGCCCGATAATTGCTTCGTAGGGTAAGGAGACGTCGAACACACAGAAAGTTGTTAATGTATCAAGGTAGCCTTCGCCGTCCGAGACCCTCAGAATTACCTCGCCCTTTGGGATGGTCACTGTGCCATTAAATCCATAGATGTGATATGTCGAAGGGACGAGGATATCGTCCGACAGATCCATTCTCTTAAACGTGTCGTAAAACAGTACTTCGACTGAGCTACCGCTATCCATAAGGATCCTTCTTACTCCCCATTTCTCAATTAGTAACGTAATGACCAAGGGATCACTGTGTGCCTGACCATTCGCCGGGACATCCTTGGCCGAGAACGAGACAGGCTGCATCATCCAAGATTCCATGGGTAAGGTCTTGGCCATGCTAAATATTTATTTGCCGTTACGGTCCCTCTTGTGAATCCTTGAGGTGATTTCCGGACCAAGAGTGTAGTCTTGAACAGCTGAGTGTGAAATGGTATTTACAAACTGAGTCAATCTGGCAATATGAACTTGGTGAACCGGCGCGTCGGGTGTTACCGTCGGCTGAGATGGGTGTCGGACGAATTTCCTTAGGTATCCATATCGGATGAGGTGTTGGACGATGTCCTTAACTTCTCGGCAATTATTGGTGGAGTGGCCCCTATACTGATGGTAATAACAGTACTCGGGGTGATTCTTGGTCTCGTGAAACTGGACTCCCCATGACTATGGGTAATTGATATCGTTTCTCTTCTCGACTTCCTTGAATACTTCCTCCAAAGGAACGTTCAAAGGAGTATACGATCGGGCTTCATACCTCGGCTTCTTCCCTTTAACCACCCACTCCTTCTTCTCGCTGCTCCTCCGTGGATGGTCTGATCTCTTCCCGGGGCGCCTAGCGGGATCGTCCACGGATATCTTGGCCTCGGATGCCTCTGCGCTAGCTTCTTGTACCCCTCTATCTCTTGATTCGGCCTGAATTTCTTCTAGGGCGATAAAATGTTCTTGCATTCTTCGAATTTCCTTTAAGGTCTTTGGTTTTTCAGAGAACATAGCTATCCAGATAGGGTCCGATCTTCCCAATGTGTTCTCAAATCCGAAGATGGCCTGATATAATAGCACTTTTCCAATTTGGGTACATAGTTTCCTCCACCTATCGGTCAAGGTTCTCAAGGGTTCCCTGAATCTCCTGGCGAGGGTGAATAGTTTGTTCATTCTTGGCCGAGGTCGACTATTGTGCATGTAAGTTTCAAGAAAGGCCTCAACTAGTGCATCATATCCGTCAATCGATCCAGGTGGGAGTGAATAAAACCAATCTCTCGCCTCTCCTTCCAAACTGGACGGAAAGAATTTACACATGACTATCGTACTACTTTTCCATTGTATCAACGACATGGTATACATTTTCAGATGCTCGACCGCATCTCCTGTTCCGTCGAATCTAGATGGAAACGTCGGTAAGGTACACTTTGGGGGGAATGGCATTTGTTCAAGTTCTTGGGAAAAAGGTGTCTTCTCTGCCTCGCTCATAATCTCTGCCAGTTTGTTCTCTTTGCTATTTCCCGATAGCTCCTTGATTTTTTCTTCCAACTCTTTGAGTTTAACTTCTGTCGCCCCGTCCTGACGCTCGCCCCGTCCTCGCCTCTTTTCATCAGTGGACGAGTCCTCGGGTGGTCCGTATCCCCTTGGGGAAGGTATGGGAGATCGCCTATGTAGCACCCCCTAAGCTAGCAGCTGACTAAACCAAGAATTTAACTAAATAAAGAGGCATTAACGAATCCAAATTAAACACTTAAGCATTCAATTAAGAAATCTGCTACAAAAACTTATCCCAAAGCTAACCCCGCTCAGAAACATATACACAAGAACTTCTCTCCAATGATACATATAAAATAGTCATTTGGTTTACAAATAGAATATACAACATAATGAACATATCAGAATATAATCAACCAACGAAGTTAACTTCTCGGAGCTTTCGCTGCACAACTCTGATCTGTCACTGAAACTGAAAGTGGGAATGGGTGAGCACATCATCCCTAAAAGGGGTGCCCAGCAGGAATAACAACTAACTTTCAAGTAAACATTAATATGATTCGAAGACAATGCATGTTAAATCGAAAATCGGTTATACAAGGAAAGACAATGAAACATAAAGTAGAAACTTCTTCATAGACATTCATAAATAACAGTAAACATCCATGTATGAGGTGTGTTGCCGCACATAAGGGAAGAATAATATTGTGGTGCATCGCCCTAGCCATAATAATATTGCGGTGTATCGCCCTAGCCATAATAATATTGCGGTGTATCGCCCTAGCCATAGAATACTGATATTGTGTCGGCACACATCTCATACCACACCAAGCACACAAATATATACATGAATTCACAACACAAAGATTGATTTGTAAAACAATAATGAATACAAGAAAGTTTGTTATCGATTCCCACCTCTTTTGATGACAAGCCTTGCATACCTTGAGATCCATGATCCACTGGTTCATTATTTATATCGATTGTTGTTAATAAAGATTAAATGTTAACCACACAAGCACTCTAAAGATTATCCAAAAGGCTCAGACAAGGCTCATAAGATAATCTCATACAAGTCTTTAGTTATAAACTAAGTGAACTATCTAATGGTTCTAAGCCCATTTATGGTTCTACACATTTTCATTATCTATCATTAGCATACAAAGGTTTACTAATCCAATTAGATTGGTTCTATAGTCCATTAGATATGTGTTATTAATATCTACAACTTTGTAGAAGGAACCGGATGTTAATTCAGACCACATGAGGTCCAAAATGTCTAATTAATAAAACTGGTCTAAATCCCAAGTCCACTTCTCTAGCTTATGAATCTAAGGCCCATGTAGAGTCCACTAACGGTCAATAACAGTCAAAGGGTCAATTAACGGTAAACGTCCAGTCAAGGTCAAGTCCTGGTCAAATGGTCAAGTCTAAATCGGTCAACTGAGTCAACTAGCGGTCAATCTAGGGTAAACCCAGTGAGTTAAAACGATTCAACTCAGTCAGATTAACTGAGTCAGCTAAACAAGAAAATGAGTCGGACTGACTAAGCTCAGTCAGACAAGCCAAAGGTTTTTACATTTCTGTCATCCTAACTTTAGTTCAACTTCAATCTATTTCATTACATCAAAACATTCATTTGAAGGTAATTTCATAACTAATTCTCAAATACAAACAAAGACTATGCCTACCTGCAATTCAGTAGTATCTGCCAAAGGCAGTTTCAAGCTTTTCACAGCCAACTATATACAACCATCTAACTTCTCTTTATACAAACTAAGCTTAATCTCAGTCTCATCACCATTTCTATTCATTTCCCACTTACACTTCTTGCAATACAAACCAACAGCTCAAACTTGAACCCATTCATTTAAACTTCAACTACAAATATCACTGCAACAATGAATATCCTCATCTCAGATCAAGTAAAACCTAACAATCCACTCCTACCAACTCAACTGCAGTACAACCAGGCTCATTTAATGCCACCATCTGAGCTAGTCAAACTCTATAAAATTCCAAGCATTCCTTAACATCCACAATTACAATATCACTACCACCATTCACCTGTAATTCCACCGAAAAACAACTTTCTAAACATTCATTCTCATAATCAACATTCGATGTTTCACTCACACCACCCAGTTCAACAGTACTACAGTAACTTGCTACCATTACCATTCTTTTCAATCTTAGCTCAACACAATCAATCTTACAACCACTATGAGCCCTTCCCTGGATTGCACACTCGAACCAAACACAGCAACAACGTCACACAGCCAAATCTCAATCTCAATTATCTCATATTCACACTACACCCAACAATTCATCCATCCCCTGTAGTTGTTGTTCACAACTCAATACCATATTCATACCCATAACCACAGTTAGCTCATAATTTACATTCATCAATTTATTTCCATCATAAACAACTCATATATCTCATACATATCAACATAACTCTAAACAAAATTCCATTCTGCTCCCATAACCATCACATATACAACCCCCTGCATTTCTTCATGAAACTTAAATTAATAGTAACCAAAAATTTAAATCTTAATTTCATACTTAACCAAAACTGAACTCCATATAATCAAATAACTTCAATTTAACGGACCCAAATCAGATTCATCAACTCTTAACCAGTTTCATATAAATCAGGACTAAATCAAAGAAACCTTAATTACCTGATTTGGGGAAGAACATCATTGTCAGCTTCAATTTCAACCTTACTCTTGATCTGTGACAAACCCATCTCTAATCTTTCTTCCAGACTTTCAATTCCAAGTTCTAATTCTTCTTCTAAAATTTCCCCAAACCCTAATTCAAATATCTGAGAACCCTAATTCTTTCGATTCACTTTCGAATTAACTTCACTTCATAAATTCAATAAGAACCCATCAATTCTTACTTAATTTCATCCCCAACTTCTTCTAAATCTTCAACCAATTCCAAATGCAGAAACCCTAACCTCTGATTCTCATTAATCCAGCATTTCTTCTTCATTCAAAGTTAAACCAACTTCAACATCAACACCAGCAATCATTTCCTAATGTTTCCCTTAAGTTTCTGATTTAAAATCACAATATCTTCTCGCAGAATCACGAGCAGAGAAGAAGAGGAGAAAGAGATAAGAAATGAAGAAGAAAGAAGAAGAAAAGAAGATAAGAGAAAGAAAAGAAATGAGATCGAGTTTATCATGTAATACCCTATAATTTTAGTTATCGTTTCGTGTCGGGTTTTAACCGAGTTAGTTAGGTTGTTGTTTGCAATGCCTTAGCGTAATGTGGAGTGTTAAATCTAGTTGTTGTTGTGTTTTGGTTGAGAAACACTTGGATTTTGCGTGAGAAATTATATTTCTCTTTGCGTGAGCCTGCCCGTAGCATACACGAATGCTAATTGGGGTATTTATTCTCGAATTTATGACAAAATGACACATGCAAAGGGTATGTGTCTTGCTTATATTAAAAGAAGGGTATTTCAGTCTTTTTACCTTCTTTCATAAGTTTATCTACTGAATTCATTACGAATTCATCTCCTTCTCTTTCATTCTTCAATTCTTTTTCTTCTTACAAAAAAAAAGAAGAAAGAAACTTATCACAAAACTTGAAATTAGAACTTGAAAATAAAAGCTTGTTTTATGGTGTTGATTCAAGTAGGAAGCTTTGGATTTGTTTGCTACACAAAATATAAGGGTAAAACTCTTCTTTAAAACTGATTTTGAATTTAATTTCATTACTTTGAATAATCCATGGGTACTCTCAATTTATTGGAGTTGATCTTTACTTTCTCTTGAAATTCAATTTAGAAGCAATTTAAGGATTTACGAAATGTTTTCATTCTGTTTTAGGACATATTTCTCACCCAGTTTGTTTGACTCTTATTTTTGGTTGTAATTTTTTTATGAAAGAGTATCTTTTAATCTTTATAACTAGCCAATAATCAACTGATTTCGTTGAGTAATGAAGTCTGGGTGAATTTGTTATTATAGACTTGTAAAACTGTAATTTCTGAAGAACTTTGTCACTTTCATGTTTATTTGAGAATTTTCAGATCAAACTGATACCTTATCTCTTTTGGTTATAATTTTTATGTCAGAGTAGAGTCTTTCATCTTTCCAACAAGACTAAGTTTGCTCAATTCCGTTGTGTAATGATTTCTACACGAATTTTTGATTATAGACTTGTAAAACTGTAATTTCTGAAGAACTTGGTCACTGTCTTGTTTATTTGAGACTTTTCAGATCTGATTTATACCTGATCTAATCTGGTTGTGATTTTTATTTCAAATAGGGGTCTCTCAGTTTTCTAACAAGACTAAGTTTGTTAAATTCCATTGTGTAATGAGTTTTGCACGAATTTGTGATTAACAGACTACCAAAACGGAATTTTCTGAAGAACTGCACATCTTTCCTATTTGGTTGAGACGTTTAAACATAGTTATAAACTTAATTACCTTTTTTTATCATTTTTATGTCAAAGGGAGGTTTATTATATTTCTAATGGTACCAAAATCTTTGAATTCCGTTGTGAAATGAATTTTACCCGAATTTTTGATTTCAGACCATAAAAACTAGATTTTCTGTAGGACAGCATCTCTGTCCTGTTTTGTAGAGAGATTTAAACATGCTTATGTACATCATTAACCTTTTTTTTTTTATCATTTTTATGTTAATTTTAGGTTTCTTAGCTTTCTAATGGTACCAAAACTTCTGAATTTCATTGTGTAATGATTTTCATACGAATTTTTGAATATTGATTGTCGAAACTGCAATTTCTGTAGAACGTGAATTCTGTCCAGTTTCTTTGAACTATTTTGATAAAGATAAATATCTTAATAAATTTACATATCATTTTTATCTAAAGGCTTATGTTTTCTTCTTTACAATGAGCCAAGAACCAATGCAATTGGTTAAGTAATGAATCTTGTGTGAATTTTTAAGTTGGAACTCCCAAAACTGTAGTTTCTCTGTGACGTTTTTACTGTCAGACTTCTCAATGAGATTTCAACTAGGTTCCTGAATTTATTGTTTTTACCTAAATTTTTATGTTAAAGGTTATCTTCTTTTCTTTAAAAATAGCCAAGAATCAATAGATTCCGATAAATAATGAAGCTTGTGTGAATTTTCTAGCAAAGACTATCAAACTGTTAGTTTTCTGTGGACAGTTTACTGTCAGACTTTTCTTGCATAATTTAGACCTGGTCTTTACCTTGTTGTTTTTGTTGATGATTTTTATATGATACCTTATTTATTCTTCTTTAAAATGAGATAAGAACCACTCATTTTGGTTGTGTAATGAAGTCTACACAATTTTTTTTAACACAAACTATACAATCTGAATTTCAGAAATGTTCTACTGTTGTTATATGCCTACATCTCTTGTTATCTAAACTATTTGATTTTCTTCGCTTTGTTAATGATTTTTGTGTGAAAGGAGGTATTCTTCGGTTTCTAAAATGGTAAGATTTATCGCATTTTGTTTAGAAACGAAACCCCTGGTAATATCTTTGAGTAAGTGGTTTAAAACGGTATTTTCGTGCAAACTCTTGGTTTGAATGAACGTATTGATTTTGAGCTTATACCAAGCTCTAAGATTTAATACTTTAATGTATTTATGATCTTGTTTTACTTTGGAAAAGTTAAATAAAAAGAAAAAGAAAAAGTTAAAGAAAAAGAAAAGTTTTTATGTAACGATTACTTATTAGTGGTGTTATTGGGGTTAGATACAGATATGAGGAGACAATTAGTACACAATTAAATAGATGAAAGAAACATTCTAGGGAACATAAAACGACAATATTATTCAGCTTTGGATTTTGGTTCCAGCAAAAAGGGAATTGCTAGTTTGTTTGTTACTGTTCTTCCATATGATTACTTGCTTGCGATTGAGGTAGTCGCAACACAACCTAAAACTCTTTTATTTATGGTTTTGTTAATTAAATTCATATTTACAAGTTTTCAATAATATATGAATGATAATCGATGTTGTGAGCATGATTATGAATGTTGGGCTGCGGTCCATAGATTGTGATTCTTAAAGATTATTTATGACGGGATACGAGATATCCTTGGAAACTGTTTTTTTTTTCCTAAACCCACGTGGGACTCCCTGGAGTGGGAGGATTGATCGAATTTATCATTGTATTATATTGGGATACGAGATATCCTTGGGGACGGTTTTTGTTTCCTAAACCCACGTGGGACTCCCTGGAGTGGGAAGATTGATCGAATTTAATTACTGTTTATGGATGTGGTGTTTCCATATGGGGCTCCCTTGGGCGAGCGGATTGATTGAATTTAATTATTATTTATGGATGTGGTGTTTCCATATGGGGCTCCCTTGGGCGAGCGGATTGATTGAATTTAATTATTGTTTATGGATGTGGTGTTTCCATATGGGGCTCCCTTGGGCGAGCGGATTGATTGAATTTAATTATTGTTTATGGATGTGATGTTTCCATATGGGGCTCCCTTGGGTGAACGGATTGATTGAATTTAATTATTGTTTATGGATATGGTGTTTCCATATGGGGCTCCCTTGGGCGAGCGGATTGATTGAATTTAATTATTGTTTATGGATGTGGTGTTTCCATATGGGGCTCCCTTGGGCGAGCGGATTGATTGAATTTAATTATTGTTTATGGTTGGTTCTCTTTTCTTCATTTGATATGGGCTCCCAAAGGAGGAGCAATATTTTTAAATGGGTCGAACAAGTGTCTTGGGTAAGTACCTTAATGATTCGATCATCTTAAAATTGTTGATTGTGTATTTGTTGCATTTTCTGATGAACTATGGTCGTGCTTGATCCTTTTGGGTACGTAGGCAGCCGCTTAGTGGTCCAGCACGTAGAGTCATAAAAATTTAGGTTAAATCAACGTTTAGATCTTCCAAAATGAATTTCTAAGTTTTCCGCTGCGACAGAAATAGTAACATGAACATAAACTAAATAAGCCTGAATAAATTATTTAATGAGCTTGGGCTTAGAAGCCGGGCCTCGGCTATGGTTTCCAAGTGGCACCTCGGGTTTTCGGGCATGTGATCCGGGCAGGATCCGGGTTTTGAAAACCGGGGCGTTACATATCATCTCGGCCCGTCTTGGTTAGATAAGACTAACGAATGACACGTTCGGCTGGATAAGGGTAGCCACCCGGATGACTATGGAAAGACTAATTTGCCCTTCAAATAAAGTTGATGATATCCTCTTCGTCTGATCTCCGAATGACACGTTCGAAAAGTCCATTTCGCGTAACTTCTCGAGTTTCTATCTAACGGTACCGGTTTCGTATCTAAATCGTTGTTAGATTAATTTGTATTAATTAACGTTCGTGTTAAACTAATCGAGTTATTATCAGCTAAATCAACACTTGATCATCTCTTGACCGGTCTAACAGTGTTGACGAGCTTGAGGGTCGCTACATTCTCCCCACCTTTAAACATTTTTGTCCTCGAAAATTGAACTGCCTTCTAGTCTTGAAAGCTCCCCACCTTATAGAATAATTCCATCCCTTGTCTAAGCATAAACAATAAGAAATAAAAGACAAACCTATATGGCTTTCTACAACTAAAATCTAAAATTGGTATCTCTATGTTCAACTACACTGATTTAGATTCTATCAGATAGGAAAGTCTAAGTTTCTTACTCTAATTTCTATCTTACAAGATGTTTATTTCTAACTTCAAGGAAGAATCCTACGAATCTTTCTAAGTGAACTTACATCTATTATTTTTTTTTTCCAGATTAAATCACAGCATACTTCTATGATCGGTCATCTCTGAATGCAGTTGCTTTGTCAAGGTTGGCCAATCCCAACAATGCCTTCCTACGAACAGAGAAAACACAACCTTCACTATTCTCCAGTGCTAGATAAACTAATTATTAATTTATTAAAATTAATTAGTCTTTAAACTTTTATCGTAACTGGTGTATGTCTGATAACATCACTTCGTAAAATATATAAATAGTTTACATCATTTTAAGAATTTAATCATCAAAATTTATTTCATTTTATTTTTAATTATCCTCATTATTATTTATATATTTTAACGAAATCGAATTTTAATTCCAAATATTATCTATTATAAATTGCTTCCAGCTTAAGTACTCATATACTATTATCAACCGTGTTACTACTTTCATTATTCTTAAGTCGTTTGTCTGGTGGGTACATTAAGTAAATATAATTATGTATTCACTGAAGGTGGATATAATAGATTTTATTTGTTCATATGAAATCAGTATACTATATCTTGTTAGATATTAGTGTTGAAAAATCAACATGATTTAAATTGAGTCTACATACAATTATAATATATTCTAGTAGTGTTTAAATTTTGTTATTAATGTAAAGTATTATATTAATATGCGAATTGATTTTTTTTATTTTTTTTTATTATAATATTACACTAATCATTTGAATATTATTGTCACTATTTCATGTACATTTGTTTCATTTTATAGATTCACTGAATCATTTATTAGATTAAAGATAATTTGTACTTTAGTTTAATTTACAAAAATTAATTGTATATAAGCGTAAATAATTTTCGTAGTTATTTAATCATAATTATCATTTCTATCGTTATATATCTCTAGTGATATTTTAGTTAAGTTTAAGTTCAATATTATACTAGTTAAGAAATGTTAACATTACTTATCAAAATTATCACTTTTATTATGATTTATGATTACTATTATAATATTTTTATTATTAACATTGATGGTTGAACTATTATTCACTGCTCTTTCTATTATTATTAAGTTCCAAGAATATTATTAACATTTATGTGATTATAAATTATTGATTTCTATGTATAAGTCAAGATATTCAATAAATTTTATGTAACTTTCAAGATTTCTCAATTGTGTTAATCTCATTATTTTTCTATTGGATTATGTACGTGTTCATACTTTCAGATTAGTTATTATCAAATTCTAAAGTAAGGGTGTACCCTACAATTTTACTTCGTTACAATTACAAACCATCAACAAACAAATCAATCGATCACATAAATCTTTTAATTATTGATATCTTTTAGTGATTAAGATTTATCTCACAAACCCAACCCAGTTCTAAACAAATCTAGTTCACTAACTGGCACTGGCTATTTCTATCTTTTCCCATATAAGATCTAATAGTGAACTAAATTTATTGCGGTGTATCGCCCTGGCCATAATAATATTGCGGTGTATCGCCCTAGCCATAGAATACTGATATTGTGTCGGCACACATCTCATACCACACAAAGCACACAAAGATATGCATGAATTTCACAACACAAAGATTGATTTGTAAAAAAATAATGAATACAAGAAAGTTCGTTATCGATTCCCACCTCTTTTGATGACAATCCTTGCATACCTTGAGATCCATAATCCACTGGTTCATTCTTTATATCGATTGTTGTTAATAAAGATTAACTGTTAACCACACAAGCACTCTAAAGATTAGCCAAAAGGCTCAGACAAGGCTCATAAGATAATCTCATACAAGTCTTTAATTATAAACTAAGTGAACTATCTAATGGTTCTAAGCCCATTTATGGTTCTACACATTTTCATTATCTATCATTAACATACAAAGGTTTACTAACCCAATTAGATTGGTTCTATAGTCCATTAGATATGTGTTATTAATATCTACAACTTTGTAGAAGGAACCGGATGTTAATTCGGACCACAAGAGGTCCAAAATGTCTAATTAATAAAACTGGTCTAAAGCCCAAGTCCACTGCTCCAGCTTATGAATCTAAGGCCCATGTAGAGTCCACTAACGGTCAATAACAGTCAAAGGGTCAATTAACGGTAAACGTCCAGTCAAGGTCAAGTCCTGGTCAAATGGTCAAGTCTAAATCGGTCAACTGAGTCAACTAGCGGTCATGCTAGGGTAAACTCAGTGAGTTAAAATGATTCAACTCAGTCAGATTTACTGAGTCCGCTAAACAAGAAAACGAGTCAGACTGACTAAGCTCAGTCAGACAAGCCAAAGGTTCTTACATTTCTGTCATCCTAACTTCAGTTCAACTTCAATCTATTTCATTACATCAAAACATTCATTTGAAGGTAATTTCATAACTAATTCTCAAATACAAATAAAGATTATGCCTACCTGCAATTCAGCAGTATCTGCAAAAGGCAGTTCCAATCTTTTCACAGCCAACTATATACAACCATCTAACTTCTAATTATACAAACTAAGCTTAATCTCAGTCTCATCACGATTTCTATTCATTTCCCACTTACACTTCTTGCAATACAAACCAACAGCTCAAACTTGAACCCATTCATTTAAACTTCAACTACAAATCTCACTGCAAAAATGAATATCTTCATCTCATATCAAGTACAACCTAACAATCCACTCTTACCAGATCAACTGCAGTACAACCAGGCTCATTTACTGCCACCATCTGAGCTAGTCAAACTCTATAAAATTCCAAGCATTCCTTAACATCCACAATTACAATATCACTACCACCATTCACCTGTATTTCTACCGAACAACAACTTTCTAAACATTCATTCTCATAATCAACATTCGATGTTTCACTCACACCATCCAGTTCAACAGTATTACAGTAACTTGCTACCATTACCATTCTTTTAAATCCTAGATCAACACAATCAATCTTACAACCACTATGAGCCCTTCCTAAGATTGCACACTCGAACCAAACACAGCAACAACGTCACACAGCCAAATCTCAATCTCAATTATCTCATATTCACACTACACCCAACAATTCATCCATCCCCTGTAGTTGTTGTTAACAACTCAATACCATCTTCATACCCATAACCACAGTTAGCTCATAATTTACATTCATCAATTTGAAGTGTGTCGTATGCGTCAAAAATAATTTCACTTCCTCACTCAACTAAATATAAATATAGTATTCGATAAGAAAGAGTTCGTATCCACAGAGAGGCGATTGTTGTTATGCAATTTTCAGATTCTTAAGTAACCAAGTAACCAAATAACCCAAGGTGTGTTTTTGTTTTTATCAAAGTAATAAAACTAAATAAAGCAAAGCAAATAGTTTGAATAATCAATAAGGAGAAGATATTGGTCAAGGGATAGTATCATTCACAAGCATGAATTTTTCATGTATGATTAGAATTGGTATTTAATCTCTCAATTATCAAAAGTCCTAGGATATCTTGATCGCAAGAGTATCCCGTTTATTTCCTGATTTTATCACAAACAACATTAAAAGATGTTATTATGAAATCTACTTAAAAAGCAACCTAAAGTGTAAAAGCACAATTAGATTTAACTCCCTAATAGCAATAAGTTCTATTAAATAAGACTAATCAATGCAAGCAAACGTGTAAAAGCACTAATTCGTTTTAACAAAGGTTATGATTCATATGCGATTAAAAAGATGTATCACTACAAGTATTAACCACAATATACTACTAGAAATCAGGGATAACAACTTTTACGTATTGAAAACCCTAATATATCTATAGAGATGAAAACAAATCCAATTGATTCCGAACTCAACCAAACTAGCATTCAAATCATATGATAATATAAATAATGAATCATAAACGATAAAATTGAGACAAAACTAATTCATAGAATCAAATAACATGCTTGAAGAAATCAACTTTTATCCCATAACCAATAATAGTATTTAGCTACACATATTCATGGAGTTCATCATCATAATATTCAAAGAAAATAGATGAAACATAAAAGAAAGCAAACCCTAGAAGTAGTTCTCTGCAAAAGCTCCAAGAATAGAATAAAACGTTATATCAAAAGTTGTAGAAGTCTTCTTTTTGTAGCTTTTTCTCCTTCCAAAATTAGGTCCAAGTCTTCAAAGTCCATTAGCTAGAAATTCACCCGGCCCACGAGTGAGAGAAACCCGTGTAGAAAATATGTCCCAAAAATGCTCGTCGGAAAACTGTGTTTTTGGCCGGAATCCGGCACCGGAAAGTCACCACCGGCAACCTGAAAAATCAAACGGTCAACGGTCCAACTCGGTCATATCGGGTCAGGTTGAGTCAACTCGGGTCAAGCCAATTGTTGCAGTTCACAGCCAAGATGGCACTGCTTCACTCAAGCACCATGATTGTGCTTCAGCCATGATGGCTGAACCTTCTATGTTGCACCAACTGTAGCTTCCACTTGTTCACAGCCAGCCATGATGGCTGGCTTCTGCACTGTCATCTTACAAACCCTGCAACCAAGCTACTCCAGCTGCCAAACACCACAAATGTCATACCATTGTTCTGCCATAACCAGCCCAGCTCCAAACCCATTAGCACCACTGCAACTTCTTGCAAACCACCAGCTTTGGTAACCTCTAGTTAAGCTGGTATTCAACAACATCTCAAATCTTCCCTGTTCGTAGCTTGAGAACATCAACACACCTGAAATGCCCTGAGTTACCTGCAACTTGAGATCTAACTCCAAACAGAGCCACTTCTTAGGCCACCATTCACAGTAACCACCACCTGGAATTCAGCTGCTCCATTCTTATATGCCCTCCAAAATCTGAGTACCCTCCAACACAGTCCCTGTAACCAACAATTCCACCTGAACCACTGCAACTCAGCTGCAATATGCACTTGTTAACTGAACAGCACCTCAAGCCTCTTCCTAACTAATTACATCTGAAGCAATCATTATATAACCCTGGGATAACTCAGCAAACCCATCTCAGATCAACTAATCTCACCCACTGCAAACAATACCATCAAAACCAGTGTCCCTGTAATTCAGATTCATCACCTTCAACTCAGTATCACCCTTATGAGTATCTAGTTCTCTCACAGTAAATTGAGAGCAACACCAAAAACTAACACCTGCAATTCACCAACTTGCAGTACCCATGGAAGCACAACATTAGGTACTTGTTTTAATTCCAGGCCATGGTTTCATTCAGTCACAGGAACCACCACCAAGTGCAACCTCATTCACCACTGTCCACCATTCTTCTTTTCCAGTTCACTGAATATTACAAGCACATAACCTGTAAACCTTAAGCTTAGTCTAACCCTTCAGAGCAACCACCAGAATCAATAGCAACTCCATCTTGACTTCAGTTCCAAAGCCACCACCAAATGCCACTGCAACAGTTCTCAATCCAACACTCTAGGTCACCTGCAATTCCATTACAACCACTAACACTCCCTGATATTTACATCACCAGATATTGCAATCATCCTCAGCCACAAACCATGATAATTACCAGATGAAGCTATCTTATCTATTCAACAACATCATCTAAATATCAAACCATCTTCAAGAACACAACTAGCGCCACCACCATCTGCATCTTAGATTTGACAGCAGCATCAATTACTTCAAAACTGAACTCAACCCTAGATTCCATTCTTATTCTTCCCTGATGCTTCTTCAAATCGAAACCCATTCAGTCACCACCAACAGCTTCCATTTCACAGATTCAAAATCACATAAATCATCAAAACCCATTTCAATTTTAGCAGCAGACCACATCTCTGAATTTAACAAACCCATTCTCTACTCCTTCTCTGGATTTTAATCAACACTTAAACCCATCTTCTGAGCATCACAGATTCAGATTTCTCCCACACTGTAAAACCCTAACTACTTCTCGATATAATTCAGTAGAAGAAACCCATCGAGCAACACAGCTACCCTCTTTCTTCCTCTCTCAATTTCTCCATTTCTGGTTCTTACAGCAGAGATTTATTTCCTTTTATTTCTTTCCCAATTTCAGTAATGATTGAGAGTAACATTCTCGATTTAGGGTTAGAAATGATTGGGTGGTTATTTGCGCACCACATATGCAGCCCCTCAGGATATCTACACTTGTTCATGGATGATAAGGGACACCCAGATGAATACCCCTTAACCTTGATTGGGTTCCCGAAAGTACTCGCCTAGGAAATGACAGCTTCGCCCCTTTACTCCAATTGAACGCTTTCTCCGAGTCCCTCCACTAACAACAACCGTCCCTTATTTCTCATATTCACTTAAACTCTTCAATGAGAGTCATCACTAAAGTTGTCGTACTTTTCAGACAGAATTCGCATCACTAAAGCCGACATACTTTTCAGACAGAGATGAAGAAATAAAAGCAAATAATGAGACACAATCCGCCTCCAACGCTTTTGCCATGTTTCCTCTTCTTTTGATCCAAATGACTCCAAAGTACCTAAATACTCAAAAACAAAACATAAGATACATAATTTACAAGAAAATTAGCAGAGAAAGCATAAACAATAGATAAATAATAAGGTGTTTTAGACACCTATCAGATTCCCCCACACTTAGACTTTTCTAGTCCTCGAGCAAATCAAACAAAAATAATTATAAAACGTACATACCACTCCGTCTCGTCGAGGCTACGGTTACTCTAAGCATAAATAACAAGCCTTTGAACCCCTAGGTGTCCCTAGTGGATGACTTTTAGTCTCGTGAAGGTTTACAAGAGGTCTGCCTACAAAACCTATATTTCCAACTCCGTCTATTTGTGACCAATCAATGAACGAATCCAAAGTGACTACAGGAGGAGGCACCTTGCACAAATTCAATTTATATATTAGTAAATAAAGCTTTAATTAGATAGTCGAACAAGCCACAATACTTGGAAACTAACAAACCACAATCACAATGAAAAGATAAAGAAGATGGATATAGATGTAGATGTTGGCGAATGTTCACAAGTGATCGATGTTTCCCATATCTGTCTGAAGGTCACTACCAAGATGAACCTACGCCTAATGGATTGAGCTACTTGGCTGAATTCTACATCAACTCACTGGCATATACAAGGGAACCAGAAGTGACTTTATTCAACCAAAATAATACTTTCCTTTCTTTTTCTTTTCTTTTTCACTTTTTTTTTTCTACTTACTTTTTTTTTTTTAGACAGCATGATTAAATCTTTTGGATCCAAGCGCATGCTTCTTGTCAGAAAGTACATGATAGTTGCCTTGGATCCTGCATTCCACGCTTGTTTAGGCGACGGAGACAGGGACTACGTTTCACACATACTGCTATTCCCAACTGTCATTTTATTCCGTTTGGTCTAATTGGTCGGTCTCTTTTTCTTTTCTTTTCTTTTTTCCTTTTCCTTTTTTTTTTAGTAACTCAATCACTCTATTTCATCCTAGCAGTAATAACACGTCGATGTTTAGTGACCCACCAAAGCACTTAAAGAACAATAGATAAATATGGAAAAATAAAAATAGAATGTGATATGGTGATATTCCGAGATATGGTAACAACTATCATGGTATTTATGATTCTAAGCTATGTTCGTCCCTTTTAGTTAATCGGTTCCTCAACTCCTGCATTCAAAATGGTTCCATCCACTAATGGTGTCATCCTAAAGGAACAAGTTTCTAGATTTCGGAGTTCAAAAAGCACAAATTTTTTCTTGGTTTTTCTATTTTTCTGATTTTTTTTTTTTTACTAAAGGCATAAAACACACTAAAACAAACTATACAAACATATAAATGCTCCCCCACACTTAAACTTTACATTGTCCTCAATATAAAATTGAATCATCTAACGAAAGTTCAAGGCGGGAAATTCCGCAAATGATATGCAAAAACAAAGAAAATAAAGATAAAATGCATAAAGAATAAAAAGATAAGGGTAAAGATACAAAACCGGTGGGTTGCCTCCCACTTAGCGCTTGGTTTAAGGTCGTCAGCCCGACGTACTCCTTGTTTGCTAAGACTCCTCCAGAGGGAATGCCTCCACAAAGTTCACACCTTCCACAAATTTGGAAGTAAAGTTCTCATAATATGGTTTCAGCCTGTGTCCATTCACTTTAAACTCCTTTCCTATAGCTATGCTACGAATTTCTACTGCACCATGAGAAAACACATTAGTAACAATAAAAGGTCCAATCCAACGTGACCATAATTTACCCGGAAATAATTGCAAGCGAGAATTAAACAAAAGCACTTTCTGTCCAACACAAAAATGTTTTCTAGAAATCATAGAATCATGAAATGCCTTAGTTTTCTCCTTGTAAATGCGTGAGCTTTCAAATGCATCATTGCGTAACTCTTCTAGCTCTTGGAGTTGCAACTTCCTTTGTTTTCCAGCACCATCTAGCTCCATATTTCATTGCTTAATAGCCCAAAACGCCTTATGTTCAATCTCAACGGGTAGGTGACAAGGTTTACCGTACACAATCCTAAAGGGAGACATTCCAATAGGTGTTTTGTATGCGGTTCTATAAGCCCACAAAGCATCATTAATTCACATGCTCCAATCTTTCCTTGTTGGATTCACCGTCTTTTCTAGAATGGATTTCACCTCTCGGTTCGACACCTAGGCTTGTCCATTGGTTTGGGGATGATAAGGTGTTGCAATCTTGTGCGACACATTGTACTTCTTCAAAAATCCTTGTAAGATCTTGTTTTTGAAGTGAGAACCCCCATCGCTACTTATGGCTCTTGGAATTCCAAACCTTGCAAAAATGTTAGCTTGCACAAAATCTGAAACCACTTTAGAATCATTAGTTGGGGTGGCCTTAGCTTCCACCCATTTCGAGACATAATCAACATCAAGTAAGATATAAAAATTCCCATGGGAGTTGACAAAAGGACCCATAAAATCAATACCCCATACATCAAAAACTTCAATAAATTGAATAAAAGTTTGTGGCATTTGATTTCGGGCACCTAGATTGCCTGTTCTTTGGTACCTATCACAAGTTGTGAAAAATATATGTGCATCCTTAAATAAGGTTGGCCAATAAAAACCGCTTTCAAGTACCTTGTGAGATGTTCTTTTACTCCCAAAATGTCCTCCGCAAGCATAGGAGTGACAAAAAGACAAGATAAAGTTAAATTCAGATTCGGGAACACACCTTCATATGACTTGGTCGCTGCCATGTTTCCATAAGTATGGATCATCCCATATATATTGGTTCCCTAACCTATTAAGTTTGTCTCTCTCATCACGAGACAAGTTCTTTGGGATTTGTTTAGTCACCAAGTAATTCACAATATCCGCATACCATGGTTCTCCAAATGCAATTGAGAATAGTTGCTCATCCAGGAAACTTTCACGCAACGGGATAGCTTCCTTGTCCACAGTAAGACGGCTCAAATGATCCGCAACGGTGTTATCAATTCCTTTCTTATCCTTGATTTCAATTTCAAACTCTTGCAAGAGTAAAATCCATCATATGAGCCTCGGTTTCGCCTATTTCTTTGTAAGAAAGTACCTAAGTGCTGCATGATCTGAAAAGACAACAACTTTTGTACCAATTAGATAAGAGAGAAACTTTTCCAAAGCAAAAACAATAGCTAATAACTCTTTTTCAGTGGTAGTGTAGTTTTGTTGGGCTTCATTTAACGTTCTAGAAGCATAATAAATAGCATGAGGTATCTTCCCCACACGCTGCCCAAGTACTGCACCAAACGCATAGTCACTTGAATCACACATGAGCTCAAAAGGCTTGCTCCAATCCGGTGGTTTAATGATAGGGGCTGAAATCAAAAGTTCTTTCAAAGGATTGAATGCCGCCACACAATTTTCGTCAAAGTTAAAAACCACATCTTTTTGCAATAAGGTACAAAGTGGTGATGCTATCTTGGAAAAATCCTTGATGAATCTCCGATAAAAACCTACATGACCAAGAAAAGAGTGTATCTCCCTCACCGTAGTGGGAGGGGTTAGAGCAAGAATAAGGTCTATCTTATATTTATCAACTTCCAAGCCTTTAGAAGATACTATATGGCCTAAAACTATGCCATGAGTTACCATAAAATGGCACTTCTCCCAATTAAGCACAAGATTTGTTTCAACACATCGTTCAAGGATTAGTGACAAATTGTTCAAACAAAGGTCAAATGAATCACCAAAGACACTAAAGTCGTCCATGAACACTTCGATTATGTTTTCAACATATTCTGAAAATATACTTACCATACACCTTTGAAAAGTAGCTGGAGCATTGCACAAGCCAAAAGGCATCCTTCTATAAGCAAAAGTACCAAAAGGACAAGTGAAAGTGGGTTTCTCTTGATCCTCCGGCGCTATCACAATCTGATTATAACCTGAATAGCCATCAAGAAAGCAATAATAAGAGTGTCCAGCTAAATGTTCAAGCATTTGATCAATAAAAGGCAATGGAAAGTGATCTTTTCTAGTAGTGGCATTCAATTTCCTATAATCAATACAAACCCTCCAACCAGTTTGCACACGAGTTGGGACAAGTTTATTCTCATCATTCTCTACCACCGTCACACCTGATTTCTTTGGTACAACTTGTACCGGGCTCACCCACTTGCTATCGGATATGGGGTAGATAACACCCACTTCCAAAAGCTTGCGTATCTCATTTTTCACAACTTCCATCATAAGGGGGTTCAAACGACGCTGCGCTTCCCTTGTAGGCTTTGCATCGTCCTCCAAACGTATCTTGCGCATACAAACGGCAGGGCTTATACCCTTAATATCGGCAATTGTCCATCCTATGGCAGTCTTGTGCTTCCTTAGCACCCTTAGAAGTTTTTGCTCATGTAATTCACTAAGCTCGTTAGAAATAATCACAGGTAACTCTTCATTTTCACCCAAGTACAAGTACTTTAAGTGACTAGGAAGAGGTTTCAATTCTAACTTTGGAGATTTAACAATAGAAGGTAAAAAAAATTCATCAATGCATGGTAAAGAAATAAAAGAGATATTATGAGTTTCCGGGCATCCTTGTAGTGAGTTGAGATCACCAAGGGCTTCTTTGACCTCATTACCACACTATACACCATTATCAATGGATGTAGTTAGAACGGTTTCCAAAGCATCATCACCATTCAATTCAAACATTTGTTGTGCCAATGTATCCATAACGTCAATGGAGAAGCAAGAGTGGACATCACTAGGATATCTCATCGTCTCGAAAATGTTGAAACGTATTACTTCTTCATCAAAATCCATAGTTAGCGTTTCCTTATCCACATTAATAATGGTCTTCGCCGTTTTCATGAAGGGACGCCCAAGTAGCAATGGAAGAGACGAGTCCGGTGAACCTTCATCCATCTCTAAAACACAAAAATATGCTGGAAATACTAGTTGATTAACATGCACAAGAACATCCTCAAAAATACCCATTGGGTATACATTAGAGCGATCGGCTAATTGCAACACAATTTCAGCCTTTTTGAGAGGACCTAAATCAAGTGACTTATACATAGATGCAGACATAACATTAACGAATGCACCTAAGACTAACATTGCTTTGTCAAATGTAGTTTTACCAATTTTGACGGGAATGTCAAATCTACCCGGGTCTTTGCATTTCAGTGGGAGTTTGTGTTGTAAGATTGCCGAAGCATTCTCCCCCACACTAAGCACTTCATTACCTTTGAGCCTTTGCTTATTGGTACACAAGTCCTTCAACACTTTTTCATACTTTGGAACTTGCTTAATAGCATCAATGAGTGGTATGTTCACATGAATCTTCTTAAGAACGTCTAAAATCTCCTTTTCTAGTGCCTCCTTCTCAGAATTTTCAAATCTGCGAGGAAAAGTTAAAGGAGGAACATAAGTAGAAACATGAGTTTTAGAGTTAGGAATAGGTACCTCAGAAGTTTGGGGAGAATCCTCATTCTTCTCCTCCAAAACAGGTTCCTTTGGTGTTTCCACCTTGCCCGAATCAGTAACTTCGGGTGGCACAAGTTGTGTACCACTTCTCAACGTAATTGCATTCACATCTCCTTTTGGGTTGATAGGTTGAGTAGGGAGTTTCCCACTATTTTGTGACTTCATTTGGTTCAACTCAAGATCCATATAACCAACTTGGGTTTGCAACTCTTTCATCGTGCTCTCTGTTCTTTGCATAAAAGATTTCATCAACTCTTCCATACTTGACCCCTGATTTTGAGATTGTTGTTGAAATTGTTGACGCGGCTGGAATTGTTGTTATTGAGGTTGAAATCCACCCCAATTGTTGAAAGTAGGTTGTTGAATCGCTCCTTGCTTGTTCGCATAGATAAAATTGGGGTGATCTCTCCATCCTGGATTGTAGGTGTTGGAATAAGGATCATACCGTCTTTTCTGATTTGGAAATACTGCATTAGCTTGCTCATTGACGTCTTCATACCCATGAGAACTTGGTATCACTGCAGCTGAAACTTGTTGTAGCATTGCTGTGATGTTACCCATTTGTTGACGAAGTTCCTCGACCTCGCTTACTTCATTCACTCACCTAAGAAGCACATCCGAACCACGACTCAATAATTGTTGGGAGTTTGATGCCATGTTTTCAATCAACTCTCTAGGTTGTGCCACTGTTTTTCTCACTAGTGCACCACCACCCGCAGCGTCAATAAGATTCCTATCACTTGATTGGAGTCCTTCATAGAAGTATTGGATGATCATAGCGTCACTAAATTAGTGATGATGACAGCTTGCCACCAACCTCTTGTATAGTTCCCAACAATCATATAACGATTCTCCCACATTTTGCTTCATCCCGCAAATCTCCTTGCGAATTTGAGTAGCCTTAGATGCATGAAAATATCTCTCTAAAAAGAGTTTATTCAACCCATTCCAAGTTGTGACACTTCCGGGAGGCAAATAATATAACCAATCCTTAGCACTATCCGCCAAAGAGAATCGGAAAACCTTCAACATAGCACCATCGGGCTCCATATTCGCTGGAAGCATCACCGTGACAATAGTGTGGAAGTCCATAAGATGTTTATTTGGATATTCATTCACAATTCCATGGAACTTTGGTAATTCTCTAAGCAATCCCGGCTTTATCTCAAAAGTAGAGTCGGTTTGAATACAACCTCGTTGTGTATCCAACTTGTGCGAAGCCAAGTCCTTGAGTGTACGATTTGCAGCGTCACCCATTGCTTCTTCTTCTTCAACTTCTTATTCAAAAGGAATCTCGTGTTCTACTCCTTCTCCTTCTTGCTGAAGAGCTTCGTGTTTTACTTCCAAGTTGTGTTCTTCCGTTGTGCCTTGCCTTGGTTGGAGTATTTTGCCTTTTCGAATAGCTATTCCGCACCTTGGATAATTCCAATCTTTAGAAGCCAGAGATTAGGTACCTGAAAAATAATTCTCGCAAACAAGTGAGAAACAAGACAAGAAACGAAACACAAGTATGCAAGCAGAAAAATAAAAATAAAAACTAAAAACTAGATAACAAGCTGAATGCCTCCCCGACAACGGCGCCAAAATTTGAAGCGTGTCGTATGCGTCAAAAATAATTTCACTTCCTCACTCAACTAAATATAAATATAGTATTCGATAAGAAAGAGTTCGTATCCACAGAGAGGCGATTGTTGTTATGCAATTTTCAAATTCTTAAGTAACCAAGTAACCAAATAACCCAAGGTGTGTTTTTGTTTTTATCAAAGTAATAAAACTAAATAAAGCAAAGAAAATAGTTTGAATAATCAATAAGGAGAAGATATTGGTCAAGGGATAGTATCATTCACAAGCATGAATTTTTCATGTATGATTAGAATTGGTATTTAATCTCTCAATTATCAAAAGTACTAGGATATCTTGATCGCAAGAGTATCCCGTTTATTTCCTGATTTTATCACAAACAACATTAAAAGATGCTATTGTGAAATCTACTTAAAAAGCAACCTAAAGTGTAAAAGCACGATTAGATTTAACTCCCTAAGAGCAATAAGTTCTATGAAATAATACTAATCAATGCAAACAAACGTGTAAAAGCACTAATTCGTTTTAACAAAGGTTATGATTCATATGCGATTAAAAAGATGTATCACTACAAGTATTAACCACAAGATACTACTAGAAATCAGGGATAACAACTTTTACGTATTGAAAACCCTAATATATCTATATAGATGAAAACAAATCCAATTGATTCCGGACTCAACCAAACTAGCATTCAAATCATATGATAATATAAATAATGAATCATAAATGATAAAATTGAGAAAAAACTAATTCATAGAATCAAATAACATGCTTGAAGAAATCAACTTTTATCCCATAACCAATAATAGTATTTAGCTACACATATTCATGGAGTTTATCATCATAATATTCAAAGAAAATAGATGAAACATAAAAGAAAGCAAACCCTAGAAGTAGTTCTCTGCAAAAGCTCCAAGAATAGAATAAAACGTTATATCAAAAGTTATAGAAGTCTTCTTTTTGTAGCTTTTTCTCCTTCCAAAATTAGGTCCAAGTCTTCAAATTCCATTAGTTGGAAATTTACCCGGCCCACGAGTGAGAGAAACCCGTGTAGAAAATATGTCCCAAAAGCGCTCGTCGGAAAACTGTGTTTTTGGCCGGAATCCGGCACCGGAAAATCGCCGCCGGCAACCTGAAAAGTCAAACTGTCAACGGTCCAACTTGGTCAGATCGGGTCAGGCTGAGTTAACTCGGGTCAAGCCAATTGTTGCAGTTCACAGCCAAGATGTCCCTGCTTCACTCAAGCACCATGATTGTGCTTCAGCCATGATGGCTGAACCTTCTATGTTGTACCAAATGTAGCTTCCACTTGCTCACAGCCAGCCATGATGGCTGGCTTCTGCACTGTCATCTTACAAACCCTGCAACCAAGCTACTCCAGCTGCCAAACACCACAAATGTCATACCATTGTTCTGCCATAACCAGCCCAGCTCCAAACCCATTAGCACCACTGCAACTTCTTGCAAACCACCAGCTTTGGTAACCTCTAGCTAAGCTGGTACTCAACAACAGCTCAAATATTCCCTGGTTTGTAGCTTGAGAACATCAACACACCTGAAATGCCCTGAGTTACCTGCAACTTGAGCTTAAACTCTCAACAGCGCCACTGCTTAGGCCACCATTCACAGTAACCACCACCTGCAATTCAGCTGCTCCATTCTTATATGCCCTGCAAAATCTGAGTACCCTCCAACACAGTCCCTGTAACCAACAATTCCACCTGAACCACTGCAACTCAGCTGCAATATGCACTTGTTAACTGAACAACACCTCAAGCCTCTTCCTAACCAATTCCACCTGAAGCAATCATCATCTAACCCTGGGATAACTCAGCAAACCCATATCAGATCAACTAAGCTCACCCACTGCAAACAATACCATCAAAACCAGTATCCCTGTAATTCAGATTCATCACCTTCAACTCAGTATCACCCTTATGAGTATCTAGTTCTCTCATAGTAAATTTAGAGCAACACCAAAAACTAACATCTGCAATTCACCAAATTGCAGTACCCATGGCAGCACAACATCAGGTACTTGTTTTAATTCCAGGCCATGGTTTCATTCAGTCACAGGAACCACCACCAAGTGCAACCTCATTCACCACTGTCCACCATTATTCTTTTCTAGTTCACTGAATATTACAAGCACATAACCTATAAACCTCAAGCTTAGTCCAACCCTTCAGAGCAACCACCAGAATCAATAGCAACTCCATCTTGACTTCAGTTCCAAAGTCACCACCAAATGCCACTGCAACCGTTCTCATTCCAACACTCTAGGTCACCTGCAATTCCATTACAACCACTAACACTCCCTGAGATTTACATCACCACCAGCTATTGCAATCATCCTCAGCCACAAACCATGAGAATCACCAGCTGAAGATATCTTATCTATTCAACAACATCATCTAAATATCAAACCATCTTCAAGAACACAACTAGCGCCACCACCATCTACATCTTAGATTCGACAGCAGCATCAATTACTTCAAAACTGAACTCAACCCTAGATTCTATTCTTCTTCTTCCCTGATGCTTCTTCAAATCGAAACCCATTCAATCACCACCAACATCTTCCATTTCACAGATTCAAAATCACATAAATCATCAAAACTCATTTCAATTTTAGCATCAGACCACATCTATGAATTTAACAAACCCATTCTCTACTCCTTCTCTGGATTTTAATAAACACTTGTTTGTACCCTATTCAAGATAGGCACAGGCGTACCGCATAAGCTGTTTAAATTAATGGTAGACCGTGGGTTATCAGGGTAATCCACGGGGCTCAATAGAGCTAGGTCCGGGCACGCCCGGAGGTTTATTAAAACCAGACCGTGGGTTATCAGGGTAATCCATGGGGCTCAATAGAGCTAGGTCCGGGCACGCCCGGAGGTTTATTAAAACCAGACCGTGTGTTATCAGGGTAATCCAAGGGGCTCAATAGAGCTGGGTCCGGGCACGCCCGGAGGTTTACTAAAACCAGACTGTGGGTTATCAGGGTAATCCACGGGGCTCAATAGAGCTAGGTCCGGTCACGCCCGGAGGTTTATTAAAACCAGACCATGGGTTATCAGGGTAATCCACGGGGATCAATAGAGCCAGGCCCGGAAATTACACGAGGAAAACATGCTTGGGTTTACGAAAAACCAGATGGTTAAGCAAAGAAGCCCAGATGACTGAGGCTATTATTAAGATAGACATAAATCTTGGAAGATAGACATATATCTTCAAGATAGGTGCAAATCTTGGATAAAGATGATATGGATTATCCAGGATATATTCAAATCTTGGAAGATAAGAAAGGATCTTTCAAGATAAACCCAAATCATGTGAAGATATACAAGATCTCTCAAGATAGACATGGATATTCAAGGATAGACACAGATATTAAAGGATAACTATAAATCTAGGGTTATTATGAAACTAGATTAGGATTTATGCCTATAAATAGAGGCCAAAATTCAGCTAAAAATGTACACAATTCTACTCCTTTCTTCACAACTACTTGCATTGAATACCCTCTGAATTTAGCATCGGAGTATCTTTGCAGGTACCCCCCCCTATTTTCATCAACAATTCTTGGAGAAATCAATCAAGCGACGGCGATTCGATCTTCTAGCACTCATCTCGAGGAGTGTTGGGGTCTCCAACATCTTTTGGCGCCGACTAAGGGGATCTACAAAAAAAAATCGCAGAAAGTTTCACCACCTTTTCAGAAAGTTACAGGAGGTGTTTAAACATTTTCTATGTGCCCCAGAAAGTACCACAACTGTTAGAAAAGTTGCGGTAGATCCTTAACATTTATAGAGTTGCAGAAGAACCAAAAGTATCGTGAAAGGTGCTGCCAAAGTTGTTAAAAAACAAATACGTTGAAAGAAGTTGTGTGGAGGCTACGGGAGTGAATCGATCGGAGATGGACACGGAGGCGCCTATCAGGAATCCAAGGAATCAAAAAACAAACACTCATTCGTTGAGAAGTGCCATTGTTCGAGGATATTATGACTCAAGAGATGGAAGGACAACGTCGACATCATCATCAACCGCGTCATCTTTTCGTTCTCGATCAGAGGCAACAATCCCTAGGGTGAAGTATGTTCTGGTGAACAGATCACCTCCTCCGATCGCTAGTACAAGATTCCAGGGAAGATCCTCAAGTTATCACCCGAGTAACCAGGCACTCCGTGAACATGATGTTGTTGGTAGTGGCGTACGAGCTCGAATAAGCAACCCACCTGCCATTCAGTCTAATGATGCAGCTAACATACAAACTAAAGCCCCACTTATTACTTAAACCAATGTTCCACTTGCGGCACAAGTTAGTAACCCACGGGTTACATATATTAATAACCCTCAAGTAACACCGATTGATTTAACAGCAAGGGAACGTGTGCAAGAGCTTGAGAGAGAGAACAAGCGCCTCTGAATTGCACTCGAAAAGAGACATGAGATTGAAGAGGCTTCTATTCCTCGCTCTTACAATGAAAGAACAAATCATCACCAAGAGCAAGGTTTTTCCCGAAGAGGAGACGAAGGTTTTGGTGATCGTTGGCAAAACCGTGATAACGAGAGAAGAAGTGAAGATGAAAGAATTCGTTACCAAAGTCGTGGTCATCATGATGATGGCATATATGGTCATAGAAATCATAGCACTGATAACTTATGGCCTAAGAAGAATGGAAAAGAAGCTTCCAAGACGCGGAAAACTACTCTTCAGAGATTGGATCCTCTTCCTTTATGTCGTACGGTGCATCTCCGACTGAGATGATAGCTTTCCCACCATTAAAAGGAACAGCAGCACAATCTCCAGGTCATGTAGCTTTAGTGAAGTCATCATTTGAAGTTTGTAACGTGAATACGCAATTCCATTAAATCCCGGGTATTTGTGGGTCATGAATGGGCGGCAACTATGAAAGAAGGGTTAATGCAAAATGAAGGAAGAATGCTTCAGCTATCACAAAACCAAGCTAAGTATCTTCCGTCCTGAATAAAATTTTCTTTCACAGCCTTAATATTTAATCAAGCTGTATTCCACATTATTTGAATTCGTGAGGATACAAGTACATTATTGATGACGTAATGTGTCTGTTATTTCTCTATTGATGCCGCTTTCCGCGAAGTTTCACCAATTAATTAGAACATAGTTCTTTTGAACCATTAGATTATTTATATTGTACTTGACTTGATGTTTAACGTACACTGGATCTAGGTGATCACTGATGTATGAAATAGGCTTTATTCGAGCCGTGAACACATCAAAGCCTAAACCCAACTGCGAGCGCTAGGAGTCTCATATCTACATTGGTCATTACCGAAACTCAGGATGCCAAGAAGGACCTGTATAATGGGTGACGGCGACACCGATGATATATCCAGGACGCAAGTGCATAGCTTAAGACGTCCAACTTTCGAAAAGTAAAAAGGAATCACTTATTCCACATGAGTACAACAAACACTTACAGCAAAAGCTAGCAGTTGCGGCTACAATCAGCAGCAACGTCAACCACCAAAGCCACAAAGTTGGTATCCGGGGTTCAAGCTCGATTAGAGCGATTTCTAACCAATAATACACCCAAGGAGGACCTGTAATATTGGGTACAAGCTGTAATCCAGATCGAATGGCTGAGCCCAATCATCTTTACTAAAATACCAACGAGAGATGGTGAACATGCTCAGATCCGAGAACCACAACAAAGTATCATTTCACTTTGCTCGTAATCATGGACAGTAAAGGATTATTACTGCTGTAAGAGTAAACTTATGAGTTCAGGGTTCATTGATGACGGTGTGTGGTTTTAGAGTTGCACAGTAGGATCTTAACATATTTCTGATTGATGTTATGCTATTTTATTTCTGGTGAAGTATTCTAGGGTTTCCATTGCATTGAAGAAATCTAACTAGAAAAAGTCTTTTCAACAAAGCTGATTGAAAGTTGGGATTAACGGCTCGAGTTCAAGCTATCAGATCATCTAAGAGACTGGGAAAGAAAACCTTGGGCTTGATCAAATCGGTTTGGAGTTCATCCATTGATAGAGGTGACCGGAGGTTTAGTTGATTTGTGAGACTCCAGCAAATTAGAGTCTCAAATTTGGGCTGCCATTAATTTCCCGTGTTTGAGAAACGAAGTGTTAATAGGGCTGGCAATGGTGGGAGTGGATCTGATCTAGTTTATTGAGGGAGTGCTACAAATGGGGGGGGGGGAGGAATACTCATGGATGGGGTTCGTCGTTGTTTTCAACGTCGATCCTCTTCTTCAACATCTTCCTCTTCTACGTCTCATTGCAAAATGAACACAGACGACAACAAGAATGATGACAACGAAGAAACCAGACAAATAACGTTATGGTCAACAGTTCCAGAAGAAGACGAACAACAACAAGAGGAACTCACAATAATTGAATACTTTGACCTTTCTGGTCTGAAGTCCATCAAAGTCCCTAAACAACAAAACTGGATCACCACTTTTGACTCTCAAAATAAGAACGGTGGACACAGAGTTCTTCACCGAGTATGGTGAGGAAAGTCGCTACCAAATCCAGGAAGTCATTGGAAAAGGAAGTTATGGCATTGTTGGGTCTGCAGTCGACACCCACACTGGTGAGAAGGTAGCAATTAAGAAGATAAATGATGTATTTGGACATGTTTCTGATGCTATGCACATTCTAAGGGAAATCAAGCTTCTTCGGCTGCTACGGCATCCCGATGTTCTTGAAATAAAGCATATAATGCTTCCTCCATCTCGAAGAGAATTCAAAGACTAAACTTATGAGAACCACACCAAGAAGTGAGAACAAAGAATGCTTCCTTGCCACTGCTACAATGTTGCAAAAAGTACAACACCACATTTGTAACATTCACGGCAGTTCTCAACCTAATCCACACTTGATCGCTAATATTGGTAATGGAATTCCAAAACCAACCACAGATGATTGCGACACCAATGATATATCAAGGAAGCAGGTTTATTATGCAAAGCACGATCCAGTGCTATCTTATCGATTATAAACGACATGGATTTTGTTTTTTATCTTTTTATTTTCAAAAGATGCGATTATATGTCATACGTTACATTTCACGAGTACACCCTGGGGGCGTATATGTCATATCCGTGCAAAAAAAAAAGGATAGAGCTACACTTTATAATAGCAGTGACAACTCATGCTTGGGGGCATCTTTGTAATGTCTCTACTAACGCTTGGGGGCGAGTTACGTCATCAACGGTATGACGAGATGATAAAAGGAAGTTTCAGGTATGAGTTTACTTAAGAATAATAAGTTAATATGAGCACGTTTTTGCAGGATAAATCATGATGGGAGTGCACTACAGAGTGTCAGGATACATTTGTACGTGCTATGTACCTACCGCCGTCGCATGAAGCCTTACTATTCTTAACTCCTCAACAAGTTGAACAGTTAAGAGGGGGCGATGTTTGTACCCTATTCAAGATAGGCACAGGCGTACCGCACAAGCTGTTTAAATTAATGGCAGACCGTGGGTTATAAGGGTAATCCATGGGGCTCAATAGAGCTAGGTCCGGGCACGCCCGGAGGTTTATTAAAACCAGACCGTGGGTTATCAGGGTAATCCATGGGGCTCAATAGAGCTAGGTCCGGGAACGCCCGGAGGTTTATTAAAACCAGACCGTGGGTTATCAGGGTAATCCACGGGGCTCAATAGAGCTGGGTCCGGGAACGCCCGGAGGTTTACTAAAACCAGACCGTGGGTTATCAGGGTAATCCACGGGGCTCAATAGAGCTAGGTCCGGTCACGCCCGGAGGTTTATTAAAACCAGACCATGGGTTATCAGGGTAATCCACGGGGATCAATAGAGCCAGGCCCGGAAATTACACGAGGAAAACATGCTTGGGTTTACGAAAACCCATATGGTTAAGCAAAGAAGCCCAGATGACTGAGGCTATTATTAAGATAGACATAAATCTTGGAAGATAGACATATATCTTCAAGATAGGTGCAAATCTTGGATAAAGATGATATGGATTATCCAGGATATATTCAAATCTTGGAAGATAAGCAAGGATCTTTCAAGATAAACCCAAATCATGTGAAGATATACAAGATCTCTCAAGATAGACATGGATCTTCAAGGATAGACACAGATATTAAAGGATAACTATAAATCTAGGGTTATTATGAAACTAGATTAGGATTTATGCCTATAAATAGAGGCCAAAATCCAGCTAAAAAGGTACACAATTCTACTCCTTTCTTCACAACTACTTGCATTGAATACCCTCTGACTTTAGCATCGGAGTATCTTTGGAGGCACCCCCCCTATTTTCATCAACAATTCTTGGATAAATCAATCAAGCGGCGGCGATTCGATCTTCTAGCACTCATCTCGAGGAGTGTTGGGGTAATTATTTTTGCTCCAACAACACTCAAACCCATCTTCTGAGCATCACAGATTCAGATTTCTCCCACACTGTAAAAACCTAACTGCTTCTCGATATAATTCAGTAGCAGAAACCCATCGAGCAACACAGCTACCCTCTTTCTTCCTCTCTCAATTTCTCCATTTCTGGTTCTTACTGCAGCCATTTATTTACTTTTATTTCTTTCCCAATTTCAGTAATGATTGAGAGTAACATTCTCGATTTAGGGTTAGAAATGATTGGGTGGTTATTTGCGCCCCACATATGCAGCCCCTCAGGATATCTATACTTGTTCATGGATGATAAGGGACACCCAGATGAATACCCCTTAACCTTGATTGGGTTCCCGAAAGTACTCGCCTAGAAAATGACAGCTTCTCCCCTTTACTCCAATTGAACGCTTTCTCCGAGTCCCTCCACTAACAGAAACCGTCCCTTATTTCTCATATTCACTTAAACTCTTCAATGAGAGTCATTACTAAAGTTGTCGTGCTTTTCAGACAGAATTCACATCACTAAAGCCGACATACTTTTCAGACAGAGATGAAGAAATAAAAGAAAATAATGAGACACAATCCGCCTCTAACGCTTTTGCCATGTTTCCTCTTCTTTTGATCCAAATGACTCCAAAGTACCTAAATACTCAAAAACAAAACATAAGATACATAATTTACAAGAAAACTAGCAGAGAAAGCATAAACAATAGATAAATAATAAGGTGTTTTAGACACCTATCATAATTCATTTCCATCATAAACAACTCATATATCTCATACATATCAACATAACTATAAACACAATTCCATTCTGCTCCCATAACCATCACATATACAACCCCCTGCATTTCTTCATGAAACTCAAATTAACAGTAACCAAAAATGTAAATCTTAATTTCATACTTAACCAAAACTGAACTCCATCTAATCAAATAACTTCAATTTAACGGACCCAAATCAGATTCATCAACTCTTAACCAGTTTCATATAAATCAGGACTAAATCAAAGAAACCTTAATTACCTGATTTGGGGAAGAACATCATTGTCAGCTTCAATTTAAACCTTACTCTTGATATGTGACAAACCCATCTCTAATTTTTCTTCCAGACTTTCAATTCCAAGTTCTAATTCTTCTTCTGAAATTTCCCCAAACCCTAATTCAAATATCTGAGAACCCTAATTCCTTCGATTCACTTTCGAATTAACTTCACTTCATAAATTCAATAAGAACCCATCAATTCTTACTTAATTTCATCCCCAACTTCTTCTAAATCTTCAACCAATTCCAAACGCAGAAACCCTAACCTATGATTCTCATTAATCTAGTGTTTCTTCTTCATTCAAAGTTAAACCAACTTCAACATCAATACCAGCAATCATTTCCTAATGTTTCCCTTAAGTTTCTGATTTAAAATCACAATATCTTCTTGCAGAATCATGAGCAGAGAAGAAGAGGAGAAAGAGAGAAGAAATGAAAAAGAAAGAAGAAGAAAACAAGATAAGAGAAAGAAAAGAAATGATATCGAGTTTATCATCTCGGCCCGTCTTGGTTAGATAAGACTAACGAATGACACATTCGGCTGGATAAGGGTAGCCACCCGGCTGACTGTGGAAAGACTAATTTGCCTTTCAAACAAAGCTGATGATATCCTCTTCGTCCGATCTCCGAATGACACGTTCGAAAAGTCCATTTCGCTTAACTTCTTGAGTATCTATCTAACGGTACCGGTTTTGTATCTAAATCGTTGTTAGATTAATTTGTATTAATTAACGTTCATGTTAAACTAATCGAGTTATTATCGGCTAAATCGACACTTGATCATCTCTTGACCGGTCTAACAGTGTTGACGAGCTTGAGGGTCACTACAGCCTAGACCGATTAAGGCAGATCGGCCCAGTCGGGGGTGGTGGTTGCTCTGATCGGCCACGATTGCTCGATGTTCCTTGGCTAGAAGATCTTCTTGACCTGGTTCGTTGGTTCCTTAACTGGTAATTCTCGAACTCCAAGGCGAGGTTCCGCTGCTGGAGTTCTCTTAGTGCCGCTTCTTGTCTTCTTTGACTTTCTAAAATTGCCAACAACGTCGGGTCTGTTCTATCATGGCTAGAATGTCCATTAGGGTGGGATGGCCGAGATTGTAATCGTGACGACGTCGGTGGTGGAGGTAGTATCGGACCAGTTGTATGTCCGGTTGCATGAGAAGGTATAGGTACGATGTTACTGGCCGCTCCTCTCCCTAACTGAATCTTCCGAAGACGTTCTTGTTCTCTTCCCAAGGCTTCCTGGTACTCGGTTTGTTGCCTTGCTCTTTGTCTCTGAGCTTGTGCTGTCAGCGCTTCTTCGTCGTCCTCCGTGTCTGAAGCTCTAAGCCCGTTGACTTGGTCAACTCTCCTTTGGGTCAAGATGACCTGGCCCAAGGGTAGGGTGTCGTCATCTCACCCAAGATACACTCCTTCATTCACAGTTGGCATGCCTGGCGCAGCTGCCCGAGACTCCTCGAGTGGTGGTTGTCGGCTCCCTTCTTGTCTTGGCCCCGTTACCCCTGTCTGCATGTTGCTGCTAGTAACTGTACAATTCCTTAATGTCCTTCCCTCCCCTGAGGTGCTAGCCATCGGATGTGGTGCGTGGTGAGCTGAATATCGTGCCTACCTACGTCAGCAAATACAAAGAACACCTTACTTTGACCTAGTATTGGAAGTAAATTCTCAAAAAGGGTGAGATATATCCAACTGACGCAAAAAATATAACGATATCGAAGCTTGCAGACACAAGGCCGACTCGCTTTATCAGATGGGTTCTGCCTATCTACCCTATTTTGACTCTAGCTGACTTTGTGGCAAATTTTGCGCTACGTCCCTATCACTCCGTACGACATCGCCTTCAGTACCTGACTTCCGTATTTAAGATAGTTTGTCCTTCATTCTATATGCTCCAAATCATTAAACTCATGCACATGGTGACTAAAAGGTATGATGCACAAGTCCAAAAGTTAAATTAAGTTTCTACTGTCGTTTTTTTCCTCGAAATATTATCATGGTCGCTCTCCCTAGATCTTCTCCAAGAATTCTCCGACGACTGGTTAACATCGCCTGGTTATGACACCTCGAGATCGGCAGTTTGTTATGTAAAATGACACCTTAGCTTTGACCTTTTGTTACTCTCCAACACTCAAACTCTTAAACCATCGTAAGAAAATAGTTTGTCTACCATTAGAACTCGATCATCCACTGAAAATAAGCAGTCATCATATCAGCAGATTTTCAACCTAGCTCCAAACCTGTTTGTTAATCGCCGGTGAGCTTATGAGGAATCTCTGCTGATCAAACTGTTGGTGGGCGAAGAACGGAAACTTTACCGCACCTCGTGAAGATGCTGCTACCGCTGTAACTATGCATGTAAACTAAACAACTTAAAATGGCATAGATTTCGACCATCAGAGTTCATCCTAGCTTCAACTACAACACTTGAACGTGTATACAGGAGCTTTGGATCGTCTCTGAAGGTCTCATAGGCAAGGTATCCGGAGATCTTAGTCGGATCCCCTTAGTCGGCGCCAGAATGTAGGTGCATTTTATTGCAAACTACATCCAAAGGATAGAGAACTTCTACTCATGCAAGTGATCATAAGAACCAAACATTAGACACAAGGATATACGTGGTTCGGTATGATTACCTACGTCTACGGGGGTGAAAGGGTGTATCTTATTACTTCAAGGTGTTACAATGGTGTTGCTCTTCCAAATGAACTCACTTGAAAGATGATCTCGCTCTCCTCTTACTTCTTTCTCGTGATTACAAGCCTCTCTCTCTCAAAATACAACTTACTTTCTTTTGGATACAAGTTCCTCTATTTATAGGAGTGGTTACATACAGCCAAACTAGGGTGTTGGTCACATTATATCTAATCCGAAGTTCTATGGTCGGGCCAGCTTATGTCGTCCCTTCTTCTGTGCATGTGGCCGATGTATTTTGATTCCTTCGCCTGTCTCTCGTCCGAGCCGATTCCTTCGGGTGTTCTCATGGCACGATGTCGCCCTTCTCGTCTATCGCCCTTGCAGTTGGCCGATGTGACACGTATCTTCTTATCCATTTGACTATCGCTCCTCGTTTGACCCACCGTGTCTTGTCTTATCAGCTCTGTTAGAATCCTGGAGTCGAGTCTTGTCCGACAGCCGCAGAGCAATCATGCCTGATCCACGTGGCTTCTTAAATCTCGCGCCTGACAATCTTTATTCTATGCTTCTCGTCTCTTCATTCTTGGGTGCGTCATAGCTTAAGATGTTGCCACCTAGCCCTGTGGATAATTTACATCTACAGTAAAAATCCATACCCATTTGTAATCTTACTTTCCTAACTTTTTATTATTTTGTGTTACATTATATTGTTTACGAGTACAAATTAGTGCACCCCGTTAAAACCGGGGTGCACGTTCCCCCGCTCCTGATTGGAGGGATTAGTTTCGCAAAACTGGGGAGCAGTTTTACTTTTTCTACTTTTAATCGTATTTTCTATTTTTAAACACATAATTTTTTATATATATTTTTATATTCTCTTTCATCTTGTTTCGTTACTTTCTTCTATCTGCTTCCATATACATTGAACCATTTTCTTTGCTAAACGAAAAGAAGACATGATTATCTTCAGTCAACATTTATTTTGGATGAATTTCAATTAATGTTGGTTTTGATCAAAAATAAATTGTTGATTGCAGAAGTGATGCAATCCCCTTAATATTATAGATCTGATCTGATGACACTAATTGATTGTCATTAATATACATACAACATCTACAGTGATAAAAAAAGATTTTTGCCGATTGGTTAATTAACAATCCACCGGACTCTTTATTTCTGGCATGACATTTACGGACACCCTTGCCGATTGATGACACTGATTGATTATGTATCGACTCTTATTACGTTCAATATCAACAATCACAATAATTGAAGGATGTCATCATCTTCATCAACAACGACAAACCCTCAATTACAAGGATTGGAAGCTCATATTAAAACTCCAGAATATAGTTATAAATTGCAATACAAAAAAAATTCATCCTTCTGGTTTCCTTTATTACACTAACATCAAATTTCAATCCATTTTGTTGGATTTGATCGTTTGACCAAAAAACCAAAACCAAATTGTTTGTGTTGGAATTGATGAGCAGTTGATAGTTGCTCAAATAACCAAAAAAACATAATATAACCTACTCCGGATTCCTCTTAATCCTCGTCTTCTAGCTATAGTGCTAGTAGTAGAGTAATCTATCAAGCAACTAGGGATTCTAGAGACGGAAAGCAAAAAAAAAAATCAAAAAGAGAAATAATGCTAGTAGTAGTGTAATTCAGTAGTCTCTTTTGTTTTAGATAGAGAAAGAGAAAATAGTAAATATACATCAAAAACAAAATTCTGTGTTTAAAATGGAAAATATGATTTAAAGTAGAAAAGTAAAACTGCTACCCGGTTTTGCTAAAGTAATTCCACCAATCATGAAGGGGGGAATGTGCACCCCGGTTTCAGCGGGGTGCACAAATTTACAGTTGTTAATAATAACTATTAATGTTGTAGCCTTGGTTTTGGGCATATTTCTGATGTCTGTTTCCCTATACAGAGGCTGAAAATGAAAATATGGATTCGTGGACAGCTGGAAGGTTATATGATGGATCCCAAAGAGAAACCAAAAGAGGCATTCAGAGAGATTCAGGTGCCCATTCTGTAACTATTATGCGTAACCAGATTGATAACTTTGCATTCGATTCAGTTTGTTGGTCGCCATGGGAGGAAATTTATTGGAGAACTAAACCCGAGGTGGTAGAGGCTAAACGAATCTCTTTAACACGTAGGGTTTTTTATGATCCGTTTGGTCACAGCGTCTTGTACCTTGGAGAACGATGTTCAAATAAGTTCTTGGATTGATTGTAATACCGTGCAACCCTCCTGATTCAATCGTAGACATCAACAATGCATATTTGTACTAGGACCAGAATCCTAATCGCCTGCATTATGATGAAGTATCTGATGAAAAATATAGGTTTTAGTAGAAGGATACGTCAGTTGGGAAGTACCGGGGTGTAATTGTACATGAAGGAAACATGGATTTGTATGGCACCCAAGATAACGATGCGTATGTACGCCGACCACCACCGCAACTACGAAGCACATACACACAAGAGTTGGTGCATGTCGAACGTCATCTCTTCCCATATCCACCAAGAGATATGACAGCCAAAATATGTGGCCCCGAATTTCAGGCGACTCATGCACCTGTTGGAATGGAGTATTGGGGAATATTTCCTAAACGCAACTATAATGTTAGCCTGGGTACACCTGTGAGTATAATATAACCTTCAATTCGAATATGTTACACTTGTGAAAAACATTTAAACTCATGTCCTTCCTTGCTGTATACAGGAGATGTGGTGCGATGCATAACAGGTTATGCTACAAAAATTCGAAGCTTCACAACAATGGTATTACGACCACACAAGGGATTTGCAACACCAAATCAAATACGGTGAACCACCCCATGTGAGATTTGTGAAACCTTATGAAGCACCATATACATGTGAGTCTGCTAGCCAAGGTCAGTCTCGTGATTCGGGACCGTCGACGAGTTCTTTTGTTCCAAATAGTCAAGAAGAACCTTACGTAGGTGACAATCCGTCCGAACCATTAAATCAAAGTACAACCACGTACTAACATTAGGGCAGTACAAATTTTCCATGGTTTGAAATGTAAAAGGGATAGTATTAAAACTTTTTAAGGGGTATCTTTTATTTCACTATATAACGGCTAGTACAGACTTTCTTAATGGCATATATATTGGTCACATGTAAATTTTACTGTATAACGGTTTCTTTATTTTTTTTTAATTCTGATTCCTCTTATCATATCTTTATATATATCAAATCACTTTCCAAAGTGAAGCTATCCCAACAATCTATCATACTTCTGTTTTATAAAAATGGTAAGATTCAACACAAAAGAAGATATTGCTCTTACGCAAGCATGGATTGAAGCAAAAATCAATATTCTTAACGTAGTTCAGGCGTATGGCAACCAATTATGGAAGAATTTTTTTGAATTATTTGATAACATATCTGGAAATCCAAACGCCAGAGACAAAGGAGGTCTTAGAGTTAGGTGGAGCAAGATGAAAAAGGGTATCATCACTTTTGTCACTATTCAGGCCGGTGTAAAGATACGCAATCCTGGAATGTCATATGAACAAAGGGTAAATTAGTTTTTTAGATTTCTTTTACTTTTAAGTAAATAAATAAACTTAAGCTAATTTTAATTTATAAATTTCAGACAAGTGCTGCTTGTTTAGGATATCTTAACTAGACATGCGATAATTTTCCTCATGATGAATGTTATCAGCTATTGAAAGCAGTTTTCAATACCTACAATCCATATGAAATGTAGTTATATCGCCTACCGGTTTCAGCATCAGATGTTAATCAAGTCTTCGGAATCGTAATCCGTAAGAATGATTGTATTTGAATGTTTTATCTTATATTTATGTAATTTTCTATTTTTCTGTGTGTGTTTCAGCATCAGATGTTAATCAAGTCTTTGGAACAACAAACCTGAAGAATGATTGTGTTTGAATGTTTTATCTTTTATTTATGTAATTTTCAGTATTTCTGTGTGTGTTTCAGCATCAGATGTTAATCAAGTCTTCGGAACAACAATCCCGAAGAATGATTGTATTTGAATATTTTATCTTAAATTTATGTAATTTTTGGTTTTTCTGTGTGTGTTTCAACATCAGAAATAGATGTGTTTGTATTAAAAATCCATGTTTTTTGTTTGAAGATAGTTAACACATTTTATAATATCCGTCAAAAATAGTCGTTATAAAGTACCGGTTAAAAACTAGCCGTTGCGATATAGTCGTTATAACAGTACATTACAATTATTGAATAAAAGCGCACGTTACCAGTTTTACTAATCCCAGTTGCGGAACAACACGTGCACCAAGGATTTAAACCTCTGGAGGACCGCCGACATTCATTTCCGGATTGTAATAATCCTTGTTACCCAGGTTATCTTTAAACATTAAGTAGCACTCAAAGCATGTAAATTCAGTACGAGTATCTAGTTGGTACACAAATTTGGCCATTTCCTCCTACGTAAAACAAATAAAAGGCAATAGGTTAGTGTGTATAAGCATACAACATTTTAAATATCATAACCATTTACGATGACGTACAATAATCGCTACTGTCATGTGTTGTGGGGCGTAACCATGAATCCTTTTTTGAATTGCAACATACTTGCAAACCATTATATCAATTCGAGAAATACGTTGTTGAAGTTGTCGTCTTGTTCGGTTATTAACGTTTCCAAACGCTTGTACAAATCCGTCGAACACCAACGTCCATTGTTCATACGCGGATAGGTATTGAGTATCTTCAGTAGGCTGATTACAAGCATTTACAAATGCTGTGGTGATTGCAACATCTTCTTCTACGGTATACCCAACCATTACCATGTTATCCTCCTAAATCAAATATATTTTAGAAGAAGAGGATACACGTAAAATTTTGGATTGTTTAGGTTGAGGAAGATTTTCACAATTTATAATAGGCATTGAAAGTAGTCGTTGGAATTTAGCCGTTGGGAATTACCCGTTACCAAAGATCCGTTGGAATAACATAATTTTATTCAAATCATCGTAATTAGGAATACATAAATAATTGTTACCGACATAAAATTAACTACACTACCAGAAATGAAATACAACGTTACTTAAAATAACTTACAATTAAACAAATCTATTACAAATTGAACGGATTATAAGAAATTAAATACAACATTATTTAAAACGAATAAACACTTAAGCAAAGCTATTGAAAATGGAACGGATTATCTTCTTGGCTCTACATCTGCCTGGCCAGTATGGCATTTTGTTGATATTCAAAGTACTTTTTTGCCTTTGGAGTCATCTTCTCGAGATCCAATTTCATAATTTCCCTTTCTTCTTTCATTTGAGATGCCTGAATTTATTGTTGAGTTGTCTCTAACAACCTTTCCATAATTTTTTGTTGTTGTAGCTGACAAGGTGGGACAATCGATCGGGATTCTTTTAAATAATCAACAAGTTTACTGCCCGCGTCGCTCATTTGAGAGTCTTGCGAGGATGGTGTGCCGGGTTTATTTTTCCCAACCAACTTTTTATTAATTTGCGTTTTTTTCCCTTCTCTGGAAATGCGTTTATCTCCTGTAAATCCACTAGAAGATGTTCCAGGTATAGTCATTGGGCTCGTAGTAAGGGCAGATCCTGATGCAAAAGGGACACCGCTCGGGATATTATTTTGAAATGGATTTTCGACGAACTGGCTTGAGGGTGGATTTTGGGAACTAGAGGGTGGGGAATTAAACATATTAGAGAAATTTGCATTCATTTGAGATGAACGAGGATTAAAATCTTGTTCCATATCTTCAGTTACACCGACTGGTACAATTGGAACATCTTTAAGCATTTCATACTCAACATCTAGTTCAAAAGTTTTTTTGTATATGTCAACATATAAGATTTTTGCAATTATGATCTACATCAATGTAAATATATCGTAAATAAGATATTAGTAAATTAAAATGTTTACAAACAACATATACAAAAACTATAATAAAAATATTTAAATAACATACCCGGTTAATTGAGTCAATGCCCGGATTAGCAACTGTAGCTCTTGCAACACAACCGGAAAAGTTATCTACTTCACTCTTGATTTTGTTAAACCGATTACGAACGCTTTTTAAAGTACGAGTGTTTCTATTTCCACCACAAGCTTCGACAAATTTATTAAAAAACACCACCCAAAACTGTTCCTTATCTACATAACTGCTATAACCAACATCAAGGTACTGAGTAATAAGGTAATGATTTTCCAAAACACTAAATCTCGTTCTTTGTTTCCTTTTTTGGCTTTGAGTCTCATCCATTGATGAGCAAAACAAAATTTAAAAATATTACTTAAACAATAGTAAAATTGGAAAGATTTTAGTGAAGAAATCAATTGATGTAGGAAGAAGAAATTGATTTGGTGTGGTTTGAGTAGAGAATTAAAGTGGTATTTATAAAGGATTTTGAAAAAAATGGTTGTTGGGATCCGACGGTGTACAACATAGAGCCGTTATTAGTGATGGATGGTTAGGATCGGGTGTGAGAGAGGTGTTAAAGAAAAAAGGTCAAACAAATATTATTTACGAAACGCGTACTCAGTAGCCATGAAAAAAGCTACACGTACTGAGTACGCGTATCAACGGCTTTACACGTAAAATAATACGGGGTACTGAGTACCCGTGTGATTTCCCTTCCCTACACGAGTGATCAGATCTGTTCAGGCATGTAGGGATGGAGGTGTATATCCCTGCTCATGTAGGGATATGGGAGACCATAGTACTTGGTTTTTTTGGTTTTTGAGGGATATTGAGGGATAGGGAAGGGATGCCCCCTCCCATAGTGCTAGCTCTTAGTATACTAGATTTTGTGCCCGTGCTACGTACCGGGCGGACCCGAAAACTATCCACCATCATTTTTAATTTTAACCATATTTTGGTTTGGTGTAATGTGGCTTCGCTCGCCCTGTCGTGCATTTTTAATTTGGTGTCACGGAGCATTTTTGATTTGGTGTGGCTCGGCTTCGCCTCGCCCCCCTCCGAATGCATTTTTGATTTTATGCCGCCTGGTGCATTGACTTTGTGAAAACAAAAATAACAATGGTACTAATATGTTCACAAACACGGTTCAAAGTGAGATCAATAAAGGGTTGATCTTAAAAAATGGGTAAACAACAGATAACAAATATTCGAGATTCTCAGAGCTTTCGGGCACGTCATCGTTTCTCGAAGGTGGGGGGTCAGCGTCGAAGATGACGATGATAATACCACCGATACTCTGAACTTTAAAGCGTAACATAAATGAGACAATGATCTACGTGGTTCAGCATTAAGGCCTACATCCACGGGGGTTGGTTATTCACTATATGTGTGTAAAAATTACAAAGCATAGTCGAATGACTCTGAGTAGAGGGAACAAAGCTATACATGTAGAAAATAAAGCTAACATATTCTCACAATATGCTTCTCTCTTTCTCTCTGTCACTTTTCCTAAAAATTGGTCGACCCCTTTTCTCTAAGAGGATTGGGGTATTTATAGGTGGATTACATGGGTCCCATTCTTGAGATTTCCTTATCCTTATCTTTTTGGTTTATGAGCCCATCCCGCAGGTATCTTCGCTCCAGAACGAAGCCTCCTAACGGTAATATGTTGTGCCGATGGGTTGCCTGGCTTTTGTTCCACCAATTGCTTGACACGTGTAGGGCGCTTTATGCTTTCCACGCTGCCCCATCGCTCGACCTCTTGCTTAGTCCAGAGAGAGTTCGACACGTGTATCATAGCAGACGTGATAAATGCGGGTAGTTGGGGAGTGAAGCACGCATGAGACAGCTGTTTCTGCAGCTGTCACTTCCTTGTCGGTCTCCCTTCATCTCCATCCTTCAATTTGAATCTTCCTCGGGATGGAATAATGCATGTTTCATATCTTTTACAGTGCTTCTCGGGTGATCTTTTATCTGGTAGCCCCTGGCTAGGTGTCATCGGATTTTGCTGTTGATGGGTACGTGGCGGGAGGTGATGAGGCTATCCCTTCGATGGGGGACACGTGTATCTGTAGATATTTGTGCACCTACAGACTTACCTAAGTCCGGCACACAAAGAGGCTAAAGAATCTTATCATAATCAAGATGTCAAAGAAAGAGTAATGTCAAAAGATCCTTGTTCGTTTTATCGAGTATGGTATATGCCTATGGAATTTTGGTTGTGAGGTAACAAAAAACGTGTTCCTAATGTCCCGGCTCATCAATTTAAAAAGTGTTTACTATTGATTGAAGTGAAATAAGGATATGGCAGCAATATTAACAAAATGCTTCAAAAAAAATAAAAAAATATTAACAAACAATATAGTTTAGTCGTTTCATTTTTGCAAGTATGGAAGGAGAAATCCATGTATATGCACAAATTACCGAAGAAACTAAAGCGCCTTGGTCGTATGTGCTTCGATCAACTTGTTCAAGCATATACTTCGCAAATAACCACTATCCCAGTTAGGTTCCCACTATCACTTTTTTTTATTTCGTAATTATCCCCAAGACCACCTCAAATTCTTCTTGACCAAGAAGAGTTTCCCACGGACACCATCAGTGGCAAGTTGTAGTCCTTGCCAAGAAAATCTTTTCAGCTGCCCTAAAGCAGTATAAAGGTCATCTTCATCTGAACATCACCAAACTTAGTTACAGAATCCGCAGGCATACAAAATTACATATATTAAGTTGCGTATATGTTTCCACGTAAATCCAACAAACAAACAAAAAAAAACATGCTGCTCATAAATTGAAATGCGCTACACCCAATTCTGGTAAAATTTGTGAACCCCCAGTTCAAAAAGTTCAAACAACTAATGATAGCAACTGGGAGGCTCAATAAAACCAATATTAAATGCAACCTGGAAAAGAACAAATATAATATAACCAAATTTTGATTATGGATACCTAAAATCAGTTGATGGATCTCTATTCTGCCATCACATTTCCTTCCAATATTATGATACCAAACCATCTTGGAGATTCTGACTTCGGTACGTAGGAAACCCAATTGTTATAATGTTCCCTTCCATATTTTAAATGGTTTTATGGTCAGTTAATAATAAGAATGTATCATCATTTTTTTTTTGTCAGCTTACCTTGAGCCATGCTGTCACAGCATTTCATTTCAGGCTCAGTTTCATCTCCACTGCAGCTGCAGTACCACTTACTTCATCTCAGTCCAATGCAATTATGGCAACAACAACACATTCCATAGTAGCTGCACACAACAGCTCCACCATTCCAACCATTCTATTCTTTCCTTTTTGCATCAGTTATATCTTCTGCAATAACTCATTTCAATCACACATTCATTCCCTTCCTTACATTGCAGACTCAAATACCGCACACCCACTACAACCTAAACTGCAGCTTCAATCACCTGTCGTGCTCATTTACTTGCAAATCCATTCAAACACAGACCAACACACATCCAACCTTCTCTGCAGTTCAGCTCAAAGCGAAGTACCACTATCAACTGCAACCCAGCTATCTGCAATCTGCTTCTACATCACAAACCCCCTGCAATCATTTCAACCTCCACTTTAAACAACCATCACCTCCTTGCTGCAATTCAACTCAGCACCACCAACTCATCATAAACTCAGTAGCAGTTCAAACAATTCCAGCCTCTTCTCAATACTTCAACCACCAAACCAACAGCACCAAATGCCCTTATTTCATGTTTGTCTCAACACCATTCAGAGGTACCTCTCACATGAAGCCATTCAGAGGGTAGAAAAACTACATTTCACAATTAACGCATCGGCACAACGGTCAATCAAGTCGCTCGCCCGCCACCGAAGGACTTCACAATGCCAGCAATTAGTGGAGCCGCACCAATGCCCCATCACCCATTCCAGCATGCAGTAAGCTGATAAAAAAAGGAAACAAAAACAAACATGAGAAAGCTTGGAACAACACAACGGTTTCCTCTGCATTTCAGTTTTGGACAGACTTCAACAACACAACACTGGAGCTAAGAATATTAAACAAACATGAGGATACCATTTTCCCTATAGTTATATAGCAGGAGCTTCGCTTAGAATTTTTGCATTTTTAAATAGACTTAGTTGTTCACAGAAAGTCTCGAGTCTCAACTTGAGACAATATTTCGATTATATTTCATTCTGATTTTAGTGAAACACAAATTGATTAATTATTGTTCTTTTTATAACTTAGACTATATTTCGAGGTATTCAACAGATGACAACATGACATAGTAAAGAGAGAATGTCAACATAATGAATGGCAACAAAAACAGAATGTCAACATGACAAATAGAATACAGAGGTCCGTAAAAAACAGCAAAACTCTCAGATCAAATCATCAAAACCCCATTCCTCCAAAGCATGTTAATAAACTTTATATTGTCATTCATTACACATCATCAATATTCTGACTCTAAGAATCTAACAGAGTTAATACCTCAAAGGAGGGATTAAGAATCCAACGAAGTTTCATACACAAATGATTGATACTGAAAACAAATTTGGTGATTTTTGTAGCAAAAAAAACCACCACTTGTGTTCTCAGGTCATCCCTTTGGTGTTCACTGTTATCCATTCAGTATCCCTTTGGTGAAACTGATAACTCTCAGGCACTGATAACTCTACCTACTCATGTCAATCTGCATTTACGCTCCCTAACTAACTTCCTAATCAAAGTCATCAATTAAAACATGTCAAAAAGTTAAAATGTGAATAAACAAAAAGTGATAACAAATATTTACTTGCACATTAATAATTCTAGAGCTTTGGTTAACAATGAAAAATTATTATTTTACGTGCATCTTAAATCAATGTTATATATGTTGTGGATTTCTCATTTTAGTTCTTATAGTTCCAATTTACATGTAACTTTTTGTCCAGTGCCTGAACACAACAAAACATTGAAATTGTTCAGAAAGAATCAAATGCCAATGGATGTGATGATATTATTGTATGTGATGATAATAATTGCAAAAAATGAGGAAAAAAAAAACTAAACCAAAAATTACCAGTATCTAACAGACTTGCGCATCCGGAGCAACATGTGGTAGCAACAAAGCATCTGGCACACGGATGAAAATTGGGTTTTGGAAAAATGTTAACAGGAAAAACACATCACCTAATTCTCAGAACTAAAATTAACATCATTTGAACAACAAAGACAATAGGGTAAAAACACTAACACTTTAGGAGACAAGCCATAAATCTTAAATCATGATTATTATAAAAATCAAACAAACCCATATCTACAATTTCAAAAAGTAACCCTATCCTACAAAATAATAATAAAAAAAATGATTTCAGTTAAAAAATTAGGGCATGGGGTGAAAAATCGTACCTGTAGAAGCCTAAGCTGCTATATCTATGGTCATGTAACCAAATCAATGAGCAGGAATGAAAACTATTACAATTACCAAACCCTAAGAAAGATACAGTGTGAAATCGGCGGTGGTGAAAGAGAAGATTGAGAAGAATAAGAGATGAGACGAAACAGAGGCTTAATTTTCGTTAGGTTTAGAGTTTGACGGACGGGTGTATTGTACACCTAACAGACGTGAGTAACTTACAGTTAAGTTTTTGGTGTAAACCAAGTGTAAGTTATTAGTTAGCTGTAAATACTCACATAAGTGTTGTATACCCATGTTTTCGCTAACGGTGTTACAAACGGCCAGTTAAATACATGGTGTAAACACCGTGCAATTCATGTTTTAATATCTAGACCAATAGAGTCTTGCCACTTGTTGTCTCCAGGATTGCTCTTCCTCAAAGCTTTTATCTAATTTAATTTGAGAGGGGTGCCTGAAAAAGCGGGGGTCTAACAACACCACTGTAAATGGGGCAAATGATTTGCTGGTTTTTATGGAATTGAAGAGACGGCCGTGCGGAGGAGACTCCTTGAACCGAGAGAAATGTTCAACCTCACACAGATGCACTGCAAGAAGGGAGTGCTTTGAATACGAGAGATCAATCTGTAGTACTCCGGCCTAAACCAAGACAATGGTCGTTCCAGAGTAAATTCGGTCACAAGAGAGGATGGGTTGATCTGTAGGAGGGAAGCTGAGAAATATATGGAATCAATGGTAATCAAAGATTGTAGGTGCGTTGTGAATTCTGAATAAGATAAGTTCTGAATGATTGAAATTGCTCAGTTCAGAGTAATTGCTCAATTGATGAGTTGATGATCCCGTGATGTCAATGAGATGTGAGATTCTCGTCATTGTTGACGTTGTTGTCCTTTCAATCATGATTCAGAGACTTATTTATATTGCTGGAATTGTAGACACCATGATCCCATGAAGTATGACAGTTTATGGAATCAAAGAGTGGAGAGATGGAAATAGTATTTGAAACCAGTTGCTCATCATGCGGAGACTTGGTTGATTTTACACCCACTACTTTGTTAACTCCTTCAACTGATTGCACGACTTGCTCACATTCCATCGTGTGTTTGACCACACGTGCTGTAGACCGCCAGACCAAACCCCTAATTGATGTCCCCCCAAGTGACACGATTGACGTCTCGTGGTTAGTTTAGTCAGTTGCTGACTTCGTGATATCATGGGACGATGAGTCCATGTAATTACTGAGTTAAACATGATTTTGTAAAAATGTTCTGAAACTCATGAAGTGAACGTGGGCATGATCCTCACGTTGATAGTTGAGGCGAGAAAGTATTACTCATTCGATGATTTGCTAAATATTGATAGTTGAGCAAGTATTGCTTATATGAGCAAGTATTGCTCATCTAATGAATTATTGGCAGCGTGACCAAAATAAAATATTAATTAAAATACTGGTAGTTGAACCGAGTATAATTAATAAGAGTATTTATCATGAGATCGTCATAAATTTATTAGTGTATGAATATGGAATTATGATCCTTGGACTCAGAAACCCTAATTTGATCAATTGATGACCACTTCATGGTTTGTTAGGAATTGAACCATGGAACGAAGGAAGGATTAGTTTCATGAGACCGTGAGTCAATCATGTAACACCCATATGCTCACGTGAGCAAAAAACCAAGATCTCTTGAAGAGTTGGTGACTTGTTGAATGAAAAAATGATTAAATGATGGTTTAATCATTTATTCGAATTACTGCTGGGTTCAGCATTAGGTGATAAGACCTAATTAATTATGAAGAAATGGAGGACCGACCAAGGGGTCATGAAACCGTCCCTGGGTGGTCACGGGATCAAGTGTTGATCGTTCCATGAAGTTCCAAGTCGTTTGGAAGAGTTTTGGACCTAATACGTGCAATTGCGCAAATTAGGTCAAATTGTGAACATATGTAAGACCGGCTCATTGAGAGCCGAATATCCAACCTTGGTCGGTCAAGGTAACATGCTCATGTCCCCAAAGCATTCTTATCTCAGTTCTGAGAATTTTGATATTTTCGGATGTGCGTTTGAGCCATCATTTTAGAAAATATGAAGAAACCAGGTTTTTTTTTATAAAACCGTCAAAACTTCATGAGATGAAGGAAAATAATGAAAAAGTGAAGGAATCATGAAGTGTGGGACCGTCCATGGCCAACGCAAGGGAGCCAATCCACACGATTTTCCAAAATTTTATAATATTTTCATGATTTTAGGGAAATATGATAAAATCAAGGAGTTTTGCTAAAATTAAAGAGTTTTTGTTCAAATCAAGGAGTTTCCATGAGATGAAGGAAACATAAAAATAAAAATAATAATAAAATAAGGGACGTGTGGGCGTGTGGGACCGGCTTGGAGCATGGTTGGCCGGCCAGGGCCCGGTCCCGTGCGTTTTCCCTAATTTTATGTATTATTTCACAATTTAAAGGAAATTTCATAATTTGAAGGAAATATCATGAAATCAAGGAATTTCATGAGATTATGAAAACATGAAAAATATAATAATAATAAAAGGGACGTGTGAAGCCATCTAGGGTTTGACCGACCGGCTATGGCCCGTGCACACGGGTTTTCCTAATTTTATAGGGAACATTATTTAAATACCTTTATTATAGAGCCCCTTCTAAAATACCCTTATCAACTTATACAAATACCCCTAAGCATAATACATTACTAAAATACCCTCTTTTATATAGTGTATATACAAAACCACCACCATTACCACTATTCAAAAAAAAAAATCTATAATGCCCACACCACTGTCCACCGCCAACCAACACCACTGTCCACCGCTTCCCACCACCACCACCGACCACTACCACCACCGACCACCACTACCGACCACCACCACCGACCACCACCACCATTGTCCACCACCGCCGCCGCTAACCAACACCACCATTGTCCACTTCCACCACCGCCGCCAACAACCGTTACCCGCCGCCGCCAACAACCATCACCACCGTCAACCACCATCGCCGCCGCCAACTACCACCACCATGTGGAGTCAACTTGCTGAAGTTGTGTCCACATCAGAGGCAACTAGCTCAAGTTGTCTTCAACAAGTGAAAGAAACTAGCTCAAGTTGTCTTCAACAAGTGAAAGAAACTAGCTCAAGTTGTCTTCTACAAGTGAAAGCAACTAGCCTAAGTTGTCTCCATATATGGAGGCAACTTGCACAAGTTGTCTCTAAAAAAAATAAAAAATTATACACAAATAAGTGAACCTAGTGTGAATCGAACACACATCTTCTGACATATAGTCAGTTGTGCTACCATTGCACCACAGGTTCTCCACCCCATCAGTGTTCAACCAACAATTAAAACATCCACCATACAACACCACACCATCCATCTCTGCTCGCAACTCTACACCTAATGACTTCATGACCACAACCGTTTATCCACACTTGAAACATGAGCCAATAACTGCAGTCACTTCCATGCCCCTACTCAAAGACCATCAACAACACACAAGCAGTAACAACTTCTTGTTCTGCTTTCACTGCCTGGATACATATTGAGTTCATGCTCAAGTTACTAAGCATTCATCTATCCTATTGACTTTAAGTCATGAGCATCAACAACACAACCATCATTATCAAATCAACACAACCCTGTGTTACCATTGCACCACAAATTCGTCAACGAGCTCAAAAACATAACCAAGTTGCCTCCGAAATGGAATCAACTAGCTCAAGTTGCCTCTAAAAGGTGAAAGCAACTAGATCAAGTTGCCTCCAATCTGGAAGCAACTAGCACAAGTTTCCTCCAAAAGTGAAAGCAACTAGCTCAAGTTTCCTCCAAAAGGTGAAAGCAACTTGGTCAAGTTGCCTCCAATCTGGAAGCAACTAGCACAAGTTGCCTCCAAAAAGTGAAAGCAACTTGGTCAAGTTGTCTTCAAAGTTGGAAGCAACTAGCATAAGTTGTCTTCAAATAGTAGAAGCAACTTGGTCAAGTTGAATATCACACCATCGGAATGGAGCTATTTTCGATGTTTCTACTGTTCAATATCACACTATTCAAGCAAAATAAAATTAACTGAATCGATAATGGCATCAAGAGAGTATACCTGAAATTTAGCCAACTAAGTTGCGTAAAAGTAGCCTCCCTGCAACCTCCAAGCTTGGCACCACAAATGCATTCCAGCTTCCCTGTAATCTCAGTACCTATTCCACCTGAACTTTAGCTTCATCTCTGCTTCATAACAGCTCAAACACCAACACAGTGCCATAGCTAGCTAGCCATTTCTTCCATCTGAATCTCTCCATCAGCTCAATACCCCCATTGCTTTACCACTGCATCCAACCAACACAGCCTCAACTCCAGCTGTAGATATCACTTCCCTGCAATGCACAACTTTATGTAGCTCAGACAACCTGCAACATCACCTACAATAGCTACCCTTAAAAGCAACACACAGCTACAAAACTGCACCTTCTTGACCACTTGAACTTAGGTAACCTGCAAAGCAATTTCCTGCATTAAATTAGCTCAAAACCACAACCATTTCCTTCTAATATCAATTCCTTCATCTGCAATATGCCTGCAATTTCAGTTCCTTGCACAACATCAACACAAATTCACAACATCACCTGCATCTTCACTAACCACCTCCATATCCGCTGCCACCAAACTCCAATTACAGCACCACCAACAACCACCCATAAAACACAATCATCTCTTCATACCACCTGCAATCTCACATACAACCACTACATAAACCATTTAAACACAAACATCTCTTCATACCACCTGCAATCTCAGTTCTTCAATTTCATCTTCTCTGTTTAACATTCACCAAAGCATCATTGTTAAAACTTCCACCACCAACGCTGCAACAACACCATCCACCACCATTAAACAACCACAACTTCCACCATCTAATCTTCAACTCAAATCCACACGAAATCTGAATTTCGATTCGAAATTACCAAATTGAAAACAAAAAATAAAATTAATCTATGAAGCTGGTTTGAAATCAGTAGAGGAAGAATAACTAAATCAACCAAAATCAACACGAAATCTAAATCTTGTGACTGAATCTGAATCTTCAAATCAAAATTAACACGAAATCAAAATCAATGGTTCAAACAAGCAAATCAACGAATTAAAAAATTACCTGAAACTTCACTTCATCTCCCCTGATTTCTTCACTTCCATCTCCCTTCCGACTGCAACTTCAACTCAAACCCTAATATTAAAAATACTATTTTCAATTTCATCTCGATTCATTCAACAACAGCTTCAGATTCATATCTACTCAGTTAATTTGTTCTTGATCCCCTTTCAAAATTCTGATCGATCTATTTCGATAATAATGGTACTGTTGGTGGCGTTGACGGCAATGGAGATGATGGTGGTGTTGGTAGCGTTGGTTGTGGTGGCGAAGGCTTCCTGTTTTTCTCAGACGTGAAAAATGAAAATGGTTTTTCTGATCGTGAATAATGAAGAAGAAATCGAAAGTAGAAGGTAGGAAGGTTAAAACTGGAATTATATTAATTATTTTCTATAGATAATTTCGATTCTTCCATCAGGGGTATTATTAAAGACCCCATAAGGGTGTTTGTGCATGACCCATGGATAGTAGGGGCATAAGTAACATTCCCACAATTTTATATTATTTTTCATGGGACTAAGGAAATATCATGAGATTAAGGAGTTTTCATTAAATTAGGGAAATAATAATAAAATAATGAGGAATCATGAGGTGTGGGGCCGGCTGGAACCAAGGCATGGCCGGTTGACCAATGGTCACGCCCCACAATATTCTTCCCTAATTTTATATTATTTCTTTGGTGTGAAAGAAACACCATGAAGCTGAAGAGTTTCCTCAAAACGAAGGATATTTGTTCAAATGAAAGAATTTTCATGAACTCAAGGAAAATAACAAAAAATATGATAAAAATATGAAACTGGCGTGGGATTGACCACGGCACGGTCGGCCGGTCAGTGGGCCCATTCTCCCAGCGCTAAGGTTAATTTTTAATTATTTATTATTTTCTTTCCTATTTTGCATAGGTTCATCGTCTCGTCGTATTTTGAAATACTCGTACGTGCGGTGATTGTTAGTGCATAGTCGTTGAGTACACTTTTACCATTTAAATCGGGGCTTACTCATAGGTAGCTCAGACGCCCGTGTGTTGAATATTTATTACTAACCCATAGATTTCTGCTGAGAAGAACCATGGTTTGCAGTAATGAAATATCTGCGAAAATATTTGAATATTTTCGGAAATTCTATGGATGAATCCAAGAATTTGGGAATAATTAACTTATGGCTCTATATTAGCAGAGCAAACTGTCTAGAAGCATTTATTATTCCGATATGAGCTTGCTGGAGCTTCATATCCTTTATATAGTCAGGGTAAACTTGTTGTTTGTATCCTGAAGACGTTATCGATCTATACTAGCAGAGCAAGATGTCTAGGAGCCGTCCATCTCGTGATACTATATAGAAATAATTACTGAAGTGTTCAGTATTCATGAGATATGTTGTTGTCTAGCCATGAGACCACATATCTACATGTACTCTGAGAGAAAGTATTCTCAATCAGAGGATTCGATGAGAGACTCGTGTCTCAATACATATATGTCGTTGTCCAGCCGAAAGACTACATATCTGCATGTACTCTGAGAGAAAGTATTCTCAGTCAGAGGACTCGATGAGAGACCCATGTCTCGATACTCACATCTGATTGTTGGATCAGAAGTTCATATAGTTATGGGTTTACAATTTTAGCCTTCGTCGAAAATACACCATCTACATTAAGTCCCCTGCTTAGTGAGGAAATCCGTGTTCCTCACTCAACATTGAATAGTGATTTTCCGGTCATAAACAATGTAAGTAATTGAACTTAGTCGTAAGTTAAGATGTTACCGGATTTCGATCGTACGAGCATACCATGACTTGAATGAAGATTCCAGTGACATTCTAGAGAATCATTTGATGAGCATAAATTGGTGTTGAACCGCTGATTTGGACGATGGGTCCTTGGTCATTTAGGATTCGCGGGCCGAGCCCAATAAGGAAATTCTTAGAAAATTAGGTTTTGGAAATAAAATTTGATATAAAAGGAATTGTTTTTTTTTTTAATTTTCCCACACGACCAGAACTTCATCACCTCTCCATCACCTTCACGCCAGCATCAGGAGGAGAGGAAAAAGTCGCCGGACCACCAGCGCCTCCGCCACCGTCCGGCTATTTTCTGTCGGCGCCGACAGGTACGCGTCCAAACTCTTTTTCTTTATTTTTTGATGTTTGCTGAGTTCATGTGAGTTTCATGATGTGATCATGTTGAAGTTATATACATGTGCATATATGAGTGTGGGTTTCGTCGAAAACCCTCGTTTTTGAAAACGTATATTCGTTTGACTGTTAGTTTTTGAAAACTAATAATAATCCCTGATTTAGGAGAGATTTTTTCTTCATATATGAATATTTAGGTTCAGTAATAAAACTATGTTTATGAGATTTCATGTGAGCCAAAGTTTTATCATGAAAAGATGAATTTTTGCAAAACCGAAATAAACCCTTCGTTTTAAAGAATGACGATGATACGAAGAGGGGATTTTTCTTCTTTATACATATATGAACTTGTGTCCAGTGATAAAATTTTATTTATGAGCTTTCATGTAAACCAAAACCTTACCTTATTATGTGTATGTTTTCACAAAATTGAAATTAACCTTCGTTTCAAAGACGTATGATGATACGAAGGAAAATATTTTTTATAAAACCATGGTATGTTCATGGATTTTTCTTTTGAAACCGTGGGGTGTCCACAAATTTATTTTTGTGAGCCTTGCTCACGTTGAAAATTTTTATTTATTTACGTGAGTAAATAAAACGTTTTCTTTACATATATATACAAATATATATTATTTTCTCTAAAATCAAAACTTGAGTTTTGTGTAATACTATTGAGAAATGAGCAATTATTTATGATGAAATAATGTTCTAGTTTTCATGATTCCATGGTGAATGTTCACACAGTAGGAATATTCATGATTTTATGAAAAAAATCTGAGTTTTGTTCGTCTTTTGTAGGTTTCGAAGAAACGAACGATTTTGAGGTGTTAACTCTAACATTACTATCACTATTATTAGTGGAAGTATAAAAGGTAAGAGTTAAGAGTTACCATTAGACGCTAGTGTTTCCTTGATTTTGGATGGTGTAATGAAGTAGAATGTAATGTGAATTTTTGCAGCTACTTCATAAGATGACCAACTCCCAAGTTAACGACACTTCAAGAGATAAAATATGTGTTGATAACGACATCTCTAGAGATGAGACATGCACGGATGAAAATTCTGCTGGTGAAGACGAGGACGAAGCTCCTGGGATTAAGAATGTCCCGAACATAGATGATGCATTTTTCGAGGAAGATACTCCAGGAGTTGAAAAGCATTTGAAATCTCCAGTGTATCGTCTTCTAATAAATCCCAGGACTGTCACTCAGAAGAAATTTGTGACTCCTAAGACAGTTATCCGGTTTTGTCTTGAACGAGGAGTCTTCCTTGCATCGATCATAGAATTTAAGATTTCTCGACGACCTTTGGAGAAGTTTGCTGGATGGGCGAGGCATATGTTGGGTTTTCCTCATGTGAGGGCTATGCTCGATCAGGCACATGTGACAAGGGCTATTCAGGCTTCTGGAGAGTTGTTCATTTTTCATGACGCAAGAAGTATTGTAACTTTGCTTGCTCGCTGGTGCATTCCTACCCATACCTTCATATGTAGATGGGGAGAGTTTACCATTACTTTGGAAGACGTGGAAGCTCTGATGCATCTCCAAATCACGGGCAATCTCCCTGGGGATCTTTCAGATGAGGAGACCGTCGTTTCTCATGTCTTGGAAGCTGCAATGGAGGTAGCAAATAAGGATTGCAGTAAAGGATGCTATGCTCTCTGGTTGACATGCTGGTATCCCAAAGACGAGGTTTCTGATAAACCTATCGACACTATGTTACCCATTGCTGCTTTCTTATTTTTATGGTTGTCCGGAGATGTTTTTGAAGACAGTGTAAACTTGTTGAAGCCTTTCGTAATCCCCTTTGCTATTAAGATGGCTCAAGGTGAGCAACTCCCAATAGGTAGTTTGATCTTGGGCTCCTTGTATTACAACTTAGACTCTTTGGTTATAGACTCCAGCGTGTCGAATAGCTTCTTGAAGATTGAATGTTATGCTAACACGATGTTTCTTCAAGCTCTGATGTGGGAACACTTCAAGAATTATGCACCCATTCCACGTAATGTTTTACAAGGACTGAATACTGATGCTCGTCATATTTTCCCTGAGAAATATAATGCCAGAATCATGCGTTGGTCCACAAAGCAGCTTCGGTCTAAGGCGCGCCTTATTGACGTGTTGGATGACAAATCTGAGTTCAATTTCCATCCTTGGGTGTCAGTGCCTCCTTACATTTCTCAACCGATGACCTTCAATACTGGAGAGAGCACGAGTTTTTCATCTGGTGCGTATCTGAACGATGGTGAGAGATCTTTCATGTTGAGCTGCACCCCTGGTCATTTGCTATCGGTTTCGTACGGAGAACTTTCAGTGGAAGAGTATAATATTGATAGAACAGCTCGACAAATGGGTATGGATTAGTGTGTTCCAACTATTTAGAGGAGGAAGCCATCGGTTGAGCAGATCATGACTCGCTTAGATCATACCCATGTGGAAGGAAGTAAATATTGGTCGAGCGTATAATAGAAAATATGGTGATATGTCACTCCCCCTTAGTCAATACTCCATCTCACATGGAAACTACTCCCCTTACATAATGATCTGAAAACCATATGTATTTGTAGTAGGAACTACAATTAATTCTCCCCCTTTTTGTCAATAAAATTGGTAAAGGTACAAGAACGGGATCCTAATGAAATTTCCGTAAGAGACATTTCATGAACAAAGGTAAATATTCTATCATCTTGTTTAGATGCAATCATAAAGCCGAGGCTAAATGCATTCATCAAGGAGTTTATAAAGATACAAGATAAACCCTAAAAATTCCACAGCCGCACTCCCCACAAAGATTTGGAAATTAAGCGCAAGTTCAAAAGAACTCTCCCCCATAAGATGTCATTCCCAAGGGAACAACAAAAGCGACCTTATTTTCAAGAGAAAAGAAGGATTTCTTTAGACTCAACAAATTACATACAATTATGAATTTGGAATTCAAAATATTCAATCATATTAACCAAAGCGAACCAAGATTAGTTTGACTAAATATGCTCAACACAAGTAAACTTATGGAGACTTAATACATCGATTAGATTATTCATAAGAAAATTCATAAATACTCTAACCGGATTTCACAATTAAACTAATCACAAAGTAATCAATTCAATTGTCCACACTCGACATGAGAAAAATCTATGGAGTGCTAACTAAATAATCACACTAGATGATTGATTTAGTTCATTTGGGCTCAACATAATAGATTATGGAACCCTGACTAAGATTATCATAGAAAATGACAACCTTAACCGTCCATATACTTAACATGAGAGAACTCATGGAATACAAACTAAATAACCACACAAGTTGATTAATTTAGTTTTTAATGCTCAACATGTTGTATCTTTGTGGAACAACCAACCATGTGAATACGAAATCGACTTAGTTGTATAGTGCTCAACATAAGATATAAGATGGAACCTTCACGGTAATAAATAGCTCTAAACCGTGGATTACAAAACAAGGACCTATTATATGTTTCCATCACAAAGTGACATAATAGACTTTATCCTTGAATCACAAAAGATTTTAACGTATCTTACATCAAAGATTGACAATATAGGCTTAACTTTTGTGTTTTGCCAAAAGTCCATTCATTCCTTTATCAATATTTGCATACCAATACGTGAACGACTTTACCTTTGAAAAAATATGGGACAATCAAGTTCACGGACGTAAACACACATATCCCATCAAAATATTGCAATATATAAAACCATAAAGATTATTATTGCAACCATCATCTTCCAAACAAGTTTAGAATTAAAACCAATAAATCTAAAAACAAGAAGATGAAATCATTGGATATAGCTATGTGTAATCACAATCATGGCTATTCCAAAAACACTAGTTATTCTTCTAAAAAACAGAAAACATAGAAAATTTACTATACATTAAGACCTTTGAAGAATTCATTATCGTCCCCGAACTCCTTGTTGTCAACAGCCATTGGAACATAGGGTTCATTAAGAAAGGAGTTTATATCGATGAACCTTCTTGGTTGCTGTTGTTGAACCAGGGCCTTCTGAATCTCAAGAGTCTTATACACAAAAGCCTTTATTTGTTGAATCTCCTTATGCAGCTCCTTCAACACTTCAAGAACATTAGAAAACTTTTGAGAATTTGAAGGAACATCACTTGGTTTCCTCATATTCCTTCTTTTTCTTTTCAAGGTTGGAGGCAATGGAGATTTTTCTTTTTCCTTCATGATTGATGGCTTAACAATCACATTAGCTTCTTTTCCATTGCAAGACATCATTCTTGGAGCGTCCATCAACGAATGGGTTTGTGAGAGGAGTTCACAATTGTCTCAACAAGTAGTCTAGATATAAAAAGAGGTTTTAGAGAAGGAAAAGGAATATGGTTCGAAACCTAAAATAGGTTCGTAAACGATCAAATATTATCCCTAACAAGAGTGAAGTTGTCGATAATACCCTTTTTCTTTTGTTTGTTAGACAAAAATAACACAAAATTAAGAAAAGAATAAACAAAACTTTTCCTAAAGACTGAGAGGTACAAAATCATTGTCTCTTTTGATCAGGCACATGAGACAAGATTTTAGACACAACACAATTAAGTTGTGTTGTGGTGAACAACAATTTGTCCACCAATTTCCTCTTGAGAGGAATCCACAGACCTCTATCTATCAAAACGATTTGACCATATTCTTTTTTCAAATGATCTTGATTTTTCCTTTGAAACTAACTTCTTAGACAAAGATAAAATCTTACATACCTCTGCGGTCTTCTGAGCAAGTTTGAGCTTTCTTGATAAATGATTTGCTCTTCGTTGAAGTTTGTTGACGTGTCTTTTCTTGTGTTTGAACTTGTAACACCTTGAAAGTCCATGACCTTTTGATGAAAAATATGAGCACGTCACACTTGAATAATAATCAGGATTCTGAATTGTGCAAGCAGCTAGGCACATAGTGGATCCTGAGTCATTATAAACAGTGTTTCCAAGAAGGGAGTCAACTTTTTCTTCCAGAATGGTTGGATTATCTTCTGAAAGAATATTAAGATTGATATGTGTATTGCTACAATTATCAAAATCAATATTTTCACCAAGAAGTGCAACACTTGATTTCTCATCTTCATTTGAATCATAAACGTCAGACATTTCATCAAGAGTTGCAGCAAGACCTTTGTTCCCAGTGTATTTTCTTCGATTTGGACATTCATTTGCAAAATGACCAAATCCCTTACACTTAAAGCACTGAGGCATATCATCATCATCAGTTTCATCAATATCCATGTTTTTAGGAGGAACACAATTATGAGGTTTGACTGATGCCTAAGGCTTATCTCTGGAGAACCGTTTACTTGTCTTCAATATAAGATCCCTAAATTGTCTTGTGATCATCGAGACTGATTTGTCAAGATCTTCAACTGATGAATCTATCTCAGAGTGATCATCTTCAGAGATATACACTTTTTTTACTTTTATCAAGTAATTTAGTGTCCTTTAGTGCTTTGAACGCAATATCCTTATCCTTGGATGAAAGTTCGTGATCAAATATCTTAAGCTTACCAACCAACGTGTTTCTGGAGAGAGTATCTAGGTAATTTCCCTCAACGATGGAATGCTTCTTAGCATCGTATCTAGATGGCAGTGATCTGAGAATTTTCATCACAATGTCCTTTTCAGGAATAGTCTTACCCAATGCAAAAGATGCATTAACAATTCCAGAAACTTTGTGATTAAACTCATCAAATGTTTCTCCATCTGCCATACGAAGGTTTTCCCAATCAGAATTAAGGTTCTGAAGCCTTGCATCCTTTTCACTGGAGTTTCCTTCGAATAAGGTTGCTAATATATCCCAAGCTTCTTGCAACTTAGTGCAATTAGACACATGGTGCTGAATATTTGGGGTAATGGCATGTATGATCGCATTCAAACCGTTAGAGTTTTGCTTTGCATCAAGAACCTCTGCAGGAGTATATTCAACAATATTCTTTGGAACATTTTCTCCTTCTGCAACAACGGGAGGATCATAGCCACTAACAACATATACCCATGATTGAAAATCACGTGTTTGAAGAAAAACTCGCATAACAATTTTCCACCATAAGTAATTAGAGTCATCAAAGACTGGTGGTACGTTTATTGAAATAGCACCTATGTCCATAGAGTCAGACCGCTACAAACACATACTTGTGAGGTCTTTAACGTGTTTTCCTGCTCTGATACCAATTGAAAAAGCGGGGATCTAACAACACCACTAAATATTTTGATTAGCAATTTCTATGGAAAACTCTGAGTTATTTTTCTAGAGAATCAACTAGACTCAATCAATAGAAAATACTCAAGGAGTTATTATCTCAATATCTCGATTTGATTTACTCAAGCAAATATGATTCGCGAGTCCAATCAAAGAGAGATAACTTGGATGGTACCAAAGACCAATATCCAAGTGTCAATCGATTTAAATCAACAACCAATAGGTCTGATATTATAATCGATTGAACAACGCACAACCTGTATTATTTCAATTATATAAAAATATAATACCGAAAAGAAATAACACAGACACCAGAAATTTTGTTAACGAGGAAACCGCAAATACATAAAAACCTCGGGACCTAGTCCAGAGTAAACATACACTGTATTAAGACGCTACAGACACTAGCCTACTCCAAATTAACTTCGGTCTGGACTGTAGTTTAACCCCAACCAATTTCAAACTGATCCAAGGTACAGTTATGCTCCTACGCCTCTGATCCCAGCAGGATACTGCGCACTTGATTCCCTTAGATGATCTCACCCACAACCAAGAGTTGCTATGACCCAAAGTCGAAGACTTTAATAAACAAATATGTCTCACACAGAAAAGTCTACATGTAATAGATAAATTCGTCTCCCACGAATAAACCTACAAGTTTTGTTCCATCTTTTGATAAATCAAGGTGAACAGGAACCAATCGATAAAGCCAGACTTATATTCCCGAAGAACAGCTCTGTTTCATCAATCACCTCACAATAAACTTAATCGACGCAACAAAGAAGATTATTGAGGAATCACAAACAATGAGACGAAGATGCTTGTGACTACTTTTATCTTGCCTATCGGAGATAGAAATCTCAAGCCAATTATTACAATTGTACTCGTATGATAGAAACAACAAGAAAAGTAGTATCGGTCTGGCTTCACAATCCCAATGAAGTCTTTAAGTCGTTAACCTAGTGTTGATGGTGGAATTCTATTCAGGGCTAAAATTGTAAAATACAAATTCTAAGTTGACGTCCTGCAAGGGATAAAGCCTTCATGCGGTGAATATTCTCACCATATTAATTCATTTGAGCATGTGCAACCATCCTTGAGAATTAAAACCTACCCAGAGCGGAGCATGTAGCAACCATCCCGATTTTCTGTAGGTTTGCAGCATTACAATTAATGCCCTTCTCAAAGCCTTGTGTTCGACAAGCAAACACACATAGGCTACCTGACGGCGGGTTATATTAGCCCCATTGAACGCATGAAAGTCTACCCATGTTAGTCTCACCTGCTGAAAACAAACTCAAAAATAGATCCCATCCGTCCAACTTCGCAGGCATGGTTGTACGGCCTAGATCACGCGCGGGACCGAGTAGCGCGCACGTACATGCTCACCGTCGTCCCAATATTCCCCTCGCACCATCGACCTCACCAAAATAGGTCGGCAAATGCCGGATTCGGTCGGATATAGGTAACCGGTCGGAAACCCTAAATTAGGGTTTGCATCAAGTGGTCGCAGGCAGCCACTTTGAGACAAACGAACGAAAGCCAAAGGAAGGCGGGATTAGCTGGCCGACCACACCAGCATGTCCACAGTGGGCCAAGCTACACGGCCAACCAATCGGCCTCGAACGGTTGCAGACCATCCATCTCGAAACTCGTGCCCAAAGGTGGCATGCACGGCCCCCTTCTAATCTCAGTTGTCCATCATCGCAGGCTGAAACGAGCGACTTAGATTGCTCTGATTGACTTCCAACAAGCATGGGCAAGAAGAGTGGCGTCCCGCCTACCTGTTGGACCGATTGGCTACTCCATGCACGCCTCCCAAGGATGAAAACCGTTAGGGTGAAAAGGGAGGCTTGCAATCCTTCCAAACCCTAATCCAACGGTTATTCCTCCATCAATCTCGTCCGTCCAAGTTCGCATGCTTGGATGAATAGCCTAGGAAGGGAGTTAGGTGGAAAACAAGGTATCACCGTGATCACCATCCTCCACACTTCCCCATGGCATAACCGGCCAAGGTGGGTACCGCTCATGCGACCTCCGAACAACGCCTGAACATAGCTAGTTGAGTCACTTCCACTTGCAATCTTTTCATCAAGGTTGTGTAGGCTTCAAGCATGCTAATCATATTTAATGCACTGTATGCATACAATATGCGCCTACAAACAACTTGATTATTTTACCTAGCACCATTTGCTACCTTATGTGGGTCCCAAGACTCACTTGAGACATTAATCACGTCACAACTGGGGGATACAAACTGGGGTATTGGTCTGGCGGTTTACAGCGTGCAGCGTGCAACACGCCATCACAAGATCGTGTCAGGGAAACATGGGCGGTTAGCGATGATAGGAGAAGTTGGGAAGAAACTGTGTGACACTAACACACAACTCCACTTCCTCCATCACTCCACTTACTCCACTTTCCCACGAGAGACGTGATGAAGTCTTATCGACTTGTATAAATAGGTTATCCTCCCTATTTCCAACAACACAGAAAAACCGAGTGTTAATACCATCGTATTCAACACCCAGAGCCTGCCTGCAACATTTGCTATCCTGCTCAACCTTCTGTTAACAAGTCATCAAATATCCTTCACCTTCATACTCTCAACACCTTCTTCGCTTCCCTCCCTAAGATCAACCTCACATCCTTTACCTGTGACCGAAACAAATCTGGTACGGTTGTGTCTTCGGTTTAGGCCATAATTGTACAGATTATCTCTCGAATCAAAAGAGCTCATCGTGCAACACATTTGTTGAAGGTTTAAATTCACTTCTCATCCACACACACACAAAATTACCTAAACCTGCAGAAGTAGTTTTCTCCCACAAACACCTGGTTTTAGAAGAAGAAAACTAAAGGTTAAAGGATAATCGACTATAGCTTTAGCAAACTAGTATCACACAGAATGTGTGGGGATTAGGTTTCCCAGTTGCTAGATTTCTCCCTTATATAGTCTTTCAAATCAGGGTTTGAAATCAATGTTAGCTTTTTAACAAAGCATTCAATATTCACCGTTAGATGAAAACCTGATTAGATACAAGCTAATATCTCTCAACCGTTAGATCGAAAACTTAGCTTGTCATACACACATGTACTTGACGTTTTGGGTTTGTGTAAATGTACCCAAACGTGTACAATGGTTGGTTCAATAATAGTCAACCAAATGGTTATCCAAATGATAAATTTCATATCAACCATATTATTCTTCACCATAACTAGTCCAAATGACTCAAATGAACTAGTTAGAGAGTTGTTCAATTGCAATGAGATATCATGTACTACACAAGACACAATTGAATCAAAAACGATGTGATTCACTCGAATCATTTCATGAACCATAAATCCACGGTTTGCAAAAGCATTCCTTAGTAATTTAAGATAAGTTCACGAACAACGTTTTCTGACATAACCTCTTTAGTTCGCGGACTCAAGCTAACCGGTTGAAGTTAATAAACTTTAGCAGAAATTCTCGGTTCGAGAACTTCCGTCAGTTCGCGGACTGCGCCTGAGCTTCAACTTTAGCAGATATTCTCGGGTTCGAGAACTTACGCCAGTTCGCAGACTAAGTTGACTGCTCACGTTCCGGTTCTACTTGATCAACAAAGTTCGCAAACTTCGGTTCAAGTGCCAAGGACTTATACATATATTTGTTACCACAATAATGTTAATATCCCACAATGGTTATATAGTCTAAACTCTCATTTCAATCATTGAAACATTCTCAGAGGGCGTTATATATTTGTTATTCACAAACTATTTTTCGTCAGAGCGATTTCCAAAGTGATTGAAACATAACATGACTTTCGTCACTAGGCAAAGATGAACTTGGCTAAAGCAAAAGCTTTACCAACACCCATTTAGAGAAATAGATAACAAGATATACTCAGCTCTAAATGTCACATGTGCATATTCTTAGTCTATATAGTAAAATGACTTTTGTCTCAAGATAGGATATAGAGTAGATAGACTTTTGAGTGATAGATAAGTTCAAGTCTCCACATACCTTTTAGTCGATGAAGATCCACTGGTTCCTTGAGTAGTCATTCGTCTTGTATGATGATCGCCATGGAGTTCTTGAGCTCAACTACACTTTCTTTCCTAGTCCGAGACCTTAGCTATAGTAGACTAGAAATCAAGACTTTATAGTTTTGATCACTAAGATTGACAAACATGCTTGAGATAGCAACGCATGCGAGTTTGACCGAGTAGTGCTCTAACAGTGTCACACTCACCGTGCGATATGGGACCTCATATGACTTAGCATTTTAAAGGAGGGGAGATATCAGAGAAGCTAAATATTTAGTACTCTAAAATTTAGGAGAAGATTAGATATGATTTCTTTTTTTATATTTACATTAAATTAAAACAGAATAAAAACTAATTTAATGAAATGGGATAACCATTAGTTAAAGAGACCAATCCGGTGAATTTGTTACGTGCACACTCATTAAAGGGGTGTGCACAAAATTGGACTCAAGACAAAGAGATATAATTTATATTTTGTGGATCATTTGTTATTTTGAAATATACAAAAATTAATTGTTTAGGCTAAATGTTCAAATTAATATAAGGTAAGAAATGTTTTAAAATTGATAATGTGTCATAAATACTTCCATTTGATATAAGGTAAAAAATACAATAGATATTATTATTGTTATGATTTAGAATTATTATTGAGTAAGAAATCTATGAATTACAATATCATCTTAAAAATCTTTTGGTAAGAAGATCTCCAATTAAATAATATAGGTAAAAAATTGGTAGGTCTAAATTCTCGAATTAACATAGAAAAAATAAATCTTTGGAATTATTTTGGAAACCGTAATAATCTTTGTTCTTTTTAATCGGAAAGATCTATATATTTGGACCTGGTGTAACAAAGGATAAAGCTAATAAAAGAAGAATATTTTTCTAAACTTATCCTTGGGCGTGAAATGTATAAAAACGATATAAAATAAAATTAAAAGAATATATGATCATGGCTATCCAAAAATACACATCAATCCCAAAATATATGTAATTTCTAAAAGTGTTAAGTATTTTTATTAATATTATGTGACATAAAAATAAAAATAAAAATAATCCATAATCCCAAAATATAAAAATTATATAAATGTTTTGCCGTAAATACGTCAAAAAGATAATTATTTATTCAAAAATATGAAAGGAATCTTAAGAAATTTAATGACAAGATATTTTTTATTAATTATATTTGGAAAGAAATTATTTGGCTAAAATTTATTGGGAGTTGTATCCAAACGAGAACTTCAATGTGTAACATCGTCGGTTTTCATTCTAAAGACGGAAACAGAATAATCTTTTTGGATTTTTATTGGGATACATAACAAAAAGAAAATGTAATTTTTTTCAGAAATTATTGATATCACTCTGAATATAAGAGCACAAGCAAAGCCACATTCATTTGATATCGATTCTGCTCCGAAAATGGCTTGATTATTTTTGTTCTTTTCTTAGGATTTTGATTTTATGGTTTTAGGATATTTTGCTGCAAATGTGATCAGCGTTTGTATGCAGATTTTATTTTTCAATTTATTCTTTTGTATTCTGATTAGTGTTTGTTTTTTGTTCCGTAGGTCTTAATTGGAAATGCAGATAATTTTTTAGTAGGAGTTCGTTGATGTATGGAGGATGGTAAATCTCTATGTCTTTCTCTATCTTGGTGTATCCATATTACAAAAAGCAATGGTTTATTTGGAACGCTCAATTGGGGGATATCAAAACTAATTGGGGGATAGAGGAAAAAGATAAAATATGGATCCAAATATCAAATCAGGGTCACCCCTTATCTAATTATTTTTTTAATTCCTAATCTACCCCTCACTAATCAGGTTTAGTGGTTAATTAAAATTAGTAAAATTGTGAATTGACAAGTGTGTATTTTTATTTGTGTTTGGGTGATTGAGGTGAGAGTAGAATGAGGGAAAAATTTGATAGGAGACTTTTTTTGGTGAAAATGGAGGATGATTATGAAGAGAGAATTGCTACTAAGAGGTTGTTGATTTTTTTCTTTGAATCCACAATTTTTGCAGCTGAAAACGCTTGGTGCCGGCATGGACGTGGTATGAATATAATGCCGGAAGCAGCGATACCGGCATGGTATTCATACCACGTCCATGCCGACACCGATCTTATCCCCCATTTTGAAATTCAAGCCGGCATAGTATTCAACCAAAAAACTATACCGGCATTGATAAATTTCTATCGAGCATGCCGACACTTAGTTACGGCATTGAATGTTAGTTACCAAGCATGACATCATCGTTTTCCGGCATGGTATTCATCACTTCCGGCGATGTAAAAAAAATATTTCTAACATGGTCTTCATCACTACTGTCATGGTCTTCATCACTTCCGCCATAGTCTTCATTACTACCGGCATGGTCTTCATCTATACCGGCATGGTCTTCATCACTTCCGACATGGTATTCATCACTTCCGGCATGATCTTCATCACTTCCGGCATGATATTCATCACTTCCGGCATGATCTTCATCACTTCCGGCATGATATTCATCACTTGGAATGTAAAAAAATTAAAAATTGATTTCAAAGTGAGGAGCCGGCAGAGAGGGAGAAGACAATTGGAAAGGGAGTGGGGAAAATTTAGTATTTGAAAGGGAGTGCGGAATATTTAGGTTTCAAAGCCCTAACCCTAAAATAGATTAATAAGAGGTGAAGATGGAAACAGGGGATATTATTTTGTTTTTTTATTTTTATTTTTATTTTGAGGAAGGGTATTTTAGTATTTTCACACCCGAAAAACACCCCTTAGCAGACACCTTTAGTTGGGGGGAGTAATTCATATCCCCCAATTGCGCGTTCTTTATTTGTAAGAGTCCCCATCCTGCAACTGGACCTACGAATAAAGATAGTAGGAAAATAAGATTTCTTTTCTTTGTCGTGGAGAAGGATCTTGCCAATTTCAATCTCATTAAAACATATAACGATAATTAACACCTCCGAATAATCTTTAAGTCACATAAACATGGTAACCGACTGATTTTCCTCCTACAGATGAGTACTTATATGATAATCTACAAAATCATGATCAAGTGGATTATATGCATGATCCTCACTTTTATTTTCCTCAAACTCAAGATGGATATGGAAGTGATGAATGCCTTGAGACAAACGTATAATCCAATGACCCAGAAGAAGAGAAGGGAGTTGCAAGTAATCAGGTAGACAACTTACGTTGTGAAGATTGTGATTTTTCCATGCAAATGATCGATTTTGTTTATTTTTTTTCACTTTTGCTGCCCAGTATCGGCAAGGTCGACGATTATCGACCCTGCCGACTATAAGCGTCGGCATGGTTTATATTACCAAATGCTACGATTTTTCATGTGTAGTATTTAGTTGGCAAGGTCGAAAATTTGAACCTTGCCGACTATAAGATTTTTGCAGCACAGGAGACGTGATTTGAAACATGCTTAAGCCGGCATTATAGTGGATACGTCGACCCTGTCGACTATAGTTTGGTCGGTACTATTTTATTCTTCGACCATGCCGGATGTTCTTTGGTCGTTGTTGTTTTATATATCGACCCTGTCGACTATTGTAGTATATATCAACTAACTTGTGATGTTTTGTAAATTATATTGGTACCGATGATAGATCAGCCTCAATCTCACAGTGTTAGGGGTCCTGATACTTCCACACATTATGCTAATGATTTGGAATGGAAGGAAAAAGACGATGCGGTCAAGTGGGTCATTGAGAAAGAAAAAGAGAAGATCTGCGTTCTAGTGAAAAACACCCAACAAAAAGATTTGCGGTTTGACATGGTATGCGAGTGTAGTGGGTCGCCAGATGCAAGTCACGAGAGAAAGCGTTATGTCTATGATAAGAAGACAACTAGGGTATACAAGATAAAGTCAAAGAAGTGTGGATGCCCATTCAAGATGATCTTTTGAGGAACAAAGACATCGATAACATGTGGAGAATGAATAGAGTTGATGTTGGTTGGTATAACCATAAAGATCCAGAAAGTCTTGTGGGCACTGCCAAGTTTCCAAGTTGAAACCGCAGGAGTTCGAACAAGTAAGAACAATTTGGGGAATTAAACAAAGTAAGCTCCTTAGTAAGTTCAAGAGGGATGACCCTCGTAACCTTTCTTCATTTTCTACAATTTATGCGGCCAAAGCAACTATAAAAAAAATTGAATGGGATAGAAGAAAGGTAATGGAATAATCACAATGGTTTGGCACATAAATACAACTACACGGTGAGACACCATGAGTTATTGGAGGGGAAGGTGGATCGTATTTTTATTGCATATCCCGATATGATTCAATTGGCCCAGTGCTTTTACCAAGTTTTGCTCATGGATTGTACTTATAAGGAGATAGGTACAACATGCCTTTGTTGAACATTGTAGGAAAAACCTCGGATAAGTAATTATTCACGGTGGCATGGTGTTTTATGGATCGTGAGAAGGATGATAGTTATATTTGGGTATTAGAAACTTTGAAGATTCTCTACCACGAAGATGAGACTCCCGGGGTTGTAGTGACCGACAATGAGCAAACAATAATGAACGCGGTGAGGATAGTTATTCCCAAGGAACAAAATTTTCTTTGCACTTGTCATATACAACGTAATCTTAGAAATAATTGTAGGAATCATATCCAAAATCCAAAGGCAAAGAAAGGTACTAAACGTGAAAAGGAGGAAGATGAACGTCTTAGTAAACTAACTAAAGAGGAGAGAGGGGAAGATAAAAAGAAAGGAGACGAAGAATGGAAAGAATATGAGATCAAATTTGGGTTATTCATGAAAGCATGGGATAATTTGGTTTGTTCGATGAGTGTGGCAAGATATGAGATAAACTTGAATAAGTTCAAGGATGATTGGGGCATTAATTACCTCAAAGTAGTGGAATATTGCAAGAGACAATGGTTGATACCACACAAAGAGAGGTTTGTATATGCTTTTACCTACGACTATAAACATTTCAAACTTGAGTCCACAAGTATGGTAGATCAAGCTCATGGGAGATTAAAATGTCTACTTTTCGCGAGTCAAAATGGGATTGTGACGGTGCAAAATGCTATCCATGAGTACACTAATAATGATATCAACAAGATAAAAAAATCAATTTGAAGAAAGTAGGTACAAGAAGTTTAAGGAGGATGATTGGTTGCTTGTTGGTATACATTGCAACGTTCGCATTGGGCAATGCATTTTATGATGAAACATCTCAAGTTGTATCAAAAGTATGAAGACCCGAGCACTCCTTGTAAGTGTAGGATAATTAAGGCTATCGTACTTCCATGTCGTCATATGCTTGGTAGGTATAAAACTCTAATTCCGATTAAAGATATTGATCCTTATTGGAAGCAATTATCGTTTAAACCGGATCCAAAAGAAGATCTCGGTGAAGAGTTTGGCGATATGGAACTTGGGAGAATAATCCTCGACAAGTACCCTACGTTGAATAGGTTGGACAAACAAACTATGAAGCACAAGTTGATGCCGATTGTTTACCCTTTTATGGAAGAACTTCATGAACCCTCGAAACAAGATCCAACGGGGTAGACCACCTACCACAAAGATAAGGGCGGAAGAAAGGGAACAAATTAAAAATATTTGAATACAAAATGCAATCCATCCGGACAAGATTATACCGAGGCAACATACAAAGAGGAGCCGGCTAAAAAGAAAAGAGGTCATCCGAGGAAAGAAACAACTACACCAACGGTTTCAAACTTGAATCCAAATAACATTTCACCTCTTGAGAGTCAAGCAAGTGTGGAAGATGTTGTAAAGAAAAAGGGTCGTCCGAGGAAATAAACAAATACACCAACGATTTCAAACTTGAATCCAAATAGCACTCCACCTCTTGAGAGTCAAGCAAGTGTGGAAGTTGTTGTAAAGAAAAGGAGTCAGCCGAGGAAAGAAACAACTACACCAACGTTTTCAAACTTGAATCCAAATGACACTCCACCTCTCCAGAGTCAAGCAATTCAAGGAGATGTTGTGAAGAAAAGAGGTCGTCCGAGGAGGGTAGTAAAACCGGTCCCTAAAATTATTCGAGAGTTCGTTATTGGTACCGACGATGTCCCAAAGGATGGAAATTGTGGGTTTCATGTTGCCTCCCAACAATAAATACACCTAGGTGGAGCGGTTGAGGAGAATCTCACCCAATGTCAATACATAAGAAAGAAGATGGCTTCCCGACTAGAAAAAGACAAGGAGTTTTATATCTCAATGATGCTAGAAGGTTCGATGGAGGACAAAGAATCGACTTTTTAAGAATTCCTTACTAGTGTTAAAGGCCCGTAGGGAAATGCACCGATCAAATGGGAGCATTGGATGAGAATTCCGGAGTGTGGCCATGCGTAGTACATTTTTTTAAATAAAGGCGGATACATGGTCATGCGTAGTACATTTTTTTTTTAAATAAAACACTATGTGTAGCATTTGCACCGAAACATGCGGTTTGTGTGGAGAACCTCAAGTATAGTAGAATTGATATGGCTTGGGTGGATAATAATCATTTTGAAAATGCAGGGGTCTAACAACCACATCCAACAATTCGTTTGGTAATCTGAGAGTTGACAGTCAGACTCAATCTAGAATAAAGTATATCAAAGAGTTTAATAACTATGTCTCACAATGTAATCAGCAAATCAAACAGATAGAAATCTGCGAGCCTGCTTATTATGTGAAATAACTTGAACGGTACCAAAGTCCAATGTTGAAGTGTCAATCAATGTAAATCAACAAACAAAGGTTAGATATTCTAATTTATTGATCTTAATGCACAACCTATGATATTTCAATTATATAACAAAATATAATGCGGAAAAGAAATAACACAGACGCCAGAATTTTGTTAACTAGGAAACCGAAAATGCAGAAAAACCCCAAGAACTAGTCCAGATTGAACACCACACTGTATTAAGCCGCTACAGACACTAGCCTACTACAAATTAACTTCGAACTGGACTGTAGTTGAACCCTAATCAATCTCACACAGATTCAAGGTATAGTTGCGCTCCTTACGTCTCTGATCCCAGCAGGATACTAAGCACTTAATTCCCTTAGCTGATCTCACCCACAACCAATAGTTTCTATGACCCAAAGTCGAAGACTTGATAAACAAATCTCTATCACACAAAAAAGTCTATATGATTGAATAAATCTGTCTCCCACAGAAAGACCCAAGAAGTTTTGTTCTGTCCTTTGATAAATCAAGGTGAACATGAACCAATTTATAAACCGAACTTATATTCCTGAGGAACAGCCTAGTATTATCAATCACCTCACAATAAACTTAATCGACTAGCGAAATAAGTTATTGTGGAATCACAAACGATGAGACAAAGATGTTTGTGACTACTTTTATCTTGCCTATAGATATAAAACCTCGAGTCAATTATTTTAATTGTACTCAGCACGATAGAAATGGCAAGATCAGATCACACAACTACAAAGAGAATAGTTGGGTCTAGCTTCACAATCCCAGTGAAATCTTCAAGTCGTGAACCTATAGGGTCTCGAGAATAAACCTAAGGTTAAAGGAGAATCAACTCTAGTTATGCAGCTAGTAACACACAGGAGGTATGGGGATTAGGTTTCCCAGTTGTTGGAATTCTCCCTTATATAGTTTTCAAATCAGGGTTTGCAATCCAAGTTACCTTGGTAACAAATATCCAAAAATCACTGTTAGATGAAAAACCTGATTCAACCAAGCTAATATCTTTCAACCATTAGATCGAACTTAGCTTGTTACACACAAATGAAATGTACCCTCATTTAGGTTTATGCTGCCGTACCTAAACATGTACACCATGTTGGTTCACAAATAGTTAACCGAGGTTAGCCTTATGATAACTCTCATATCAACCCTATCCATCTTAACCATAACTAGTTCAAATGAAACTAGTTAAAGAGTTGTTCAATTGCTATATTCTCATGAATTATACAAGAACACAATTGAAACAAAATCGGTTTGATTCACTTGAATCAATCATGAGCATTATAGCCACGGTTTGCAAAGATTGCATTCCTTAAGATTTAAATGTTTAAGTTCATGAACATACCGATTTGATAAAATAACCAGCTTAAGTATGCATACGGGTATACATACTTAAGCAACATGATTTTGAGTTTGTTAAGTTTCCAAACTCATCAGAAATTCTCGGTTCGAAAACTTCCGCCAGTATGCGTACGGGTACGCATACTTAAGGTGACTAGTTTGGGAGTTTGTAATTCCCAAACCCATCAGATATTTTCGGTTCAAAAACTTCCGCCAGTATGCGTAGGGTACGCATACTTATCTTGTCTCCTTCACCAATTTCGTATACACACATATGCATACACTTGGCTCCCGGTTTATGGATTTATGCACTAATGTGCGAACACATTATATATGCTTATATCCAAAGATGGTTACATTATCAACTCTACATTCCAATGATCGAAACATTCTTCTATAATGACAATAGCCGTTTTCACACACTATTAGCATCAAAGCAATTTTCAAGTTATTGAAATGTCAACATGACTTTCGTCACGAGTACAGATGAACATGGCTAAAGCGAAAGCTTGACAACACGTATTTCGAGAAATATTTAAGCAAGATATACACAGCTCGAACTCTCAAATGTGTATAGTAGAAAACTCTGTCGAAAAACGACTTATGTCTCAATTATAGGAGATGGAGTAGAAATAGACTTTCCAAGTGATAGATGAGTTTAAGTCTCCACATACCTTTTGTCGAAGAAGTTCCACAAGCTCCCCTTAGTAGTTATTCGTCTTCAAATGATGAACGCCAAGAAATCTAAGCTCAACTACACTATCTATGTCCTAGTCCGAGACCTCTATAAATAGGCTAAAAATCAAGACTATTAGTTTTGATCACTAACATTGACAAACATGCTTGAGATAGCAACGCATGCGAGTTCGACCGAGAAATGCTCTAACAATATCCCCCCTTGTCAATTTTAGTGACAAAACTATGAATACATATGGATTACAAAATAGATGAAAGTTATATCTTCTCATCCACATGCTTGATCTCCTTGGCATCTTCAACATGACTCGAAATCTTCATAACTTCCAAGTACTCCAATGATTCCAAAGGTTGTAAGTTTTGCACCATCGTTAGTTGAAGATCCGTAACTATAACAATGAGAAAACAAATGCTCTCAATCATTGTTATACAGTGTCATAGTATTATTACATAGCATCAAAGTTCAATTGTATCACAACTTTGACAATAACACTATGGTGATATGTATCACTCCCCCTTAGTCAATACTTCATCTCAACATGAAAACCACTCCCCCTTACATAATGATCCGTAAACCATATGTATTTGTAGTGTGAACTACACATTAATTCTACCCTTGTTTGTCAAAAAAATTGGCAAATGTACGAAAATTAGTGGGATCCTAATGAAATTTCCACTTAGATACTTCATGACCAAAGGTGTATTAACATACCAAAAAATTTAGATGCAATCATATATCTGAAGCTAAATACATTCATCAAGGAGTTTATAAAGATACAAGATAACCCCTATAATATTCCATAGCCGCACTCCCCTAAAAGATATGGAAATTAAGCACAAGTTCAAAAGAACTCTCCCCCATAAAATGTTATTCCCGAAAGAACAACAAAGGCGACCTTACTTTCAAAAGAAAAGAAGGATTTCTAGCAAACACTAGGATACTTGATAGAAACACATCTACTATAAACAAATGCAAACAAGACTCAACACTATTCTGGAATTCCAAAATCAATTACCCAAAAGATCGAGATAAAATCAGGGGGAAGAGTTAGGAGGAGCTAATGAACTAGAACAATACCAATAGACTGACGCAGGTGCTGAAACGTGGCAGTGTCAAATGTTTTAGTGAGAATATCAGCTGGTTGTTGTTTGGAAGGAACAAATTCCATAGTGATAATACCCTCTTAGCAAGATCTCGAATAAAATGGTACCTGATGTCTATGTGCTTAGTTCTTAAGTGATCAACAGGATTCTCAGTGATGCGAATCACACTTGAGTTATCACATAAGATCTTTATTATTCTAGAATCAATTCCATAATCAACAAGTATTTGTTTCATCCATAGGAGTTGTGTGCAACATGAACGAGCAACGATATATTCCGCTTCGCATTCTGAATTTTGTTTCTTGCTATGCCAAGCTACAATATTCACCCCTACATAGTAGAATCCCCCTGATGTACTCTTTATGTCTTCTACACACCATGCCCAATCGGCATCTGAATAGGCGGTGTTAATATCAAAAGTGTAAGAAAGACCATCCAATTGAACTTAAAATGATAGAAATAGCAAGATCAGATCACGCAACGACAAAGAAAATAGTTGGGTCTGGCTTCACAATCCCAATGAAGTCTTCAAGTCATTAACCTACATGGTCTCGAGAAGAAACCTAAAGTTAAAGGGGAATTGACTCTAGTTATGCAACTAGTAACACACAAGAGGTGTGGGGATTATGTTTCCCAGTTGCTAGAGTTCTCCCTTATATAGTTTTCAAATTAGGGTTTGCAATCCAAGTTACCTTAGTAACAAAGCATTCAATAATCACTATTAGATGAAAAACCTGATTCAACCAAGCTAATATCTTTCGACCGTTAGATCGAACTTAGCTTGTTACACACAAATGAAATGTACCCTCATTTAGGTTTATGCAGCCGTACCTAAACGTGTGCACCATGTTGGTTCACAAATAGTTAACCGAGGTTATCCATATGATAACTCTCATATCAACCGTATTCATCTTAACCATAACTAGTTCAAATGACTCAAATGAAACTAGTTAAAGAGTTGTTCAATTGCTATATTCTCATGAATTATACAAGAACACAATTGAAGCAAAATCGATTTGATTCACTTGAATCAATCATGAGCATTATAGCCAGGTTTTCAAAGATTGCATTCCTTAAGATTTAAATGTTTAAGTTCATGAATAAACCGATTTGATAAAAATAACCAGCTTAAGTATGTGTACGGGTATGTGCACGGGTATGCGTACTTAAGCAACCGGATTTTGAGTTTGTTAAGTTTCCAAACTCAGCAGAAATTCTCGGTTCGAAAACTTCTGCCAATATGCGTATGGGTATGCATACTTATCTTGTCTCCTTCACCAATTTCCTATACTCACATATGCATACACTTGGCTCCCAGTTTATGGATCTATACACTAATGTGCGAACACACTATATATGCTTATATCCAAAGATGGTTACATTATCAACTTAACATTCCAATCATTGAAACATTCTTCTATAATGACAATTTCCGTTTTCACACACTATTAGCATCAAAGCAATTTTTAAGTTATTGAAATGTCAACATGACTTTCGTCACGAGTAAAGATGAACATGGATAAAGAAAAAGCTTTCCAACACATATTTCGAGAAATATGTAAGCGAGATATACTCAGCTCGAAATCTCAAATGTGTATAGTAGAAAACTATATCGTAAAACTACTTATGTCTCAATTATAAGATATAGAGTAGAAATAGACTTTCCAAGTGATAGATGAGTTTAAGTCTCCACATACCTTTTGTCGAAGAAGTTCCACAAGCTCCCCTTAGTAGTTCTTCGTCTTCTAACGATGAACACCGAGAAATCTAAGCTCAACTACACTATCTATTTCCTAGTCTGAGACATCTATAAATAGGCTAGAAATCAAAACTTATAGTTTTGATCTCTAATATTTACAAACATGCTTGAGATAGTAACGCATGCGAGTTCGACCGATCAATGCTCTAACAATCTCCCCCTTTTTCAATTTTAGTGACAAAACTATCAATACATATGGATTACAAAATTGATAAAAATTGTAGCTTCTCATCCACATGATTAATCTCCTTGGAATCTTCAACATGACTCGAAATCTTCGTCACTTCCAAGTACTCCAATGATTCCAAAGGTTGTAAGTTTAGCACCATCGTTAGTTGAAGATCCGTAGCTATAATAATGAGAAAACAAATGCTCTCAATCATTGTTATACAGTGTGATAGTATTATTACACAACATCAAAGTTGAATTATATCACAACTTTGACAATAACACTATATTGATATGTATCCCCCCCCCCCTAGTAAATACTTCACCTCAACATGAAAACCACTCCCCCTTACATAATGATCCGTAAACTATATGTATTTGTAGTGTGAACTACACATTAATTCTACCCCTTTTTGACAATAAAATTGGCAAAGGTGCGAAAATTAGTGGGATCCTAATGAAATTTTCACGGAGATACTTCATGTCCAAAGGTGTATTAACATACCAACAAATTTATATGCAATCATATATCCGAAGCTAAATGCATTCATCAAGGAGTTTATAAAGATACAAGATAACCCCTATAATATTTCACAACCGCACACCCCTTAAAGATATGGAAATTAAGCACAAGTTCAAAATAACTCTCCCCCATAAAATGTCATTACCGAAAGAACAACCAAGGCGTCCTAACTTTCAAAAGAAAAGAAGGATTTCTAGCAAACACTAGGATGCTTGATAGAAACACATCTACTAGAAACAAATCCAAACAAGACTCAACACTATTATGGAATTCCAAACTCAATTTCCCAAAAGTTGGAGATAAAAGCAAGGGCAGGAGTTATGAGGAGCTAATGAACTAGAACAACACCAATAGATTGCTGCAGGTGATGAAACGTGGGAGTGTCTAATGGTTTGGTGAGAATGTCAGCTCATTGTTGTTCGGAAGGCACAAATTCCATAGTGATAATACCATATTCGTAAAGATCTCGAATAAAATGGTACTTGATGTCTATGTGCTTAGTTCTTGAGTGTTCAACAGGATTCTCAGTGATGCAAATCGCTCTTGAATTATCACAGAAGATCTTCATTATTCCAGAATCAATTCCATAATCAGCAAGCATTTGTTTCATCCATAGGAGTTGAGTACAACATGAACCAGCGACAATATATTCCGCTTCTCATGTTAAAAGAGATTGTGAATTTTGTTTCTTGCTATGCCAAGATACAAGATTCATCCCTACATAGTAGAATCCCCCTGATGTACTCTTTCTGTCTTCCACACACCCTGCCCAATTGGCATCTGAATAGGAAGTAAGATCAGTGTTAGTATCAAAAGTGTATGAAATACCATACACGGCAGTGTGACTGATATAACGTATGATTCTCTATGTGATGGAAAGATGAGACTCCTTTGGATTTGCCTAAAACCTAGCACAACAACCAACACTAAAAGAAATGTCAGGTAATAGATTGATAAAGTCTTTGATCCACATTTACACCTTTCTCATTTCTATGTAGTTTACCCGTGGTATGCATATGAGTAAGTTTTGGAGTTAACTTATATAGACCAAATCTTAAAACAAGATTTTTTGCATATTTTTCTTGAGATAAGTAAATTCCATCCTTGTGTTGTTGAATTTGTAAACCCAAAAATAATTTAAATTCACCAACATTGCTCATTTCAAACTCCTTACCAAGAAAATCTTGAAAATCTTTTGCAAGTTTCTCTGATGTTGATCCATAGATGATATCATCTACATAAACTTGAGAAATAACAACATCTTTTCCACTTAATTTGGTAAACAAAGTTTTATCAGCTCCTCCCCTTGAAAAACCTTTCCTAAGAAGAGAAGTAGTTAGTCTTTCAAACCAGGCATGAGGTGCTTGTTTTAACCCGTATAATGCCTTATTGAGTTTAAGGACATGATCAGGGAAATCTTTCAAAGCCTTTAGGTTGAGCGACATAAAATCTCAAGTCAATTATTCCAATTATACTCAACACGATAGAAACAACAAGATCAGATCATGCAACTACAAAGAGAATAGTTGGGTCTGGCTTCACAATCCTAATGAAGTCTTCAAGTCGTTAACCTACATGGTATCGAGAAGAAACCTAAGGTTAAAGGAGAATCGACTCTAGTTATGCAACTAGTAACATACAGAAGGTGTGGGGATTAGGTTTCCCAGTTGCTAGAGTTCTCCCTTATATAGTTTTCAAATCAGGGTTTTCAATCCAAGTTACCTTGGTAACAAAGCATTCAATAATCACCATTAGATGAAAAACCTGATTCAACCAAGCTAATATCTTTTAACCGTTAGATCGAAATTAGCTTGTTACACACAAATGAAATGTACCCTCATTTAGGTTTATGTAGCCGTACCTAAACGTGTACACCATGTTGGTTCACAAATAGTTAACCAAGGTTAGCCATATGATAACTCTCATATCAACCTTATTCATCTTAACCATAACTAGTTCAAATGACTCAAATGAAACTAGTTAAAGAGTTGTTCAATTGCTGTATTCTCATGAATTATACAAGAACACAATTGAAGCAAAATCGGTTTGATTTACTTGAATCAATCATGAGCATTATAGCCACGGTTTGCAAATATTGCATTCCTTAAGATTTAAAAGTTTAATTTCATGAACAGACCGATTTGATAAAAATAACCAGCTTAAGAATGCGTACTTAAGCAACCGGATTTTGAGTTTGTTAAGTTTCCAAACTCAGCAGAAATTCTCGGTTCGAAAACTTCCGCCGGTACGCATTCTTAAGGTGACTAGTTTAGGAGTTTGTAATTCCCGAAGCCCATCAGATATTTTCGGTTCAAAAACTTCCGCCAGTATGCGTACCCGTAGGTTTAGTTTTTGGGATCTCAAGCTTTGGAGATAATGGACATTCCTTATTTTCGGTAATGCAAATTACCAATCTTTACAGGGGAGGTAACGCAAATTAGCCCTTTAATTTTATATAGTTTTAGGTAAAAATGAAAAAGTGATAATACTTCGTTTTCAGAAACGGAGGTAAGTATAACACCAATATATGTAAACTAAGTGTGATGGGGACCACCATCGTCACCGCCGCCACTACCATCATTTTCACCACCGCTACCACCAATGTCATGCCATTATGGCACGAATTATACACGGATCACAACCGGCACTACCATCATCGCAGCCACCTCCACCAATGACATGCCATTATGGCACAAATTATTTACTAGAGTAAAAATCATGGATTGTTGAATACAATTACAATGAAACGACAGAGAAAGTGTATCATGCATGCGCATAGCCATTACAGCATGTTACATCTACGACGTCCAAATCGTGTAACGAAAGTAAGCAACAAATTCTCGAAGTATTTATAAGATCGCGCACACCTCATATGTTTCTGGGTTTTAAAAATGGATCGCAAGTGCATCGCACATACGTATTTGCTAGTGGTTATATAATCTAAACTCTCATTTCAATCATTGAAACATTCTTAGAGGACGTTACATATAGTTTTTATTCACAAACTATTTTTCGTCGAAGACATTTTCAAAGTGATTGAAACATAACATGACTTTTGTCACTAGGTAAAGATGAACTTGGCCAGAGGAAAAGCTTACCAACATATATTTCGAGAAATAGATAGGCGAGATAAACTCGGCTCGAAATAGAAAATGTGTATAATCAAAGTCTATATAGCAAAACTACTTTTGTCTCTGTTGGATCAGAATATCGCACCAACAACGCTCCTGCGAAATCTTCATTTACAAAATTGCGATGGCGTCGCAGACTAAAAGAAAAAGTGACATAACAGATGACGACTGCATAAACACACAGAAAGTATGACAATCTAGTGAAGTTTAGGATATTTGCGAAATTAACATTTATAACTTGCGAAATCCCGCAATCCAGATCCGAAATTAGAGGACAGCTTAGATGTCATCCACTATGTAATACCCTATATAAAGAGTTGAATAGGCGTGAGGAAGAGAGAGATTAAATTTGGAGTGTTGAGAAAGTTTTGAGGAGAGAGAAAGTCCAAAACAATATTTGTATTCTTGATTTCATTTCCTTCCTGTAACATTTCTAGAATCAATTAATAAAAATTGTTTTTCTTGATCATAAAGATATGTTGATTATTATGTTCTTGTGAGGGATGTATTGTGGGATTTCTTGCAACTACATAATGGCGCTAGAAATAGGGAATGATGTTGTTCTCAGCGCGAAGATTAGTATTGTGATTTGAAAGAATTTGGAGTAGTTAGTGAAAAGATTCATATAATTTTCAACAATTCATTGAGATTGAAAAGATGGCTAGAAGAAGAAATGCTTCAAGACAACCAACAATTATTAGAAGAAGTAAGAGACTTGCTGGAGAATGGAGAAATGAAATTAGGGAATCATCAAGAATGAATACAAGAAACAATGGAAAAAATCAAATTCAACAACCAATTCAGCGTACGCCAGCAAAATAGAATTGTAGATTATGACAGAGTGAGTGTACACACATGGCAGTCAGATTCAGCAGATGAAGCGGAAGAGGAGCAACGATTAAGAAACGATAGACGAATAGAGGAAGATCAGGAAGCAGTTGGAGGAATAATTCATGGAAATGATAAGGTTGAGGCATTAGAGGCGTTGAGACAAAAAATACATAAAGAAAGAAGATTAGAGGCAGAAGAGCGTGCAAATCTGACAAGGAAAAATTATGAGTTGAGGATGGAAAACATAAGATTACAGAATAGAAGGTCAATGAGTACTACAAGATCAAGTTCAAGATCAACTAGAGGGGAAAAAAGGAGAAATTCACCCGTAGTAAGTGCTAATGAAGATATTCCAGAGGAATTACAAAATCCAGATGGAGAACGTAGCGAAAGGAGAGAAATAATTGAAGATCGTTACATCCCACAGGGCGAAATTCTCCAAGATGAACAAAACAACAGGAATCAGGGGAATGAACGGCGTCGGGAACGAAATAATCAAGATGGCGAAGAAAATCAGGAAGAAGGAAGGAGAATACTACATGAGAGAGAAACTCAAAGAAATCAACAAGATTTTGAAGATAAAATCGAGAGGCATTACGCTGAACAAGCACGTCTAGCTTGCGAAAGAGAAATATTGAGAGCAGAAATGGAGGAAGGAGAGCTCTAAGAAGCAATATGCCATAACAATCACGATAATCGAGAAAGAAGACGCGAACAAAATCGCAAGAATGTTAACCTCAATGAAGAGTATGATAGGGCACAAATGAGAGCTAAAAGACAACAAAGAGAATTGATAAGAAATGACCAAAATCGCATAGGAGAAAATGAGAGGTACAATCATGTGCGAATTCATGAAAGGGAAGATTGCATAGGAAGGAAAGACGAGGAGGATGAATGAGAAAATCAAGATTTCGCAAGACAAAACAGGCAAGAACGCAGGAGAAGAGAAGCAGAATTAAAAAGACCAATGGAATCAGCGCCTGGTGTAAATGAACAAATCTAAAGAGAATTGCCGGAGATGATGGGAATACTAAATAACAGAAGAGAGGGAGGAAGAAGGCAGTTGGATGAAGCCATTGAAGAAGCTGCGAAGACTCCATTCACACAAGAAGTACAATTAGGAGGAATACCCCCAAAGTGCAATCTGCCTGCGTTGATTAGCATTTTTGACGGAACAACTTGTGCAATTCAACACATTAAGGCATATGTGAGGTGTATGCTACAGTGGGAAAACCATGATGCTGTGTTGTGCAAGTATTTCGCATCCATTTTAACATGGGAGGATATGAAATGGTTTGAAGGTTTATCCAAGAATACGATAACATCTTTCAACCATTTGCAAACTACATTCTTAGGAGCATATATAAGTAACAACTCTTCGCGACCTGGTATTGAAGATGTATTTGGGTTAAAGCAGAGGATTGGTGAAAGTTTGAAGCATCTAACCATAAGATGGAAAACAATGTGTAGCGAAATGGCTGGTCGAGTGGATGAGAGATATCTCATTTTATCATTCATAAACGCAATGTTCGCAACCAATCTGCTATACATTCAAATTTTCAAAATCAAGAATACAGGAGGAGTATATTTCTCTTGAAGAAAACAAAAATGAGACGGAGTCACACCCAGTTGCGAACACAAGTTCGGCAGCAGCAAATGCAAGCTTACTACCAAAATTGATAAACACAGTGGCGAGCACTTCGCATACACACCAAGAAAAGATGATGGGAAATAATCAACAGAAGCTAGTATCCATGGGAAGTCGTGACCAAGAAGAGTTCGAAAGAGAAAGAAACTTTTATAGCCGCGGTGGAAACAACAAAATTCAAATACTCGATTAACCACAAGAAGCTTATGGAGGCCAGAGGAAAAACCATTATAGGGGACAGGGAAACCATAAGATAATATGGGAAGAAATAAAAATGCCACCTCTAATTGCTAGTGTGGAGAAAATATGGGAAGCTATAATTTTGATGGAAGATATACGAGCACCATGGAACTTGGGCAGTGAACCACCTCCAAACAACAGAAGTCATGAATTTTGTTCTTATCACCATTTCCAGGACACTCGACAAATTACTGCAGAAATATAAAGAGAATCATCCTCAGAATGATTGATCAAGGAAAGTTAAATCATTTTCTAATAGTGCAACCTCAATCTCAGCCATTACCACCTCCACCAGAAATTCGCAGAGCTAATACAACAAAGGAAAGAAAAACATTTGTAATAGAAGTTGGTGCGAAGGCAAAAAATATGTTTTGTAATTTTATCGTGCACTCGTACAAAACAATTAAAGACTTTCACGACAATGTTCTAAGCATAGTTTTCGCTAGAGATGCTGATGGGAGAGAAATAATGAATATAGCGAAAATATCGCCATTAAAAGAATGGCCAAAACAAACCATTTCCTTCACTGCAAAAGAAGTACTTGAGGCTGGCGAAATGCATGAAAAACCATTAGTAGTGAGACTAGAGATAAACCTGAAGATTCTCCTTCAATTGTGAAGATTGGTGTTGTGAACACTTCTATAGCACTTGAGACTAGAATTGTTAACATAGTCTTTCTGAACCTTTTTATTGATTGACTGAGCTTTCTTTTGAGACTTTCTTTTCCTCTGTCTAAGAGATTTCTTAAGTTGTTGTATAAACAGTGACAGAGTCGAATTAAAGAAATTCTTATCCTTTTTATCAGTCAATTTAGAACGTCGAGACATACGATCAGATGCAGCAACATGGTTGCTAAACATACGACGTTTCTCTATTTGTTCAAGTTGAAGATCGATAATTTTCGACTTTCCATCTAGGGAATTTCTGGATAGTATATCAAGGTTATTTCCCTCAACGATGACATGCTTCTTATAATCGTATCTAGATGGCAGTGACCTAAGAATTTTCATCACAATATCCTTTTCAGAAATAGTCTTACCCAATGCAAAAGATGCATTAATAATTTCAGACACTTTGTGATTAAACTCATCAAATGAATCTTCATCTGCCATACGAAGTTTTTCCCAATCGGAATTTAGGTTTTGAATCCTGGCTTTTTTTTTACTGGTATTTCCTTCGAATACGATTTCTAAGATATCCCACGCATCTTTAGACCTAGTGCAATTTGACACATGGTTCTGAATATTTGGGGTAATGGCATGTATGATGACATTCAAACTGTTGGAGTTTTTCTTTGATGCAAGTATCTCAGCGGCATTGTATTCGCCAATATTCTTCGGAATAGTAGCGTTACTTATTGCCACAACGGGAGCATCATAGCCATTAACTACATATACCCATGATTGAAAATCACGCGCTTGAATAAAAGCTCTCATAATAATTTTCCACCATAAGTAATTAGAGCCATCGAAGACTGGTGGTACGTTAATAGAGATAGCACCTCTGTCCATAGATTCAGATCGCTAGAAACACAGACTTGTAAGGTCTTGAACGTGTTTGCCTGCTCTGATACCAATTGAAAAAGCGGGGGTCTAACAACCACACCCAATATTTCGATTAGCAATCTGTATGGACTAACTCCAATATACTTTCAATAGAATCAACTAGAGTCAATCTTAATAAAGTATATCAAAGAGTTCTATTATCTCTATTTCACAATGTAATCAGCAAATCGAACAGATAGAAATCCGTGAGCCTGATTATTATGTGAAATAACTTGAACGGTACCAAAGACCAATGTTCAAGTGTCAATTAATGTAAATCAACAATCAAAGGTCGGAAATTATAATTGTTTGATCTTAACGCACAACCTGTGATATTTTAATTATATAACAAAATATATTGCGGAAAAGAAATAACACAGACACCAGAATTTTGTTAACGAGGAAACCGCAAATGCAGAAAAACCCCGGGACCTCCGTATTCAATCTTGTTGGTCAAAGAGACTTCGTTATTTCCACTTTGATATATGCTGTCCGTGAAGTGATGTAACCAAGCAGGTGCATGCGCATGACGAACTTCCATTAGTTAATTTAGTAGCCAACTAATAATTAAGCTCACTCCTTCTGGTACCGTGAGTAACATGAATTCCCTTTTAAGACGCAAGCGCCATTTAGCCTCTAATTTAGCTATTTCTTTGGGAGTGAATGGATTTCCTTGGACTTTCTACAAAAGCACCAAAATAGTGTTATTAGCCCAAATATCGAGTACTAGCTAATATAAATATGGATATAAAATATAGCAGTGATGTGCTTATCAACACCCACACACTTATATTTTGCTAGTCCTCGAGCAAAACAGAAAATTGACTCGCTCCACAGCTGGTCATAAATATCCGCTCAACAGTGGATAGAGAAGTCTGCTAAACAGCGAGACAGATCCGCTAAACAGCAAGATCAAGAGAAATGTCTGCTAAACAGCTAGACATAAAGACCCGCTAAACAGCTGGTCATAAATGTTTTTCAATTTTTTTTTACTCATTTTTTTTAGACCCGCTACACAGCTGGTCATAACATGCAAGGAAAAAGAAGAGACCCGCTACACAACTGGTCATAACCCTTAAAATCATAAAAAAAAATTTAGACCCGCTACACAGCTGGTCAAATTATACCTACAAACCTACAACAGACCCACTCAACAGCTGGTCATAAATTGCAAGAAAATTCCTGAAAAAGAAAAGTAAAAAGTTAACCACTCCCCCACACTTAAACATTACATTGTCCTCAATTTAATTGAGTCATCCAACGTAAAATTTAAGATGGGAAATTCATAATATAATATGCGAAAATAAACAAATTAAATAAAACAAGAAAATAGAATTACCTACTGGAATATACAAACAAGACTCTCCATATATCAACAACCTAAATATTTGGGGATCAACCCAAAGCACAATATATACAATTAGTGACAACCTCACACTCTCATTGTAGCAACATAAAAATATGGAGACTATCAAAAGAAAAGAGCTATCCTCAAACCTAATTTTTGCGAAGGATATATCGTCAGTAACGAGAATTACCGACTCAAGTGGTTCATTAGGGATGGGAACTGAAACCATTTTGGAGACAAGCACAGGCAAAGAGAAATCACAAGATGCAAAATAATCTAGTAATACTGGAGAAGCACGCAATTCTAATCCAAAATTATGAATCTTCTGAAACGTTGTGCTAACAATTCTATGTGTATTAATTTCTCCACTAGGTTTGCAAAACTGTACTAAATCATCATCATAAACATCATCAACCCGGGAATCAATAGGAATATCACAATAAAGATGATTAAAAGAAACCTCATAGATAGAGTGTAATGTCTCTAAGTCGTTAGACTTAACTACACTGTCCTCTGAATTAACACATTCTTCATAAGCATCATTGTTATAGCACTGATATGTCACACCGTCTAAAGAATGGTGTCCTCAATCCTAAATTCTTCCTTTTGAATAGGTGAGTGATCATTAACACAATCAGGAGTTGGACTAAATACACCACCTTCACTTGGTTTGACAATGTCTCTATTCCTATGATCACAACTATCAAGTTCATCATCATTCTCCATACACATTGATTCATTAGTTAAAGCGGTTTCATCATTAATATCAAGAGTATTAGAAATATTAGAACTTGTATCCTCGGTAAGACCACGATCTTTTACCGAATGCATTAGTTTAGCAATCGATAAATCAGTTTGTTTAGAAAGTTGAGCAATATAAGCTTGGGTTTTACTCAGCTCCGCAAAAAATAACTCATTAGCTTTGGTTTGTTCAGCAATTTCAATATTGAGGCGTTCTAATAAAGATAGTTGTGATGCAGATGGGTCACAGTAATATTGATCATATCTCTCATACTGTGACGGAGAAATGTGTGAATAATAATTGGAATCAACACATTTTGGCCTATAATCAGTGTAAGGTTGGTAATGATCATAACCTTCACAAGGTCCGGAATGATCATACCTATGAGCATAATTTCAATTATTATTTACACGCTCAACAGGTTCTTGATAATGAGAAGGTGCATATGCATACTCCTCATGTGAAATATCAAATGACTCATCTGTCTCAGCTCTTTTGGTAAGTGTAGTTTCAGGAAATCCTACACTACACCCTTGATAAGAATTCACAGTATTTAACACATAATTAAAGATTAAAAACAACACTTTATCATTTGATTCTCAGAAATGTTTACAAGAAATGGAAGAAATCAAGAATACAACCGCTCTATTGAATTTTCTCTCTCCTCAAGACTTTCTCATCACTCAAAAATACATCATCCCCTTTCTGAATCTACTGGGTCTCTTTATATAGGATAGTTACATAGTGGATGACAGCTAATCTGTCCTTTAATTTTGGATCTGACTCGCGATATTATCACAATAGTTATAATGTCCATTCTCGCAAGTGTTGTAACTATCGCAGGATATTCACGCTCTTCCCGTGTTTCTTCATTCGTCAGCTATTACGTCATTCTTCAAATTATTCTGTGACACTCGTGAAGTATTGTTGAAGAACTCACGGTGATGTTCGTAGAAATGTTGTTAATCTCGCAAGAGTAATATCATGGCGATATTCTGGTCCTACATCTTGCCTCTTCTCATGTCTTTTCTGCGAAGGAGGAAAGATCATGAGAAATAAAATGCCGCAACTATTCATCGTTTCATCTTCTATGATTAAAAGAACTCCGTGAATTAAGTGTTGCCGCCTATGGTAGGCTCGGAAATATACCTACTATTGTGTATACTGCAAGTGCACAGTGTCGACAAGCAACACATGGCAAGCACAGGTCGAACCACAAAGACTTGGAGAGTGTAGAAGTTTATTCTAAATCCTGATTCAGAGAGTAACCAAAAGGGGTTTGTTTTTGTCGATACGACGATATGATTTTCAAGTGACTGAAATAATAAAAGTAAAAGATGCAAATAGCAAGATATGTAAACAATGATAATATGGATACTAGGGTATTCAAATCCACCAATAACCTATGATATGCATTCAACTTGTAATATTATTCTTGTCCTTATAGTAGATTCAAGTCTACCGTATAACTAAGGTGTTTATCCAATGGATAATTTAATCACAACTAAAGTATTTCTCCAAAGCATTAATTGTCTAATTAAGCACAACTAATCTAAAGATCAATGTTTGGTTAAGCATGAGTTGTAGCATAATCAACATAGAGATATTCTAACTACAATGGATACATGGCATACATTGTGTGAGCAAGATGTTGAAAAACTTGGATTAAATTATATCTTTAAACAATTCTAAACTTTCAAGAACAAGATACAAGATATGAATACATACCAATGAGATTAGGGCTTCATCTAAACCCTAGTAAATGAAATTAGAACATGAAGAACATTACAACAAAATTGAAATTTGATAAACTAACATGAACAAGCTATTCTTGGATGGATTTTCAACACAACAAACCTCTCTATTTATACACAAAATTCCATCAAGCACTTGGATTCGAAATTTGGAAAGCATCCACTCAACAAAACATGTTTTCTTAATTGATGGATTGAATGGAATATATTTGGTTGTGGGAAACAAATTGGGAGTGATTGAGTGAGAGAATGGGGATGTTTTCTTTGATGGATGAAATGGAATACAATGGGGGTGAGGTGGATGTTTTGGAAAGAATCCAATGGGGGTGAGGTGGATGTTTTGGAAAGAATCCAATGGGGGTGAGGTGGAAATGGATTTGGGTCTTGGGTTTTGGATCATGGGTTGTTTAATCCCATGAATTTGTAAACAGGTTGCCACTGATGATGCGGCGGGTGCAACGCTTCCAACTTTCTTCTCTTTTGTCTTCTCAATTCTTCCAAGCTTTATTTAGTACTTAAAAACACAAAATTAATTAATACAAATATTTATTCTTGAAAATGGTAAAAATGCAGAATTTGGGATAATATATGACTTTGAAGCGTGAAAGATGAGTTAAGTGCCAATGAAAAGGTGTATGAATATGCAATATTTGGCACTCATCAGCCTACACGTGTCGAATATTCCTATTTTTACCGGTTAATCTTTTATTACCCGGTTACCATCCTTCTGCCTATAAAAGAGAGAATCTATCAAAGAAATATTTTTTCTTCTTTTACTTCATCGATTTTTTCACCTCTTCACTCTCTGCAAAATTTTCCCTACCTGCAGCTTTCTTCTTCTGCAAATTCACCTGTTGCTGCTTCAATGGAATCTTCAAGGTATGTGTTCTTCTGACGTTATTAAACTCGATTTTGATTGTCTAAATCATAATTATTCACTTTATTTGATCTTTTTTGCTTGATTATATATAACTCCCATACTATGTTTTCTTTTCAGTGGAACTGCATCCAACACCAAGTTTGTCGACCAAAACCCTAATCTTCTCGAAGATTCACAACAAATACTTACTGAAAAGAAAAGGAAGTCTACGAGTCATAATGTAGTAAGAAACATTTCTTTTCTTAATAACAATATTGTTGCCTCTATTTCTTATCTATATTATTACTCGCAGGGTGATGAAAATGCTGTTAAACCTCGCAAGAAACATCGCAAAGCCAAGACTCTTGAGATTAATATTGCTATTCCCAAGTTTTCGTCTTCAAAACCTATTTCTACTACTTCGCAGATGGAACCTCCATCCTATATTTGCGAGAATGTCATCATCAATACTCCTAATACCATTAATCCTCTAATGGATGAAATTCCCCAAACTGTTATGAACAAAACTTCTTCCTCTCCTATTTTTCTTCCAACCGTTACTTTTCTAGACACTCCACCTTCTGGTGATGCAACCATCGCAAACGACTCAAATCTCCAACTCGCCATCATTACTACTTCACCCTCTGCACCTCTTCCCTCATCTACAGAAGCATCAGTAGGGGTCGATGCTTCTTTTAAAGTTTTGTCTGATATTTTAGATGATGAGAGGAAATCTTCTACTGATCCTTTCAAATATGATGTTTGCGAGACTTTAATAAAATATTTTGGTTCTGATTGAACTGCTTCGCAAGCGTCTTTGGAAAATAAAGTTGAAGCTCTAAAGAGAAATCTCCAAGCCAAAACTGCAGAATGTGATATTCTTGATCACAAGCTTCGCAACTCTTTTCTTGATTACGAAAATCTTCGCAATAAAAACAAGGAGTTAAAAGGTATAGTTCTTTTGCCTCTTCCTCTAAGTTTTTTGTTTTAGTAGATTTTCATCTTTTCTGTACTCAATTCCTTTTTAAATATTTGGTTTGCCTATTTAGCTTTAAATCAGAAACGATTAATGAAGATATTTTAATTTGAGTATGTTGCTGAAGAAGCTCGTGCTGAGAGAGATTCTTGGATGGATCAATATAATATATTAGATAATCTTTACACATATTCAATCGACCAAATAGATAATCATACCAATGAGAACGTTCAATTAGCGCAAAGGAAAAACCTATTAAGTAGTGAAGTCACTCGCCTCTCATATTTGTTAACTCAAGCTAACTTGGCGATGAACTCTTTATCAGATGAAAACAAAACTTTATCTCAGGAGAAACGTAGTTTTTTAAACAAGATGGTGATCTCCTCGCAGTAAATAAATATTCTTCAGAAAGTGTGTAACAACTAAGAACAATCTCTTCGTTCACTAAAAGATGAACTCAAGGAAGTAACCGAATCATCTGCCGCTGAGAAAGATAAACTTATCAAGGGTAGGCTAACTCTAAGTATAAAGGCCAGTAAACTCCAAGATCAATATTCTCAGTTAGAAGAATCTTATTCCTTATTAGCAAAAGAAAATACTTATCTTCACTCCAAAGAAGAAACTATAAAGTCTCGCCTGAAGGGTATAATTGGAGATAACTTTGATGATTCCATGAACCAATAGGAGAATTGTTTCTTATCATTAATTCAAAACTTAACTTCTCAAAAAGAAGGTAGTCATTTCGACTGCCTTAACTGTTACTTTCTCTATTTAATTTCGCTGTTATATTTGTTGCGAGATTCTTATCTGAATATTTTCTTGTCAATTTATGTTTCTCGCAGAATCTGAAAAAGGCCTTCACTCTACCATTTCTGATCTGACTAAAAAATTAGCTAAAGTTCGTAAATAAAATGGAGTGCTCACCGCCAATATTGTTCAATCTCGTGATCGAGCAGAGAGGAGATATAACTACCTTGAATACTTCAAAAATATAGAGATCAGAAATCGTGATAGAGGTTTCCTTCGCAAGGTTCATCTTAATGCTGAAGTTCTTGTGAATGATATTCTGATATCCAATTATCTCCCCCCTATATCCGTTGATCCTTTAGAAGTAGATCATGATGAAATTCATCTTCCCATTGATAACATTCTAAACTATGCAAGTGGTGAAGAAGAAGATTCAACAGAAGAAGAAAAAAGATCTCCTAGAAAAGTTGCTATTGGTGGTGAAGCAATTGCTGGCGAAGATATAGAAGAAGAGGAAGCTCGAATTAATCGTAATGAGAAAAATATTAATGAAGTTGATAACACTAGCAAGAATAATGAAGCTGGCGATTCCAATTCTGAAGCTTGAATTTTGTTCTTGTTCTCTTTTTCTTCTTCTTTCTTGCGAGCAATGTATCTTTACGCGACTTTGAAATTTAATTTTGTTTCTGTCATTTTGAATATTCTCAAGGAAGATAATGATGTTTTATTTATCAATTCCTATACTTTCTCCTCATTATCTTTCTTGTATTGAACGAGTCTTTTCTTGCGAATAGTACTAGCGAAATTATGGATAGTACTGCGATATTACTAATAATTTGCGAAATTATGAATAATCCTGCTGTGTGATTCTGAATAATATTTCTAAAAAAATTCTGAAGGATATTATTTATCTCATCATCTCTTCTGTGATAAACAAATCTTTTCTGCATTCTTAAAAGAAAATAGTTAATGTTTGGGATTATTCTATTGGTCTTATTTTGCCTTCCTAGTTAAAGGTCTTATTTTGCCAAATATTTGTTTCTGCGACAAAATCGCAGGACGTCCTTACATTTGCATGTATTGACCCATTGATCTTGCCTTATCCGTATTTTGTCACTTTCTCTACGACAATATGACAAGCCTAAGTTCCCTTGTGAGAATAAAGCCTCATGACATTGCCGTCTAGCGATGAAATCGCAGGAAATCTTTACACTTTCATGTAAAAACCCATTGTTTCATCTTAACTTTTTCTCATGTCTTGTTGCCTCTGTATAATTTTCATCACGCGACAATATGACAGTCCTAAATGTTCTTGCGATCATAAAGCCCCATGACATTGCCGTCTTTAGACACTTATCAGCTCCCTAATGGAGGGTGCCGCCCTTATCTTCCCCCTGGTTGCCCCTTCAAAGAGGGCACATCGTCCACACAAGACTAGATCCTCCCATCCGGTATTAACAACAACAAGCTGTTTTCGCAGCTTCTTATCCTTTATGCCTATATGGATTATAGTTACAAGACTGCACCCTAAGTGGGGTTTTCTTTAGGCCGAGTGCATTATAGCCAAGACTTTCCAAGAATGGCCAGGGTAGTTTCGTACGCCTCGGGCACCCTTGGCTCAACCGTGTACCTCGACGCCTTAGTCATACTCTGCACTCCTTAAAAGAGATCATCGGTCGTCCAACCAGGGTATAACCTTATATAATTGGAAATCCAAGGTACCTCCCCCGGATAGGTTTTCTTTAACCCCAACATCTCCATGACTCAGGTTCCAGCAGCGATATAACCTTATCCCTGAGTCATGCAAAGAGATACCCCCCTTATATGACACACTTTAGGTCTTACATTTGCCTCTTACGAAATTTTATTCGCGAACTAGGGTGTACGCCATAAAGGTTCGTCCCGTTCTTATATTTCTCTTGTGAGCATCACAACTTCTGATGAAATTTATTTTCTTTGATCTTCTCTTTATTTGCATTTCAAATCTTGTATAATTTTTCAACTTCATCTTTTTCATTCAAACGAAATATTCTTTTGAGACATTTTATTAAATTTTATTATTTTACCTTTTTACTTACTACTTTCTGCTTCTGCCCTTTTGTTACATTTTGTTATTTTCTCTCCATCTGCGAGACACTCGCCATCTGTTTTTTGCAGCTCATGTTGATTTTGCAATGTTCCTTCCTATCGCCGCTTTATTGTATCAACCATCAACTTATCTCCTCTTTGTTTTTGCTTGATGTTTCGTTTCCAGTTTCTGCTCTTTGCTGCCCTTTATTCGCAAGATTCCATATCAATTTCATAGCATTTCTTCCCATCAACCCAGTCTCCCTTTATTACTCCAACACCATTAGGATGAGGAAAATTAATACATTGGTGGAAGGTTGACGCCACACCTAATATCCCATGTAGCCAAGGTCGGCCAATCAGGGAATTATAAGGTGATTCAATATCCACAATGCAGAATAGGATCTTAGAAGATAGCCCCTTTAATGGAATTCGCATTGTAATTTCCCCTTTGGGCTTGTTGGCAGTACCGTTGAAACCATAGATCTTATAGGTTGATGGTATCAGATCTTCGTCTCTTCCACCCATGGTTCTGTAAGTATGGTAAAATATGATATCAACTGAACTTCCAATATCTATTAGAACTCTGTTAATGGCCCAGGAATCCTCAGTTTCACCATCATCATTTTCTTCATCTTCTTCTTCTATTTGTTTTGGACTTATTTCTAATCTTACCACCAGTGGGTTGTCATGCATTCGCCAGGCTCTGATACTTCTTGTGCAGTGAAATAAATAGTTTGTTTTTGCCATTCTTCTAATGGAGAGACTCTCACAATATTCATTATCTCTCCTCAATCTGCGTCTCTCGCGAAGACTCTTCTCAGAACATTGTCGTGGAAATCCTCAATAGTCTTGTATGAATGTACGATTGAATTACAAAATAAATTCTTCGCCTTGGCTCCAACCTCTATCACAAATGTTTCTGCTCCTTTTAGAACATTCACTCTGCGAATATCTGGTGCTGGTGGTAACTGCTGAGATTGCGGATGTCCTATTAGAAAATGATTTAACTTTCCCTGATCAATCATCCTCAAAATTATTCTTTTTACGTTCCTGCAATCGTTTATTGAATGACCATGAAAATGATGGTAAGGACAAAATTCTTGATTTCGATTGTTTTGATGTGGCTCTTTTCCCATATTCCAGGGTGATGGTATATTTTCCATAAAAATGATAGCCTCCCAGATTTTTTCTATGCTAGCATTCAAAGGTGGCATCTTAATTTCTTCCCATATTATTCTCCGACTCCCTTACCCTCTGAAATTATTTTGCCTCTGACTACCATAAGTCTCTTGCGGCTGATCAAGCCTTTGAATTTTATTATTTCCACCACAATTATAATAATTCCTTTCTCTTTCATACTCCTCTTGATCTCGACTTCCCATGGCTACTAACTTCTGCTGTTTTTTAATCACCACTTTCTCTTATTGTGATTGCGAGGTGCTCACCACATTATTAATTATTTTAGAAAGTAAACTACCATTTGCCGCTATTGAGCTAGTGTTTGCGACTGGATATGATTCCATCTCATTTTTTTTCTCCTCTAAAACAATGTATTCTTCTTGTAGTTCTCGCCACTCAGTCATTGTGATGGTATTTTTGACTCTGAAAACTTGAACATATAGTAGATTAGTTTCGAACATAGCGTTAATGAAAGATAGAATGAGATATCTCTCATCTACTCTACCAGCCATTTCACTGCACATTATTTCCCACCTTAAAGTTAAGTGCTTCAGACTCTCGCCAACCCTCTGTTTTAACCCGAACACATCTTCAATTCCTGGACGCAAAGAATTATTACTTATGTATGCCCCCAAAAATGTGGTTTGTAGATGAGTGAAAGAAGTTATAGTATTCTTGGGTAAACCCTCAAACCATTTTAGCGCCTCGCCAGTTAATCTTGATGCAAAATATTTGCATAACACAGCATCATGGTTCTCCCATTGTGGCATACACCTAACATAGGCTTTGATGTGTTGAATGGCACATGTAGATCTATCAAAAATACTAGTTAATGCTGGCAAGTTGCATTTTGGGGGTATTCCTCCTAGTTGTACCGCTTGAGTGAATGGAGTTTTTGCTGCTTCTTTAATCGCCTCATCAAGCTATCTTCTGACTCCTTCTCTTCTATCATTTAACATTCCCCTCATTTCTGCTAATTCTCTTAAAACTTGTTCATTCCCAACTTAATTTTGCTCCATTGGTCTTTTCAATGCAGATTCTCTTCTCCTACGCTCTTGCCTATCTTGTGTTGCGAGATTTTGATTTCCATCTCCATTATTTTCTACTTGTCTTTCTCCGCTATCTTCTCTTACATTTCTTTCGCGAATACGCACACCGTTATATCTCTCATTTTCTCTTTTGCGATTTTCTTCTACTCTCCTTTGCACCCTATCGTATTCTTCATTAATATTATCATCATTGCGGTTCTGTTCACGTCTTCTTTCTCAATTGTCATGATTATTCTGGCGAATTTCCTCTTGAAATTCTTGCTCTTCTACTTCTGCTCTCAATCTTTCCCTCTCGCAAGCTGAGCGTGCTTGTTCAGCATAATGTCTCTCAATTTATCTTTCAATTATCTGCTGATTTCTTAGAGTTTCTCTTCCGTGCAATATACTCCTTCCTTCCTCTTGATCTTCTTCACCATCTTGGTTATTTCGTGCCTGACGCTGCTCATTTTCTTGCCTTCTGTTGTTTGGTTGAATTTCATCTTGTGGTATGTAATGATCTTCCCTTATTTCTCTCCTTTCGCGACGTCCTCCATTTGGATCATGATTTTCTCCTTCAATATTTGTTATAGGTGATCTTCTTCTTATCTCACTTCTAATTGTTCTCGAACTTGATCTCCTTGTACTTCTTGATCTTCTATTTTGTAACCTTATGTTTTTCATTCTCAATTCATGGTTTTGCCTTGCCAAGTTTGTACGTTCTTCCGCCTCCAATCTCCTTTCCTCTTGTATTCTTTGTCTTAAAACCTATACTGTTTCATTTTCATCATTTCCATGTATTAATCCTCCATTTACTTCTTGGTTTCTTCCCTCTCGTCTTTCATCTCTTAATTCTCGATCTTCTGGTTCTTCTATTGAATCTGATCGCCAAGTATGCACGCTTACTCTATCATGATCCACAGATCTATCTTGTATTGGTGTTTGCTGATTTGACTGTTGAATCTGATTTCCTCCATCATTCCTTGTTCTATTTCTTCTTGTTCTTACCCTTGAAGATTCTCCCATTTCATCTGATTCTCCACCTGCAAGTCTTTTACTCCTCCTTACGGTTGTTAGTGGTTCTGAAGTATTTCTTCTTCTCATAGCCATTGATTTTAATGAACTGTTGAAACTTGCGTAAAATCCTTCACTAATTGTTCCAAATTCCTTCTAATCACAATGTCAATTCTCACCTTTTTCTTCAAACAATCATCAATTCATCCCTGTTTCGGGCGCCAAAATGTAGTTGCAGGAAATCCTACACTCCCTTGATAAGAATTCACAGTATTTAACACATAATTGAAGATTAAAAACAACACTTTATCATTTGATTCTCAGAGATGTTTACAAGAAATAGAAGAAATCAAGAATACAACTGCTCTCTTGAATTTTCTCTCTCCTCAAGACTTTCTCAACACTCAAAAATACATCATCCTCTCTCTGAATCTATTGGGTCTCTTTATATAGGATAGTTACATAGTGGATGACAGCTAATCTGTCCTTTAATTTCGGATCTGACTCACAATATTATCGCAGTAGTTATAATGTCCATTCTCACAAGTGTTGTAACCATCGCAGGACAATCACGCTCTTCCCGTGTTTCTTCATTCGTCAGCTATTACGTCATTCTTCAAATTATTCTGTGACACTCGCGAAGTGTTGTTGAAGAACTCGCGGTGATATTCGCAGAAATGTTGTTAATCTCGCAAGAGTAATATCATGGCGATATTCTGGTCCTACAGTAAGATTCCAAAAATCTATAAAAGAAGTCAACTCACTGGAAACCATCATACAAAGTAAAATTTCTCAATAACTCACCTTGAAAAAGCTTTGTGAGAATATCAAGTACTTACTTTAGGCCAGTTGTTGATTCCAATCGTCGCTCTTCAGACTAAAGTACCTGAGAAAAAAAATCAAATAAGCTACGTAAAAAGAACTAAAAGAAAATATAAAAATAAAAGAAAAATAAGTTATGTACAGAAAATAAAAAATAAATATGTACAAAATACCAATTACAATATTCCACAGCCGCTCCCCGGCAACGGCGCCAAAAATTGATAGGATCCGGAGATGCCTATATAATAAACCGCAATCGCACGATGTCCAACAAGTAGACAGAGGCAAGTATGGGTCGTTCCCACGAAGAGCGGTGGAAATACTGTAATCAATATCTCAATTAAGAGTAACCAACAATAATGTTTTTGAATTTTTATAATGAGTATGAAATAATAAAATTAAACTAATAAAATGAAATCAACGGGGAAGTTGGTAACCAGAATTTATTGTATCCACCACTATTTCTATTCAATTACTGAAATGAAACATAATTCAAGATTTATTTATCGTTCGTTCTATCAACATCACTTATTACACGTATTAGAGTCGCAAATATCACTGAGACACCCTAAGCATGGCACATCAAAAGACTAAACCAAAGCATGCACCATCAAATTGTGTTAGCGAGAAAATTATACGAACTAAATTTAGGTCCTCAAATAATACCTGGCTATTCTAAGCATACCCCATCAAAAGATTTAACCCAAGCATGGAATATCAAATAAGTAGACAAATATATTTTCGATCCTAACAATAATGCACAAAGGTTATATAAAACCGGTGAAGCAACAACTCATATTTTGATAAATCGATAAACAAATATCAAGAAATTAATCCATTCAAATCATAACGGTCTATTGCTTCATAATTCGATTCAATCAAAAATAGCCTAATACCCGAAGTGGTTTCAACATAAACCCTAGTTCCAAAAAGATTAGCAAGACATGATTATGGGTTTCTTAAAACCCATGAAAAATATATTAATAGAGAAATGAAAATAAACCAATCGACTGTGCGTCACTACCATCTGATTGTTCAGTTCCACCAGCCACCCGCGGCCAACCTACAGATAAGCGAGTGGATCAAGAAGCGATCAAATTTAATAAATGGATGACTTTCAAAATCCTCGAAGACACCTTTTTACGTAACATACTGAGCAAGAGCAAAATTATTCCACTGGGATTGGATTACCTTAGTGAGGCTTTTTTTTTTACTAACATGTATCAGCCCCCTTTATTCTGTTCTTCTCTGTCCGTTTTATATAGTGCTGCTGCGAGAAAACCAAAATGATACCCAACAGGATTCTGCCTAATGGCTAATGGGTCCAATCCAATACCGATAAACTAATTTGCACATCCAAACTCCTTCCCAAGTTCAAGCACAACACCACTTTACATTCTTTGACCCTCTAGCCACCGATGTAATAGCTCCCCATACTAACCAGGTAACATACCCGACAAACCAGCAACAACAGACGAGTTTCTCCTTCGCAACTCCGTCTAAACATCAGCTGCGACTTCCTTGACTAACTCCAATAACTGAATTCGATCACCACTGATCGTTCAGCCATCATATCCATCTTTGTTCTCAGCTGCAGTGCCTCACTATCGAATGCACACAGCTCCGGTAACTCCACAGAATAAGACTGGGTCCATTTTACCGTTACTCCAGCAACAGTCGCTTCGCTGCATCTCCATCGTTGCTGCTTCCCTGACATCTTCGCATGCAATTGTATATTCAGCTAACCCATGCCAGCAAAGTTCCTCTTTAGCTCCCTGTGTTCACAACAATAACAACGACTGCACTTAATCCTTGGTATACAGTTAACTCGATTCACGACAGCTGCACAAACGGTCTTCAATCTCTACCAGCATTGCCAGTTCGATCCATCTAATACTGCTACAAACAATCAACACCAATCTGCGAATAATCGGATCCAAATCTCATCACTGATTCACTGCAAAATCTAATTGCAGCTCCCATCTGTCCATCTAAGTTTCTTCTCACTGTCGAATCGATCACACCAGCATCTAACTCCAGATCCTTCCGGAATCCGGCAACATCACTTTCTCTATCTCGGCCACGACTGCACACTTAAAATTATTGGAGACTCAACTTCTATATGTTGTTGTGTGTTTCTTACTGGAGACTGAGAAAGAATTACAGCAGCAACATCTCCGTTATTCGTTTCAGCACCTTCCTAATTCCACCACCATCTGTACGTGAACCATGCCAGTAACAACAACTCTTCAACCTTCTCTACATCTTCACAGTTTCAGTTCTCCATTACTGCTTTTGCGTCACCAAGTTCGGGCCACTTTTTAACATAGTACTCCGTTACTCTGCGGAGATGAAGAAACGGGAAGCTTCCAACCAAGAAGTGTAATAAGACTAAATAAAATGACTAGTGTTGATAGGGAATAGAAAAACTCCATCCGTGGTCCTGTGGAACTTCAAATGATAAAAAGAAAATGCTCAACGTACTCCCTATACACACATACTCCACCAGACCATGTATCACTCAAATGCACGCACTATATGTTCTCTAGTTCACACGTATTCAATCTTGTTGGACAAAGAGACTTCGTTCTTTCCACTTTGATATATGCTGGCCGTGAAGTGATGTAACCAAGCAGGTGCATGCGCATGACGAACTTCAATTAGTTAATTTGGTAGCCAACTAATAATTAAGCTCCCTCCTTCTGGTACCGTGAGTAACATGGGTGCCCTTTTAAGACGCAAGCGCCATTTAGCCTCTAATTTAGCTATTTCTTTGGGAGTGAATGGATTTCCTTGTACTTTCTACAAAAGCACCAAAATAGTATTATTAGCCCAAATATCGAGTACTAGCTAATATAAACATGGGTATAAAATATAGCACTGACGTGCTTATCAGTTTGGTTAAGTCCGAAACTTTGTATCAAGTAAACACACTTCATTGTTGTATTGTCTCGATCTCTTATCCATAGACGATCACACGAAGTGTGAACCAATTTGTTGTATTATCTCGATTCCGTCCATAGACAATCACTTTCGGAGAAAGTACTTATAGGAAGGAAAAGTTATAGCTTGAGGTATATTTGGGTACCCTCGCCTTTTAAATTGGTATCAAAGCAGGCAAACACGAAAAGATCTAACAATTTGTGTTTGGTGCGATCCATCCTATAAGAATGAACTCAAGTTCTCATGAATCGAATTCAATTAACATACCGCCAAGATTTGACGGAACAAACTATCTATGGTGGAAATCTGCTATGCGATATTTTCTTCAATCACGAGACTTTAATACTTGGCTATTAGTCGTCGATGGTTACATTCTTCCAAAGATAGAAAATTCGGATATTGAGCTTAAACGCCTAGTAGATTTTTCAAACGAAGAAAAGGCACTAGCTAAGCAGAATTCATATGGTTTGAATGCTATAATACATGCTGTAAGCTGTGATCTACAACATCATGTATCAACATGTCAAACTTCGAAAGAAGCTTGGGATAATCCTCAAATCGTGTTCGAAGGAAACACTTCAGAGAAAGAAGCTAGACTTCAAACTCTTATATCTGATTGGGAAAACCTTCAATGGATGACAACGACACTTTTGAAGAGTTTCATCTTAAACTCTCTGAGATAATTAATATCTCTTTCTTTCTTGGAAAGACTATTTCTGAAAAAGATATAGTGTGCAAAATTCTCAGATCGTTGCCTCCAAGATACGATTCTAAAAAGCATGCAATTATAGAAGCTAATGATCTTTCTTCTCTCTCTAGAAGTTCTCTAGTAAGAAAACTAAAGATTTTTGATCAAGAAAGCGTGTCTAAACAAAGATACAATTTGGCCTACAAAGCCATAAAAGGGGTTTCAACCCAATATTAGGAAATCTCCGAAGATCAGGAAGATCAAACTACTGAAGATGAAGCTGAGATAAATCATCACTTGTCTCTTATTACTCAATGATTCAAAAAAATGTTGAGACATCGAAAAAGAGAATTGCCTGTGTTAAAAAGGAAAAATATTTCTTCACAAAAATGTGAAGACACATGGGATGATAATGATAATGTTCCTCAGTGCTACAAATGTAGAGGGTTCGGTCATATCTCTCCAGATTGTCCGACTAAGGATACACGATGGAAAAGAAAAGCTTATATTGTTACACTTGATTATTGTCCTAATGAGAATGATCAAAGTGATGAGTTGGATCATGTTGCAACCATTGCAGAAGTCTATGAATCTGAATGTGTTCCAAATCTAGATACTCAAGAGGAGTCTACCCCTTCGATTTTCAAAGAAATATTTCCATGTAAAGATAAAAGAACTCACCTTCTTGAATCTGACATCATTGAAATAAAATCATCATTTGCTCAACTCAATCAAAGTTTTTAGAATGATAAAGAAAAATTTAACAATCGAGTCTACTCAATACTCTGAAAAGGTAGAAGTGTCTAAACTGATTCTTGATATCAAATGTTGTCAAGATGAGATAAGGAAGCTAAGAGCAGAAAATCAGAAACTGAGAGATAGACTAAATTGCATTGAAAAATCATCATCTGACATGAATACATCAAGTGACAAGGGAATAAGACAAAATAGATTTATGAAATCTAAATCTAGAAAATATAATAAATCTGGTGTTTGCTTCATGTGCAAACAAAGAAGGCATTATCATAGGGAATGTCCTGATACTAAACAGAGAGATAGAGATTGTATAAAACCGAAAATTCATGATCTAAATATAGATCGAAGATCTCTTTTCACAGGAGAAATCAGTTTCTTAGATGTCTAGATCTTGCATCAGAAGACAATGTTGAAATCTTCAAAAGAAGAAAATTCAACAACCAAAAGGTGAAAACCTGACTGGTTGTCATAAGATTTTTACTTATTACAATAAGGATGTGGGTGTAAATATTTGGGTAAAAATATTTCTAAAAATTAATTTTCGGTTAAGAATTTAATTGAAATAATATTCTCAAGATTTTTGAAGAAGTTCTAGGACTTATAAGATGAAATATCTCATATTTCTCTTTCATAAAGGTTTGACAGAATGTCTACCTCTAGTTGCAACTCTCACAAATCCTAAAAGTTCTGGACTATCTTGTTTCCCAAAAAGAAACTTCGTCTCGAGTCTAATAACGACAATTCTAATTCTTATAAAGAGCTTCAACAAGATGTTTCCATTGGAGAGATCTCCTCTCTCAATGATAATCTTCTCAAGAATCTTTCACTAAAATTAGATCTAATTTTATGTGAAGTAAAGAGCATGGAAAGGGATTTGCAAAATGAAATTAAAGAAGTCAATGACAATGTCGTTAGTCTTGAATCAAGATTAGTAATCATAGAAGATGATTGGAATCCGATAAAGACCTCTGATCAGGATTCAACATTGGATGAAACTCTAAAAGTTTGAAATTAGAGTTTCAAAAATGAAGTGGAAAAATAGACATCAATTTTTGATTTTTTTCATTGATTGTATAAGTCTATTATGAATAAAGTTATTTTTATAGTTCTTCTTGTGATAGTTTTTGAGTTACATAGCCTGTGCTTAAATGCTTTATTATTTGATATGGATGTTTATGGGATGTTTGATTTCGGTTTGATTGCCTTGATATTCGATATCATAATATGTTGTGAACCCCTATGGTTTGGTTGACCTTTTTATTTAGCAGGATTAAGTTCTAGCCCATGTTGGTAGGCTTTATCAAAGGATCATGAGGGGTTCCTGTAGAAACAATATGTGAAAAAGTCACAATATGTTGAATCGGTTTTGGTTTAGCATAAAAGCATATGTATTTCGGCGGTTTTCAACTTTTGGTTGCAATTGTTAAAACCAATTTTCAACCTTTTATGGTAAAGTTTGGTTGTTGTTATTCTTTTGTTTGTGCATAAGGATGGCAACATAATGATATTTCGATATCAATTCTCTCTGGAAGAAGAAGATGCGATCATATTGGAGAAGTTGGATGCGAATGAGGTAACAATCTTGTTAGTTAATTGTTTTCCTGTTTAATAAAAGCCTGTTTTTATTTGATATATATATATATATATATATATTGCTTTTGCTTTTGCTTTTGCTTAAACAAAATTGTTGTATAATTGATGTGTTTATTCCATTATGAATGTATGGATGTATGTATGATTCAATTGGTTCCGATTAAGTAAAACTATTTTTATCTTGCTTCGTTGTGTGATATCAATTGTTTTGGCTTACAAAATTTTGGTGCAATTGCGGTGCTTTAATGTCTATGTTAATTCAATTGCTTCCAGTTAAGTAAAACAATTATTATTTTGCTTTATTGTGTAGTATCAAATGTTTAGGCTTACGAAATTTCGGTGCAATAGTAGAAATTTTATATGTTGTTTCAATTGCTTCCGGTTGAGGTGAATAATTATGCAATTTGATCTATTGGTTTGTATGAATTATTTATGGCTTAACGAATGAATATATTGACGGGATGAGTTGTTTAGTCCAATTCGATTCCGGATAAGATAAACCAAGTTAATTTTGATCTTAGTTAGACTTATCAAAGTGGAGGTTTCGGTTATTCAAGTCTAGCCGAATGCCTAAACAAGGAAATGCTAGTTAACTAACCTAGTATTTGGCTTGTTTAAAATCTAAAGGTCTAAGTTATATGGATAATTAGAACCTGATGAGAAAAATGGAGTTTATCTTTGTTTTGGTCTTATCGAATGAAGCGGTTGTATTTATACAATCGGTTTACCAAGGGAACTAAGTTGCTTAGTTGATTTTTGGTTTGCTAAACTAATTGGGAAAATTGCTTCGGGCAATTATTTCCATGATGACATATCAAAACATAATTACTTTGTAGTTTCGATTTTGATATTGGTTATCAAAAATGGTATGTGGAACCCTCTTGCTTGACTCAACAAATTGCAAGTCTATTTTGAGATTTGTAAGATCCTTTTTGTGTTGTCCTTTATTTTTTTTCATTTCTTTGTCATTTTTGTGACCAAAAGGGGGAGAAATATATGGAGTAAACAGGTGATGCTGGTATCAATTTTATATTGATTGGTGTCACTAGGGAAAAGGATAATGGTGCTTGAACGTTTATCTAACGAAAGAGGAAAAACACAGACTAAGGGGGAGTAACATATCATATGATTGGTAGAACAAAGACGCGCGGATTGAAAATCTACCTATCTCACATTTAGGGAGAGTATGAGCTTTTTTATTATAATGTCAACAACGACATTTTTAAGGATTGAATGAATGCAGGTTATGTGTTGTTGAATTCGGGAATCAAGCGTATGTGTAATGAATTATTGTAATTTGTTTATCCATATGATTGTAAGAGTTTTGTCACTAAAATTGACAAAGGGGGAGATTGTTAGAGCATAGCTCGGTTGAACCCTCCAAGCGTTGGTATGTCAAGTTTGGTTGTCATATTTTAGTGAACCAAAACTCATTTAAGAGTCACCTGATTTAAACGTAATAGAGTCAACTTCGTATAGGTTAGATTTAAAGTATTAGGATGATACATTACAAGTATGCGAAGACTTGAAGAAGTACGGAGATACAACCACAACATCATCCTTCCACTTGAGGTTAGTGATATTTGACTTGAACTGTTTTATTCCCTAATGTATCTTTCAAGTCGTGCATATTGAAAACATAAAACTGTGAAGCATGAACACTCTAAATAGACATGGTATTAAGGAATACAATATGAGGTTTATTGCTTAACCATTAAACTTTGTATATAAGACATCAACATAATCGTATGAATGCTATTTTGATTATGTATGGGTATGAGGTGAGGATTTCATCATAGGAAATAATGTTTTTACATGTGTTTTAAGGAAGTAAGTTCATGATAGGTGCTGTGAACCGAAAAGGAAATCGCCAGGCGTTATTGGGGCTGTTCTTCATTGCATATCTTATGAACGACCAATATATGTGATTAGTATAACCACTCATGACTTGTTTGTGTTCTTGGTAAAACTATTCACATGAGGCCTGACTTATGTATTGGTATGACTTTTATTAGTGAAACCGATCTTAAGTAATCACCTGGGGTATGTTCGAGTTTGTGTGTGTAACACTGCGTAAAGGGGAACCGATCCTAGTAAGAGGTACAACACATACAAAGGGGAATCGATCCTTGTATGAGGAGCAACAAGGTTTATAATAGAAAGGGGAAACGATCCTATGGACATGTGCAACACAATTAATTTAGATATCAAATATATGTGGGGAACGATCCTAGTACCTAGTCAACCAAATTTTGGAAAGCTAGTGTGACTATGCTCAGTACTTACATGGAGGTAGAACCGAAACTTGTTTTGGTAGAACCGTTACACCCATGACTTGTGATTGAGTGTTACTTGATCAATCACATAGTTATTGAAAGTCAGATGAACCAATTCTAAACTTGTTTGGAAGTGTGGTAAATCGGTTTCAAGTGAGTAAGTATGAAAAAGGACTTATAAGAGGAAAGATGTTGACAAACTTTGAACACGTGCATTAATGCGTATATTTTATTGTTCAAAGATATTACTTAACAGCTAAGAAGGAAGTAAATCCCAAGATCGAATTTAAATAAGTTAAGAATCTTTTAATTAAGGTTTTTAATTATATATTGAAAATAAGAATTAGTAATGTGCATTTACTGGTTAAAGATTTTCCAAGGAGATTTCGATCATAAATTTGGACAGTGCATTCTCAGGAATTATGAAAACTGAATTTGGAAAATATTGAGTATCTTGAGAATATTTTCGGTTTTGGAAATTCCTCGGTGTCCAAATTTCCTTGTCTATAAATACTTTAAGTTTGCATTTTTAGAAAAATAATCCTTTGTGACAGTAAACTTCCTTCGTTGTACTGTTACTGGTGAAGCCGCCTATTCGGAGAGGAGAGTAACCAAATTAGGCGAAATCTCTTACGGTCGCTCAGTTTAAAGTCTTCTTTGGGATTGAGAAGCTCTAGTGCGTACCGTTGGTGGGAAACTAGATAATTGTAGTTTATCTTTAGTTTTCATATTGATTTGGTTGACTAACGGTGGTTGAAATTTGATTGCAGCTAGTTTGTTTATGCTTTAGAATCTTCTCTTCTGATATAAGATTCACTCAAACTAGTTCAAGGTTTTGACATGGATCTTTAGACTGTTGTTAGATCTAAAGATGATCTTGTGATAATCCATTGTTAATAGACTCTGTTATGTGTGTGATTGATCACAAGAGATTCAAGTAGTTGTGTGCATGTGTTTATTGAAGATCTAAGAAGATTTGAAGACAAAGAAGAGATAGAAGATTTCTGACTTGGTTATATAAGTCTTTGGTGTGCAAAATACTTGTTTTGGTAATAAAGGATCCAACTATAATTGATTTATCCTTGTGTTATTTTGATAGAATAGTTGTGTAGATCGGCATCAATATATTTCCTTGGTATTAGAGGTATTGATTGCAAAATCTTAACGATTACCTTTTGGTAATTGAACATAAGATAGATCTTGGAACCTGACAAAGGAGTTTATGTTAAGATAAATAGAAGATCCTTTGTGCAACTCATATCACTTGTTTTAAGAGAGTTGATACCAAACAAATTTGTTTTTCCTTTACTGTTTGGAATACGAACCAAAGGGATTGGTCAAAGTACGTGACTTGTTTACAGGTTGGATGCGTGGGAATACATACGGAACTAGGTGAACTATAGGTTTAGTTGCTTGGTCTCAACTATATGAAGTTGGTTTAATTTGTATAGCGGCTTAATCCTGAGAGTATTCAATTCTGGACTAGGTCCCGGGGTTTTTCTGCATTTGCGGTTTCCTCGTTAACAAAATCTTGCTGTGTCATTTACTTTATATTTCCGTATTATAATTGTTTTATTATAATTAAAGTAAATTGCACAAACGTTAATTCCTATTTACTTGATATGTAATCCTATTGAGTTTGGTTAATTACAAACCTTTGTATCAAGTAAACACACTTCATTGTTGCATTGTCTCGATCTCGTATCCATAGACAATCACTTTCGGAGAAAGGACTTATAGGAAGGAAAAGTTATAGCTTAAGGTATATGTGGGTACCCTCGCCTTTTCATAACCCAAACAATCCACTGAACTGATTTTGCAGAGTAATATAAAGTCATGTTATATTTTTACATTCTTGCTCTTTTGTTCTTTAACTTTAGGGGAAGTCATTTTTTTCTGGTTTCTTTACTCTTCCTAATTTACGTATCCACTTAAGAATATAGCCTATGAAATGAATGAGGTCAGTGCTTTTGTATTACATAGTCTTTTACTATAGGGGAAGGCATGTTCTTCAGGTAAATTGACTCTCTGATATGGTATGGTATAGTACATATGTTTTAACTTATTTTTTTTCTTACTGTTAATTTAACAAATGATTTGACGTGGTCTACTATAAATCAGAGTAGTATCTGCATGTGAAAATGCGGGGGGTATGACAACCACACCCAACAATTTGTTTGGAAATCTGAGAGGACTTACTCCAATATACTTTCTAGAGAATCAACTAGACAGTCATACTCAATCTAGAGAAAAGTATATACAAGAGTTTATATCTCTATCTCTCAATTCAATCTGCAATCAGCAAATAGAAATTTGCGAGCTCGATTGAATATAAGAGAAGTAACTTGAACGGTACCAAAGACCAATGTTCAAGGATCAATCAATTTCAATCAACAACCAAAGGTTGGATTTCCTAATTGATCAATACAAAGCACAACCTGTGATATTTCAATTATATAACAAAATATAATACGGAAAAGAAATACCACAGACACCTGAATTTTGTTAACGAGGAAAACCACAAATGCATAAAAACCCCAGGACCTAGTCCAACATTGAACACCACACTGCATTAAGCTGCTACAGACACTAGCCTACTACCAATGAACTTCGGACTATACTTTAGTTGAACCTAATCAATCTCACACTGATTCAAGGTACAATTGCGTTCCTTATGTCTCTGATCCCAGCAGGATACTAGGCACTTGATTCCCCTAGCTGATCTCACCCACAACCAAAAGTTTCTACGACCCAAAGTCAAAGACTTGATAAACAAATCTGTCTCACACATAAAAGTCTATAGAATGAATACATCTGTCTCCCACAGAAATATCCAAGATTTTTTGTTTCGTCTTTTGATAAATCTAGGTGACTGGAACCAATTGATAAGCCGGTCTTATATTCCCGAAGAACAACCTAGTATTATCAATCACCTCACAATAATCTTAATCGACTAGCGAAACAAGATATTGTTGAATCACAAAGGATGAGACGAAGATGTTTGTGTTTACTTTTTTATCTTTCCTATCAGAGAAATTAATCTTGAGCCAATTTTATAATTGTACTCAACCACGATAGAAACAACAAGATTAGATCACGCAGCTACAAAGAAAATAGTTGGGTCTGGATTCACAATCCCAGTGAAGTCTTTAACTCGTTAACCTACAGGGTCTCGTGAGAAACCCAAGGTTAAAGGAGAATCGACTCTAGCTATGCAACACACAAAAGTGTGGGGATTAGGTTTCCCAGTTGCTAGAGTTCCCCTTTATATAGTTTTCAAATCAGGGTTTGAAATCTAAGTTACCTTGGTAACAAAGCATTCAATATTCACCGTTAGATAAAAAACCTGATTCAACCAAGCTGATATCTTTCAACTGTTAGATCGAACTTAGCTTGTTATACACAAATGAAATGTACCCTCATTTAGGTTTATGTAACCATACCTAAACGTGCACACCATGTTGGCTCAACAATAGTTAACTGATGTTAGCCATATGATTACACTCATATCAAACTTTTTCATCTTAACTATAACTAGTTCAAATGACTCAAATGAAACTAGTTAAAGAGTTGTTCAATTGATATATTCTCATATAATTATACAAGAACACAATTGAAGCAAAATCGATTTGATTCACTCGAATCAATTCATGAACATTATAGCCACGGTTTGCAAATATTGCATTCCTTATTGTGTAAATTTTTATCTTCATGTACATAACCGGTTTTAGAACTTTAACCTTCAAGTATGCAAACGGGTACGCATACTTGAAATACCCGGACCAAAATTGGGTTTCGCCAGTACGCAAATGGGTACGTGAACTTCTAATTCTAGCAGAAATATTCGGACATGAACCTTACGCCAGTATGCGAACGGGTGCGCATACTAAGGTTCCCAGATTTCTCAAGCCAACAGGTATGCGTACGGGTTCGCATACTATGGTTCCCGGACATGGATTACATATGTGCAAGAGTACACAACATGTCATATCTAATAACGGTTAAGTGTTCTAAACTCATATTTCAATCATTGAAAATTTCGTAGAGGATGACAATAGCCGTTTTCACACACTATTAGCATCAAAGCAATTTTCAAGATATTGAAATAATCATAACGAAACATTCCAAGTTTACACCCAATGATTGTATCACACAAACCATGTAAGATGTTACTCGACAATTTTCACATGATCATATTTTGACTAGCGTCAAGAATATAAGATGAACTTGGTCGAAGCGAAAGCTTGCCAACACATATTCCGAGAAATATGTAAGCGAGTTAAACTCAACTCGAAATCTCAACTGTGTATAATAGAAAACTATATCATAACACGACTTATGTTTCAATATAGAAGATACAGTAGAAATAGACTTTCCAAGTGATAGATGAGTTTCAGTCTCCACATACCTTTTGTCGATGAAGTTCCACAAGCTCTCCTTTGTAGTTCTTCGTCTTCAAATGATGAGCGCCGTGAAGTCTAAGGCTCAACTACACAATCTATGTACTAGTCCGAGACATCTATAAGTAGACCAGAAATAAAAACTTATAGTTTTGATTACTAACATTGACAAACATGCTTGTGATAGCAAGGCATGCGAGTTCGACCGAGCAGTGCTCTAACAACATGGTAATTGGAGATCGATGATGTTCATATGCTGGTAATTTCAGGTAGTTTTGGTGATACACGATTTTGCTTTTCACTTATGTTCTTCATTTTTATTGATGTTTGTTCTCTACCTTTCTGTATAAGTTTTTATGTTGTTTCAGGCTTTTAGTTATCCATGCTCAAGTAACACCATCAATTTAAGTTTTTAGAATGTATTTCTTGATTTTTCCTATCGTTGTTAATTGGTAGTGGATCACTTTAACAAATGAAAAGTTATGCATCATGGTGTAATTGTTTTGCATTGGTATAGTTTTGAATGTTAAGATAAAAAGTTCTTATGTATTCATGGAATATGAATATTGTTGAATCATTATGTTTCTGAACGAAGCATTTTTTTTAATATATTGTATCTCTAGGGAGAGTGCTTAAAGATCACCATGTCTAAGATGAACTTAGATCTTGCATGTTCATAGTTGAAGCGAGGGTAACACCCATTCCTACTAAATCTAATTTTTTGCCAGATCAGTTAATTAGTTTTTCCAAGTGATGAGTTATTTATATGCATATCCTTGATCAAATCTTCTTTGATGGGAAGAACTTCATATGTTGTGCACTATTTAGAGCAAGCAATCTGTTTTACATATGTATTGTGTTTTCCTTAGTGTCTCTAATATTAGATATTGATACAACTACATACTGAGTGTGATTTTTCATTAAGTACAGGGAGTCGGATCCTGGACGAGCAGGTGAGTTGCACGGTTGATTCTTAACGAAAGTGTAGGATTTCTAAAGAAAGATATACCAGTACATCATTTTCGACGGGAAGCACTTTATATATTTTCTACTAGTTAGAATTGTCAATCTACTTTATATTAATATCATTTTATTTTATTTTTAGTTTCTCTGGTATACAAACAGGATTTGGCCGAAATATAAGCCATTACTTGGGTTTTAAGATAGAATATTATTATGACTTTGTTTATTTACTTTTAAGTTGCAAAAAATGATTAGCCAATAAATGTTGCATATATATGTATTTTAAAATCTAGCAAAGACTAAGGGTAGTTATGATGCTACTTTGAGTAGAAGACTTCAAATCTAGCATTATCAATTTATCTTTAGAGTACTGAAATTGACAGTGTGTCATGAACTACTTACTGATTTCAAAGGTTGGTATAATTTTTCAAAAATATATTCATAAGAGGATATTTAATTTATCTCAAACACTTTAAACAAATGTGATTGGAGAATTTGGTTCCAATTGTTAATCTACTAAATAGTAATTGTTGTTTCCATTATGCCCTACAGTTGTTAATTGTGACCCCTTCTGGGACGGATGCGGGACGAAGCCCTGCCTGAATTATCATCTTACCCGGTGCGTAGCACGGGTTCCATGCTAGTGAAAATAAAATAAAATAAAATCAAAATATTAACAAGTATATCTATTTATAAATATGAGGAATGGAACGTGTATGCAATAGGCCACCAACGTTCAATTAACACTGACAACGATTGGTTCTTGAGTTTCCTATGATCTTCAAAATATAAAATATGCGAATGAAAACTTTGGAGTTTAAATATGCGATTGGACAACCATAAGTACAAAGACGTAAACCAGTTTAAATTCCATTAAGATCTCTTAAAAATTATAGTTATTCCGCTCTCGCATTTGAGATACGTGACCATTGGTTATTTCTACACATAACAAAAATTTAGGAATCATCTTTCTAAAAAACCTTCGTTCTATCATGAGACGCGAGTAGGTCCATTCTGGGTGCCGGCCTTGTGGCCGGGAGGGGCCGAGTCAAATTGGTATGTTCAATTGGGTACGTTTGCTTTAGCAGCAAATGATGGATTAGGTTACTTCTTTTTTTTCCAACATGCTTTGCGAGTATTGTTTCTTCTGTTTCTGGTTAGTTTTTTAGTTTTTCCCTTCTTTATTTCCTAAGATAATAATCCGGTTATCTTGATTCTTAGACTTGATGATAAATTTTATTAGATTACTCCTTTAAGTTTCTTCTTAGAAAGTGGGGTTTCTAGTTCTTCCTTTGCTTGTCTCATGTTTTCTGCTGGATTCTTAATGATGGTTGTTTGAAGTTGGTATGTTGTGGTTGTGATAAATTATTAAGTAGCCATTTTTTGGAATTTTTAGAATAGTTTATGGTGGATGTAAAGTTTCTAACTGCCTGTTCATCGGAGAAGAAGAAGCGAATCGGATGAGTTAGTGTTTGACGAATCGTCTTAAAATCGGTATGTAAGTGGAATCTCGTTGATTTCCTTGGTCACAAAGTTTGGTCTCGAAAAACTCCCAGTAGTTTACGTGAGTTAGAAGTAAAAACCCTTTATAGTTTGACGTGGGCAAGGGTAGGAGTCTCGAAAAACTCCTTGTAGTTTACGTGGGTTAGGATACAAACTCGTTATAGTTTAAGTGGGTAGGAGATTTAGTAACCACGTGTGACATGTTAGTATATGTGTAGAGTACTTGGTTTTTGTAGTCCATCATTAATTATTCTTGTTGGTCAGAGACTTGTAGATATTTTGTTTGTCCCAAACTCAGCCTTTTTACGTTTACCATAACTTTATTATCTTTCTTTTTATTGGACCCTATCTTGTCCCTCGCCCCTGGTTAATTAAATCCTTCGATTTGTTGGACAGCTATAGTTATGTTATTTTTTTGCTTTACAAAAAAAAAAAAAAAAAAAAAAAAAAAAAATCCGTCGAATTTTGTACCTAGGGAATTAACTCGGTAGTTTTGTTATCTCCTTTTTCTTCGGTCCTCGAAGAAGTAGCCGTGTACTCTTATTTCTTTTAATCTTATCCATCATTTTGCTTTGTTGCTTACACCCTTATTGGCTCTCAATTGTCTCTGGTCCCGTTTCCGGTTCAGGTTTGGCATTTTAGAAATTCTAATAGTCATTTCAAGCGATTTCTGTGAACATTTATTGTTGTGTGAGTTGTAATTTTATCCATGTAGTTTGTTTTTCTCTCATCTTCATTGACCTTTTAGAATTTTACGCCCAAAGTCCGTATTACACAAATTCACCCATTTTCTCAAATAGTTTACCCCAAGCCCAAACCATTAAGTTTAACCAGCGAACCAAAGCACCAAGCTTACAACATATTTCTCCTCTTTACCATTCAATCACATTCGACATATCCATATACAACCTTCCAATTGTCAAGCCATGTCCAACCTAATTCACCTTATCTCATAGCTTTTCAATTAGTAAGACATGTCTATTCTCGCATGTAACTGTCAAGGTTTGAAACAGCCACCAACAATTCAACACCTTAGTGGACTTACATCAACATACAAACCAACCATAGTGTTTCTATCTGAAACTTTGGCCAATGACTTTCAAATGCTGTACATCGCGCAAACTCTTGACTTTCCAAATTATTGCACAGTTCCTAAAATAGGCAGAAGAGGGGGACTATGCCTATTATGGAAAAACGAGGACAACATCCAAGTCATCTTGAAGTCCCAAAATTATATTCATGCTCTCGTCACACCTGCTGCTCCAGCCCAACCTTGGTTTTGCATGGGAATATACGGCCCACCACATCCGGACCCAAGAAAAAACTTATGGGAAGATTTTTCAACAATTTTTCCCCACACTTCAACACCTTGGCTGCTACTGGGAGATTTCAACGAAGTATTGGACCAATCGGAAAAAAAAGGAGGCAGACCGGTTACCTATGCACAAACGCATCCGTTTCTCAATTTAATGGATCAGATGGGCTACATCGATCTAGGATTCCGAGGAGACCCATTCACCTGGACAAATAACTAACAAGGTCTCTACAACATCCAACAAAGACTTGATAGAGAGGTAACAAATCAGTAATGGAGAACAACCAACCCACATGCTGGAATCACACACCTCCCACGAATAGCCTCATATCATGCTCATATTCTGCTTCAAATGAAAGCCTTAGACTGGCAAGGGAGTAGGAATTATAAATTTGAGCATCTTTGGCTATCTCACCCACAACTTCATCAAGTAGTTAATTCGGCATGGGATAAACTACAAGACTCAGATCCACCTTTGAACCTCCAGCTCAAACTCATATCAACTAGTGAAACTCTAACAGAATGGAATAAGATTAACTTTGGCCACCTACCCACATTAATCAAGAAGTCAACTGCGAAAATTAAAGCTGGCCAACATCAATGCGCTACGCAAACTGGCGCTGCATTGGAAAACTAGATTCAACAGGAAAAACAACTCCGAATTGAACACCTGAATTTACTGGATTGCCACGTAACATATTGGCAGCAGAGATCCAGAATACAATGGTTTCAGTCAGATGACCGTAACACCACTTTCTTTCATACCAAGGCCACAATTCATAGAAGCTGCAACAACATACAACAACTCCAGGATCATCAAAACAATTGGATTAGTGACAAAGAGGAAGTTATCAGGATCATACTTGAATACTTCACAGATCAGTATACGGCTCCAAATATAGTAATCAATGAAAACCTCTTCGAGGCAATAACACCAAGGTTAACCCGCCAATAATGTGAGAAACTAACAACGAAGGTCACCACTGAGGAGATCAAACATGCTCTTTTCTCCATAGGATCGGACCGCATTCCAGCACCAGATGGATACACCAGTAAGTTTTTTAAAGTTTTCTGGGAAAAAACCCAACCACAATTGATAGCTATGGTCCGAAGTTTCTTTCATTCACTCAACATCCACCCTCTCATGAACCACACTAACATCACTTTAATCCCCAAAATTGACCACCCCTCAAAACCATCTCAATTTAGACCGATAGGGTTATGTAATGTCACTTACAAAATCATCTCAAAAAATTTGGTCAATCGCATACGACCTCTACAATAACATATTCAATCAACATCAACGGCACACCACATGGGTATATCACTCAAACCAGAGGAATAAGGTAGGGAGACCTTATCTCTTCTTGTATATTTATTATCTGCGCGGAAATACTATCCACCAATTTGGGAATACTTGAAGCACAAAAAAAAAATAGAGGGGCTCTGCATTTCTCAAAAAGCGCCACCAATACAACATCTTATGTACGCGGATGATCTCTTGATAACATATAAAGAAACTCCAGAAGGCACCAACCATCTCAAGCTGCTGCTACAGGCTTATGGCACCTCGGCGGGTCAACACATCAATGATTCGAAATCCACACTAATACATCACCCGAATCTAGAGTAGCTCCAACTAGAAGAGTTAACCCAAGCTTTCAACATGCCAACAACTTCAAATCCCCCTTACCTATTTAGGAGTACAATTTAATCAAGGTAGATCCTCTAGCCACATATTTGGCCCTCTACTTCAACGGTTAGCACGCAAAGCAAAATGATGGATGACCAAATGCCTAAACCAAGTAGGAAGATTCACACTCATAAAATCATCCCTAACCCCTACTGCCAACCATCTCATGCAAACCCAAATCCTTCCTTCCCATGTCCACCAGAAAATGGATCGTATCACGACAAACTTCTTCTAGGGCCATGATTCTTCCATCAAAAAACTCCACCCATTAGGAAAAGACAAGCTCCACAAACCCAAATCATAAGGTGGGCTCAGTATCCGAAGTAGCAAGGAACACAACAAGGCACTACTCATGAAACGAGTTTGGAACATTCACCAAAACCCCACCTCTGTCTTATCCAAGTTGTACAACGCAAAATACCTGGACCATGCCCACATTTTCGAGAGCATCCCACCTCTCCCGTCTTCCCCTAGCCCACAGTGGAGACAGATGTCCTCGCTCATACCATTTTTCAAACAACACCTCTTTCACCAAATAGGAGATGGTTTACACACCCCCATACAAGCAAACTGGATTCCACAATTTGAAAATAACATTAACCCAGCTTCTTGCTATCCAATACAATCAGTTGCCGACATAATCGACTCATCAACCGGGAATTGGGATCATGAAATGTTGAGCCTACTACCCCACCCCATAATCCAGCGAATCATTAACATCCATATCCCACAAAACAACAACCAGATAGGATCATATGGACTTTTACCAAAAGCGGACAATATACTACTGCTTCAGGATACAACTGCCTCATTAGCGCTTCAGTGCAAACTCAACAAAAGCCCCCTCCACCATCCAATTTCCTTTGGACACTACCATGTCCCCCAAAAGTACAACTTTTCTTGTGGAAAGCAATTAATGAGGGTTTACCAACCCTCAATATTCTTCACCGCATCCAACTCACCAATTCCAACATATGCCCTCAATGCAGTTCTTATCCTGAAACATCCAGTCATATTCTGCTACACTGTCAAACAGCTATAGATTTTTGGAACCTCTTACTATACCACCTCAAAAACCATCAAGTCTCCACTCAAGGAATACCCAACTCACTACCTCACCAAACAACCATATCCGAACTCCTTCAAATAAAAGTGCCTGCACCGATCACAACAACCTTCTGCTTCCTTTTTTGGTCCTTATGGTTAACCAGAAACAACGTGATGTATCACCAACAACAACAAACCCAACAAGTGTAATGAAAATGGCAATAAAGCTCCAGCAGGAATATTCATGGGCCCAGAATCACCTCCCACCGGTGCTCCCTGGAATGCTTTCATTTGTAAACCTTGCACAAAGAACAATAACAACTTCAACTATCTTTGTGGGATGGCTGAAGCCTCAATCAGATTGGATCAAAATCAACACGGATGGGGTAGCAAGGGGAAGCCTCGGGATAGCGGGAGCCGGTACTATATGTCTAAATGAGGAGACCAACATAATCCTAGAAATAGCACAACCTCTAGGCATCACCACTGCACTTGCAGCGGGGACTTGGGCCATGCACATAGCCTCTAAAACGGCAACAAAACGAGGATGGCCAAAAGTCCAATTTGAAATGGATTCAGAAAATTTAATGAGATTTCTAACCTCAGATACAGATGCCCCATGGTTTATATCTGATATGATTGCAGAGATCAAACAAAGGCTCACCCAAATCCAGCAATATACCGTTACATACATCCACAGAGAAGCAAATCAAGCGGCATACGGTTTAGCAAATCTAGCAGCAGATGATTGCTCCATAGGGAGATTCATAACAACAGTTTGGTAACATATAATTTCGCAGTCTATTAGTTCTATTGTAATAGTAGACTCTATGAGTATTACATACCCCCGTGTAATTTCAGTCTAATATAATAAATTTCATGCTTCAAAAAAAAAAAAACTTTAGGATGAGCATACCCATAATCATCATCCTAGATAAAATATCGAGCAGATGAAGGCGGGTAGTGATTATTAGTTGCCTATGGGTTGAAACTATTGGGTGCAATAATCAAAACAACGAAAAATCAAATAAGCAAAAGTTATTGATACTTAGCTCATTTATAAGGAAGTGATCGATTCGGGGAAACGGACGAGCTTCCCAAATATCTGCAACATCAACAAGGAAAATCTTTGGAAAAACAGAGTGAGTCACGTGTTCAACACGCTGTCCTTAAGACATTAGCGCCCGTCTACACTCAAGAGTGATGCTATAGCCCTCACAGGACGAATATATCCAGGATAAAAACCCTACTACACCTACTACTAGCATATGTAATAGATGCTCAACTTGAGCTTGGCAACTCCGAAAAGACCCTTAAGGAAAATCGCGAACGCTAAAGCAATCACTATAAAATATTTTCCCTTGGGTATCTCTCTGAAAATATAGACAAACCCCTTTCTCATAGATTTTACAAAAGTAGAGAATTTGTTTATATAATGTAATAAAGTACAACTTAAAAATATGAACTCCCCAGTGTGGGACTAAAAAGTTTCATTCACAAAAGAAAACAATAAGTTATTATTTTTCTTAAAACTTTAAAATCAAATTTTTCTATTAATTGTTTTCCAACAATCCCCCACATGAATGAAAACCTCAATAAAACATGAAAACACGGATAAATCTTGGTAAATCAACAACCCAACCTCACGACCCTGCCTGACTGAACAAACATACGGACTTTGTGTGTGTTGAAATCATACTAGTCATGTATACATCATCTCCCTCACACAAAGTGTGTTTACCCCAGGTTCATGGATTGCAAAAATCATATAGTATAGAGAGCTTTCATCTTTGGTTTCTCACAGATGATACTAAAGGTTTCTTTCACCAAAGTGAAAAAGCATGAACTAGTGAACCCTTAGGTCCTAAGTTCCAGCAATACCAAAACCATCAAAACGAAAATCACATAAAAAACGCAGGAAATACCATTTTAGGCAGAGGTGTCCATGAGGTCTTGAACCTTTTCTTAGTGAAATATTTCCGAAACTACTTTCTAGGGACAATGAACGCGATATCTTGAACTGCTAGTGTTTGATGTAATTCGCGATAATAACCACTGATGATATCTCCAAGGTTACTGCCAATCTCATGCCGTTTTGTCCAATTTGGCCCTGGAAATATCATGTTTCTCAGAATGATCTAAAGAATCAAAGCTCGTATTCTTATAGGAATAGGCCCCACATCCTCATTCAGATAGGTGAGTTTTCATAAAGAGTATTATTGCTACACCCCACTTCAATCTTAAATTGAAATTGTAGAACTCATTAAGACTTCTTAAAAGTCATCCTTCACATGCAGTCACACTATCATGTCTACACCATAGGGAAAGGACAGAGAATGAAATTCTCTGATAGTGTTTACCTTTACCCACCACAAACTAGTTGTCTCGTTCAAAACCTTGATCTTGGGATCTCCAGTCAACAAGGTTGAGTATCCTTCATGGAAAGTTTAATTTATGAGCTTAAGCCCCATCCCCCTCGATGCATTTTTAACTATATCTTTGTACAAACCTTTTTTCAAAGGTTGTACAATATTCTCCTTGGACTTTATCCAATCAATGGAAATAACACCGATTGAGATTAGTTATCTTTATCTTTAGATATTATAGATTGGCTACCACAATGTATAGATATTGATGGCACAAGCCTATGCTAGAGAGGAATGTCTTCTAAAAAGCATCTTAGGCACTCGTCCCCCTATCGTGCTTTATCTAACGCAATACTCTCGAATTCCATAACGATTTGAGCAATATGTGTATGTTTGGAAATCTTTAAAAAACAAACCCTCCTTCTAGAGTGAAAACATATCCACTCATAGACTTAGACTCCTATGAGTCAACTATCCAGTTTGCATCACAAAGTCCCTCAAGGACAACAAGATACCTTTCATAAATCAAACAAAAGATAATAGAGTATTAGGTACCACAATACTCTACTAAGTGCATCCCAATGCTCTTGCTCTGGACTACAAGTATATCTACTTAACTTACTCAAAATATAGGCAATGTCTGGACTCTTATAGTTCATTAAATTCATCATACATCCTTTAACTCTTGAGTATTCAAGTTAAGATGCTCCATTACCCTTATTTTTCTTGAGTCTACAAGAAGAATCGTACGGGGTACAAGCAGGGTTATAATCAGACTGATTGTATCTCTTAAGCACAAATTCAACATAATGAGAACGACTAAGACTATAAATATTATATTATCTTCTAATCATCATCCCTAAGATTACATCAACATGGCCTAAGTCTTTCAAGTCAACGTTCTCATTCAGCACATGCTTTTAGTGGAATTAATCACATCTATGATTGTATCAAGTATAATCATATCATTAACATATAAGCATACAATCACACATGCATCCTTAACAAGTTTACTGTAAATACACTTGTCAGATTCATTAACTCAAATCCACTTCTCATTATCACATGATCAAATTTTCCATGTCACTATTTACGTTCTTATTTGAAAACCATACAAAGTTTTGTTCAACTTACAAACTTTGTCTTTACAACCTTTCACTACAAAGTCCTAAGGTTGGTCTATGTAAATTTCTTTATCCAATTCACGGTTTTAGAAAAATTGTCTTAACATCCATATGATGTATCTCTAAATTGTTCATGGCAGCAATAGCAATTAACATCTCAACGGAAGTAATCTTCATCACAGGTGAATAAGAACCAAGTAAATCTACACCTTCTTTTAGTTTATAGCTTTTATCTATAAACCTAGCCTCATATTTTTTCCATAGTTCCATCTACCTTACATTTCCTCTTAAAGACTTATTTACATCCCATGGTCTTACTCCCTGGAGGTAAACTAGCAAGCTCCCAAGTCTAGTTTCGACGGACTGAGTTCATTTCACTAAATGAAGCTTCTTACCAGAATGGGATTTCAGTAGATGTCAAGGCTTCTTTACAAGTCCGAGGCTCAGACTAAGCTATGCATGTTATGAAGTCGGATTCATAAGAAGTTTCAAGTCTAATTGTTTTACTTCTCTTAGGATTAACCTTAACTTCATCTTCCTTTAAGATAAGTTCTGACTATTTGAAAATAATTCTAGGGGATCAACAACACATCTCTAATGAGGTACAGGTTTAAGAATAAACATGTTCAAATAACTCAGCATCCTTACATTCTTTAATAATACTCACAACAAAGTCAGAAAAATCACACCAAAGTGAAAAATCAGAACACACAACCAAAAATCTATATATAGAAGTATACGTATCATACCCTATATGAAGACACAATCAACATTTTTGGTTTCTATCTAGTTCTTTTAGGAGAAAGAATAACTACCTTATCCAAACACCCCCACACTTATACGTATGCATAAGAAGGTTGTCTATCTTTCCATAATCATATGGAGTTTTATATGATCCTTTAAAGGTTATTCTATTCAAGTGTTTGTAGGTGAAAATGGTTTCTGCTGATTTCGGTAATTGCGGGTGTGCAGGTGAGAAACAATTTAAATCCTAAACAATATACTGCAAGGGAGTACTTTAGATTCAATAGATCAATCTGTAAAACTCCGGCCTAAACCAAGAAATGGTCGTTCCAGACTTGCTTCGGTCACAAAGTGGAGGAGAATGGGTTGGTTTTGGGGAGGGAAGCAAGGAAAGTGGTGAGACCAGAATAGTTGATTTTGGAAGAGTAGTTGGGTTACTACGACTTGTTATCAGAAAAAATGAGAGAGCTAACAAGGTGAGCTAGCAAGTAAGTATTTATGAGTGTTGTATCTCCCGTATGAACTTGTTGTTCAATGGAAATAGGTAAGACCTTTTTATACAAGTCGGAGTAAAAACGTACCGTGGTCTCATTAAGGAGTGGGGAAGTAAATGGGAGGAGGTGGTAACCGTATGCATAGAATTGATGTTCCATAAAGTGGTTAACGCATGAAACTGGTTTTCATGAAACTTCTAACGTTATGGAATTGATGTCCCATGAAATTGTTAACGCATGTGCTTTATGTCCCATGAACTTTTCCCACATAACTTCTCGTATTTACTAACCGCCTCACCCTTATGACACTTCCTTATGACGGGCGTAGTGTACGCCGTACGCTGTAAAGCACCAGACCGATACCCAAAGAGGATACCCCAGTTTGTGTTAATGTCTCGAATGTTTTTGGAAAACATGTAGCATGTTGTTGTGGCTTGACAAGTCAAGCTCGGGAAACTTACTAGCCCGGTGACCTTCGACGGTCGATATTTTGCATCTTGAGAGGAGGGGCAACCGTTGATCATTGCACGCCTTCATTTTGGTATCCGCGTAGTGAGGGCCAACGTGGTGGCGCGGCTAGATTGGCATGCCGTTGGTATGTCATGGTTTGGCATGACCAAACTCAGGTTTTCGGGCCAAAGGTTACCATATGTCATCTGGTAACCTTGGATGACTAGGATTTGCTCCTGGAATTGAAGGGAAACCGTTGATTGTTGCACGCCTTCGCTTTGGTGGCCGCATAGGGAAGGCCAACAGGTGGCGCAGCTAGGTTGGCATGTCGTTGGCATGGCATGGTTTGGCGTAGCCAAACTTAGGTTTTCGGGCCAAAGGTTACCATGTGTCATCTGGTAACCTTGGATGACTAGGATTTTCTCCTGGGATTGAAGGGAAACCGTTGATTGTTGCACGCCTTCATTTTGGTGGCCATGTAGGGAAGGCCAACATGGTGGCGCGGCTAGGGTGTGGTTTGGCTTGGCATGTGGGGCCAAGGATTCACCTTGGGCGTGGCTAGCTTTGGCTAGGTGCGATTTTGTCTTGGCATATGGGGCCAAGGTTTTGCCTTGGGCGTATGGCGTGGCTAGGGCATTTGGCTTGGCATGATATGACTAGCATGGCTAGGGCCAAGGAAAAGTACATTTGGCATGGCGCAGATAGCTTGGCTAGGTTCAGTTTGGATTGGCATGTGGGGCCAAGGGTTTTTCCATGGGGCGCATGGCGTGGCTAGCTTTGGCTAGGTGCGATTTTTACTTGGCATGTGGTGCCAAGGGTTTTCCATAGGCGTATGGCGTGGCTAGGGCCAAGGCAAGGGCGTTTGGCTTGGCATGATGTGACTAGCATGGCTAGGGCCGAGGCAAAGTGCGCTTGGCATGACGTGGCTAGCTTGGCTAGGATCGGTTTGGCTTGGCATGTGGGGCCAAGGGTTTTTCCATGAGCGCATGGCGTGGCTAGCTTTGGATAGGTGCGATATTGGTTTGGCATGTTAGGCCAAGGGTTTGCCATGGGCGTATGACGTGGATAGGGCCAAGGCAAGGGCGTTTTGCTTGGCATGATGTGACTAGCATGGCTAGGTCCGAGGCAAAGTGTGTTTGGCATGGCACGGCTAGCTTTGCTAGGTTCGGTTTGTATTGGCATGTGGGGCCAAGGGTTTTTCCATGGGCACATGGCGTGGCTAGCTTGGGCTAGGTGCGGTTTTGGCTTGGCATGTGGGGCCAAGGAGTTTCCATAGGCGCATGGCGTGACTAGCTTGGGCTAGGTGCAGTTTTGGCTTGGCATGTGGGTCCACGGGTTTTCCATAGGTGCATGGCGGGACTAGCTTGGGCTAGGTGCGGTTTTGTCTTGGCATGTGGGGCAAAGGGTTTTCCATAGGCGCATGGCGTGACTAGCTTGGGATAGGTGCGTAACCAAGCTAGTGTTTTGGGGAAAAGGTAGTTTGGTAACCTTAGACGGCCAAGATTTTATCCTGTGATTGAAGGGAAACTGTTGATTATTGCACACCTTCGTTTTGATAGCTGCGTAGTGAAGGCCAGTATGGTGGCGCGACATGGGGCCATGGCGAGGTGTGTTTTGCATGGCGCGGTAGGTGTGGCTAGCATGATTGGGCATTGGCACGGAGGTGTCGGCTAGCATGGTTGGCATGCTTTGGCGCGGTTGGTGTGGATGACATGATTTTCCATTGGCACAAAGGTGCGGCTAGCATGGTTGGCATGCTTTGGAACGGTCGATGTGGATGGCATGATTTTCCATTGGCATTGAGGTGCGGCTAGCATGGTTGACATGCTTTGGCGCGATCGATGTGGCTGGCATGATTTTCCATTGGCACAGAGGTGCGGATAGCATGGTTGGAATGCTTGGCGCTGTCGGTGTGGCTGGCATGATTTTCCATTGGCACAGAGGTGCGGCTAGCATGGTTGGCATGCTTTGGCGCGTTCGGTGTGGATGACATGATTTTCCATTGGCACGGAGGTGCGGCTAGCATGGTTGGCATGCTTTGGCTCGGTCGGTGTGGCTGGCATGATTTTCCATTGGCACAGAGGTGCGTCTAGCATGGTTGGCATGCTTTGGCATGGTCGGTGTGGCTGGCATGATTTTCCATTGGCACAGAGGTGCGGCTAGCATGGTTGGCATGATTTGGCGCGGTTGGTGTGGCTGGCATGATTTTCCATAGGCACAGAGGTGCGGCTAGCATGGTTGGCATGCTTTGGCGCGGTCGGTGTGGCTGGAATGATTTGCCATTGTCACAGAGGTGCGGCTAGCATAGCTGGCATGCTTTGGAACGATCGCAGTGGCTGGCATGATTTTCCATTGGAAAAGTGGTACGGCTAGCATGGTTGGCATGATTTTCCATTGGCACAGAGGTGCGGCTAGCATGGTTGGAATGCTTGGCGCTGTCGGTGTGGCTGGCATGATTTTCCATTGGCACAGAGGTGCGGCTCGCATGGTTGGCATACTTTGGCGTGGTCGAAGTGGCTGACATAATTTTCCATTGGCACAGAGGTGCGGCTAGCATAGTTGGCATGCTTTGGCGCGGTCGGTGTGGCTGGCATGATTTTCCATTGGCACAGAGGTGCGGCTAGCATGGTTGGCATGCTTTGGCGCGATCAGTGTGGCTGACATGATTTGCCATCGGCACAGAGGTGCGACATGCATGGTTGGCATGCTTTGGCGCGGTCGGTGTGGCTGGCATGATTTGACATTGTTACAGAGGTGAGGCTAGCATGGTTGGAATGCTTTGGCGCGGTCGGTGTGGCTAGCATGATTTTCCATTGGCTCAGAGGTGCGGCTAGCATGGTTGGCATGCTTTGGCGCGATTGGTGTGGCTGGCATGATTTGCCATTGGCGCACGTGGGAATTAGGGTTTGGCTTGTCGTAACCCTAATTTGAAAAAGATACCCCGGTAATTATTTAGGGACACATTAAAGGTTTCAGTAAATGTGCCTAGTAAATGCTTGTTACTTTAAATGTTGTGACATCACTGTCTGCTAGGGTTTAGTATTTTACGATTTTAACCCTAAGATAAAACCCACCATCAATATTAAGTCCCTGATTAGCTTGAAACAGGTGCCTTGTTGCGAGGTAAGCATATGATGGTGACAGAAAAGGATGTAATCGAGGTATAAATCATTACAAAGATGGTCAGGTGAATTCGACTAACCTCTTTGAGTGGTAAAGAGAGTTTTGGCTTCCCGTGTTGGAGGCCCTGCGTAAGTTGTACTGGGAATGCAGATGGTGGAGTGGTGAGATAAAAGTTACCGACTTGGCCTGGTAGTATATCTCCAAGTAAAAGGGGCATGGTCTTGGAAGGCGACGCAAGTGGATGGCTTGGCTCGAGGGTCCAAGAGGTGACGTGGTCTTAGTGAGGTAAACACACGTAGATGATAGGGTCGCGACAGTGGAGCAGGCGGCTTGGCATAGTGTGGCATTGGAAAGACGAGATGTACACGGACTGTTAGGCGTGGTGGGGCAATGATAATGGAGCTAATGGCTTGGCTGAGGCCGTGGAAAGGTGAGGCGCTGTTTGATGAGGTGAGGCATGCATAGGCGGCTTGACACGGTTATGATTTGTCTGTGCTGTCTGATTTCTTCTTGTTCGATGCCCATTGGGAATTCTTTCCCTTTTTTTTTTCAAATATTAAAGTATCGCGCCCTCCCATCCCGCTCATCTTTCATTGGGGTTTTGATGAGGCATTTTATATGGAGGCTGGTCTCCCGGCCGTGATTCCGGCATGTTCCGCCTATTCAGCCTGCGTTTCTCCTTCTTCCTTTAGGGATTCCATAGTATTTACGCCTGGTGAAGTTGTGTCGTCTTCCCAGTTTTCAACAAAGATTTCTTCTCGTCAAGTCCAACTTTCATCATGTCTATCAGAAGCGAATCTTCCTCGAGTCGACCAGGTTCTCCAGCCAAACGTGCTAGGCTTGATTCTCGCGACAATTCCCCCATCCAAGTCATTCGGGTTAAGAAGGTCATACCGGTATGTTCTTATTAATCAACATATGTTTCTTTATTTTCCGATGAATAATAGAAGTTTTCCTTCTGTGTAAATGTATCATGTTGGAGCATGTGTTACCGTCATTGATGAAGATGACTTGGTTACCCATTTTTCTTCGAGCTCGATTTTTTTAGTCGCTGCAGATCTGGAGAACGATGACTTAGGAATTTCTTTCCATGAGTATCCCAATGCAGGCTTGTTGTTCAGAACCCACATGAGGTGCCTTTCTTCTAACTACCAGAACGTTGGGGGGTTCCTTGTGCGAAAATAATTCGTAACTCTTTACACAAAAATATGGAAGATATACGTCCATATTGCCACCAGGAATGTGGTACAGTATTGTTCGTCTTCTTTGGTTTCTATTGTGAATTGTCTCATGTGAATCTCTGAAGTTCAATGTTAGTTGGTTGCGGCATCATCTTGAAATTGTGAAGGTCGACAGGGCTGGTATTCTTGCTGGCGTGGTCCCTGCTACAAAAGCTATTCTGAAAGAGAAGAAAGCCTTGGCCATGGAGTCACAGATGGTGGAAGAGTCAATCCGGAATTTGAAGAGCAAGACTGAGAGGTATCAAAGTTGTTTGAAGATGATGCTTTCTAGAGATTACCATCTTTTGGACGGGATTTTCTGAGTTATGTGGTTGTGATATGTTTGGGTTTCTTTTTGGGTTTTGAGCATTTTTTTTTTTACATTTTTTTTTTGAAATAACAAGAGAACTTTATTGATTTGCTTCAATCAAATGAAATAAAAACTCAATACGGTATGAAAGAAAGTGTAAATATACCTGTCTATATGTGCTTGTGATACGGTGGGGTGAGGCGGTGTTCAGGCGTAGTATGCCTTTAGCCATTTCCCGTTGATGACCGCTTCCAGTTTTCCCCCGTCCTCCTTAATGACTTTGTAGTACCCACTGTTGTATGCTTTCGTGACTATATAAGGACCTTCCCATTTTGCAGAGCATTTTGGTGCAAATGCGTCTTGCTGGATGTGTTTAGCAGTCTTCAGTACCAAGTCTCCTATTTGAAAAATTCGAGGTTTCACGGTCTTGTTGTATGCTCTGAAAACCATGTTTCTGTATGCCTGTGCATGTTCTTCCGCTTTGGCCCTCCTGGAGTCTACAATGTCCAATTTTGCAACCCTGGCACTTAAGGCTTCAGCTTCATTCCATCGAACTCCGCTTGCTTCGGCAATCCTGGATGATGGGATTTTAATTTTCGTCGGGAGGATAGCGTATGCTCCATAAACAAGAGAATAAGGAGAGACCCCAGTGGAAATTCTTGGTGATGTCCGGTACGCCCAGAGTGCCATGGGCAGTTACTCATGCCATGTTCGAGGATTATCGTGCACTGTCCGACTGAGAATTCGAATCAGAGTTTTGTTGGTGATTTCATCCTGCCCGTTCCTTTGAGGGTAGTATACGGTGGAAAAGACTTGTTTAATCACGTATTCCTCGAGAAACTCTCGTATTTGCCTGTTCGCGAAAGGGGTGCCATTTTCGGTGACGATATGTTTAGGCACGCCAAAACGGCAGATAATGTACTCCTTAATGAATGTCGCAATCGTGGTTCCGTTCGTTCATCGTAAAGCTATGGCTTCGACCCATTTGGTAAAGTATTCGGTTGTTGTTATTACATACTCGTGATGTTTTGAGGATGGTGGGTTGATCTTCCCAATGATGTCGAGTCCCTAGCTATGAAAGGGCCATGGACTGCTTATTGAATGCAGGGTGGTTACCGGTACATGGATAAGGTTCCCGTGGACCTGACACTCCTTGCACCTCTGTACGAAAATAGATGCGTCGTCCTCCATGGTCGGCCAGTAGTACTTCTCGTGTATTTGGAGAAATAACTTCCGCTTTCCTTGGTGTTCTCCTTTGTGCATCTCCTTCAGCATGATTGGGACCTCTACCTCATTCAAACATCGCATAAGACTCCCTCCAAAGCTTTTACGATATAAGATCCCTTCGTGGAATATGAACCTCTTGGACCTTTGTTTTATTTTGGACACCTCCTTCTCATTGGTGGGGAGTATCCCGTCGCGAATGTAACTGATGTACGGCTTCTTCCAGTCCCCGGTGTGACCAATGTTGAAAATTTCTAATTGATGTGGTGGCGCTTGGCAGTTGGAACAGGTTCTTTGAAGTAACGGAGCTTGGACCTCCATCTCCAGCCAATAATAGCCAAGGCGTTGTAAACGACGATAAAGGGTTACCACCAATGTCTGTCCACATACCTCATCATGGATGCGATTAAGATGTTGATGTGCTTCCTCTTCTCTGAGGCATCTTGACAAAGAGTCGACTGGATTTCGATGATAGAGTACCCCCTGAAGCGTGAAGAAATCATGTAAGGTTTTAAGACTGACCTTTCCTTGAAAGAGTGAACTACTAAGCTCTTGGATAATCGGTGTTCTCCAGTCATCAACTTCATATTTTTCAGGTTGTGAAAGCCACGTTGAAGGCACGGTCCTTCTTTTCACCGTTAGAGTTTCCTCAAGGCTTTTAAATCGCAGTTTCGATGCTAACGTTGCTAGGCAGTCGGTATGTTGGTTACTGTCTCGCCCGATATGGGCTACTGTTGTGTCGGCGAAGTAGTTCAGCAGTTTTTCCGATTCGGCTCTATATGGGGCTAAGGTTACCTCCTTCAGCGCGTATACTCCGTTTACTTAGTTGAACAGTAGTTTAGATTCCCCTCTTATTTCCAGACGTGTGGCTCCGGCTTGTTTAGCCAAGGATAACTCAATGAGGAAGGCTTCATACTCTGTTGAATTGTTGGTGCATGGGGAAGTCTATCTTGAAGGAGTGTGAGAAAACTTTACCAGTTGGGGATACTAGAACCATGCCGTCTCCTCCTGTGCCGTTGTTAGGGGTGGAAGATCCGTTGAAAAACAATTGCCAGGTTTCCTCTTGGATAAAAGAGATTTCGGAAAGTCCCCAGGGAGGTCTTCACGTAATGTTATAGCATTTTCTCCTGGAAATGCCGCCAAAAAATCTGCAACTGCCTGTCCTTTGATGGACCTTGGGGAAGCACATATTATGTTGAATTCTGACATCTAGAGGATCCATTTGGCCGTCTTTCCTATCAGAGAAGGTTTTGAGAGGAGGAACTTCACAGGATCGAATTTGGATATTAGCACCACTTTATTGGACAGCAGGTAGTGCCTGAATTTCTTCATGGAGTAGACCAAATCTAGGCATGCCTTTTCTGTTTTGGGATACCTGAGTTAGGTATCTCTCAAAATCCGACTGAAATAGTATATGGGGTATTCAATCCCTTCATCATCTTCTTAGGCGAGGAGATCTCCAACAACAGTGTCACTGAAAGCGGTGTAGAAGTGTAGCGGTCTTCCTTGCATGGGTGATCTCATGATGGCCGGGAAAGATAATATTCGTTGAATCTTCCGGAACACTTCCTGTTGTAATGTGGTCTAGACAAAGATTGCTCATTTCTTTAGTAAGGGGGTAAACGAAGCAATAAGTTGATCCAATCCAGGTATGAAGCGGTGGATGTAGTTTATTTTTCCCATGAAACTCTGGAGTTCCTTCATGTTCCGTGGTGGTGGCATTGTGAGGATGGCTTGCGTTTTCGTTGGGTCAACTTTGATCCCCTCAGCGGTTACTTGGAAGCCTAGGAACTTGCCCGAGGAGACACCGAAAGCACACTTTAACAGATTCATTTTTAGCTTGTATTCGCGACATCTTTCGAACACCTGCTGTAGAATCCCTGTGTGAGCCGCCCGAGTTTTTGACTTGACCACTATGTCATCTACATAATCCTGAACTTTCTTGTGCATCATGTCGTAAAAAATGGTGGTCATAGCGCGTTGGCATGTGGCGCCAGTGTTCTTCAAACCGAAGGGCATCACAGTATAGTAAAAGTTTCCGACATGAGTTCGAAAAGCCGTATTGCTTGCATCATGCTCGTACATCTTTATTTAGTTATAGCTGATGTACCCGTCTATGAAATAAAACATGTCATGTCCACTGGTGGCATCTACCAACATGCCGATATTTGGGAGCGGAAAATCATCTTTAGGGCAACATTTATTTAAATCCCTAAAATCGACACAGCACCTGATTTGACCATTCTTCTTTTTTACCGGAACTATGTTTGCCAACCAGTTTGGGTAACAGATTGGTTTAATGAAACCAGCCACCAATAACTTTTGAACCTCCTCCTTAATCTGTTCTTCAATATCATGCCGGAATCGTCTTGGGGTCTGCTTGACTGGCTCGGATCCGGATATCACATGTAAGTGGTGAGTAACCATCTTCTCGTCCAGGCCAGGCATTTCCTCGTATGTCCATGCAAACACATCTTGATATTCCATGAGGAGGGTCTACCAACTTTGTGCGCTCGTCTGTATGTAGAGTCGAGCTTATGGAGATGGGTCGTGGAGATTCCTCATTCCCGATATTAACAATTTCAATCTCATCCGTAGTTGAATTGGTGTCGTCTTGTATCTGTTGTGGTACGTCAGGTATCTCCTCTCATGGCTCGTCACTAGGCTGGCATTCCATTGGGCGGAGAGACTGTGTGGTAGTCTCCCTTGTTAATTGCTAACAACGGCGTTGATATACGGTTTTCCCTTTTTCGTCGTGACCCGTAATGAAAGCATGTCCTCGCTTGGTTGGAACCAGACTATGGTCCTATGGATGGAGGCGAGTGCGCCTCTCTTCTGAAGGTGTGATATAAGTCTGAGTTTCTCCGCGGGGTTGTGTAGGGCTACTGCTTTCTTCAATGGTTATCCATTTCGGCAGTGGGGTGTGGTGAGCCTTATTGGTTGTGACTTGCGGCCCCTGTCTTGGCTCAAAAATTTCCATGCCACATATTGGCGCATAGGGAGATGATGACGCTGGGATGCGGATTACTTCTCCGTTTAGCGTGGTTTTCAAGCAATGGTGATACGTCAAAGGAATGATCATGTTGTCGTGGAGCCATGGTCTCCCTAATATCATGTGGTAGTCTGGCTCCTTTTCAATTACATCGAATCTTACTTTTGACTGGACATGTCCTACCGATAGATTCAAATTGACGTACCCATATGTATTGGTTTGGTTACCTTCGAAATCGGTCATGGTAGTAGGTTGTCGTGTAACCTCGCTTGGTCATACTTTGGCCATCCTGAGCATCCTAAGGGTGACAATATTGGAGGATGCTCATGTGTCGACGAGGGCCCTTTTTAATTCCACATTTTTGATTCGAGCTGTGACGTGTAGGGCGCGGTTATGGCCTTCCTATGCCATCATGTCGTCATCGGTGAACGTGATATTATTAACGGACGAATCATGCATTTTTGCTGTTTCCGAGCGTGGAGGAACCAAGGGCACGCTTAACGTTATCCGATTGATGGAGGTGAACGTCTCCATCCATTGATCCCTTGAAATATGTAATAGTTCACATAAGTTTTCCACCAACGAGGCCGCTTCTTGGATTACGGGTCTCTGATTGGTAGTGAGGATGTTGTCTTGAGATTGATCATTCGGGATGTCGGTCCTCAGCTCTGAAGTTTCCGAGGCAGGCAAACCGCTCATCTCTGTTGTCAGGTCGATGAGGAAATCCGGTATGGTGTTGATTGCATCTCTCATCAGACCCATGTTTTTGGTGTGAATCCCCTGGAACCGTACTAGGTCAATCAGCCTTAGAACTCCTTCGTTGGCCATGTTGTTGGGCGTTGAAACATTTCTGTTTTCCTGAGTGGAATATGAGGACACAGATTCAGTCCAAAGACCAACCATCCTTCCTTGTTAGATAAACGTATTCAGAGAATGATATTGTGACCGATATACCGATCTCCCACTGTGATCGCCAATTGTTTGTAGGTGAAAATAGTTTATGCTGATTTCGGTAATTGCGGGTGTGCATGTGAGTGTAGTTGCAGGAATTCCTACACTACACCCCTCACAAGAATCCACAATTATCAACACATATTTGAAGATTAAAAACAACACTTTATTGATTAATTCTCAGAAATGTTACAAGAAATGGAAGAAATCAAGAATACAACCGCTCACAAGAACTTTTTCTCTCCTCAAAACTTTCTCCAAACTCCAAAATTGATCTCTCTCTTGATGAGTCTATTAATTCTCTTTATATAGGATAGTTACATAGTGGATGACAGCTAAGTTAAACCCTTATTTTCGGATCTGACTCGCGATACTCTCGCAGTAGTTTTAATGCTTATTCTCGCAGATATTGTAATCTTCGCAGGATCGTCATGCTCTCCCCGTGTTTCTGCCACCGTTATCCGTTATATCATTCTTTGAGTCAGTATACGACGCTCGCAGAGTGTTGTTGAGGAACTTGCAGAAATGTTATTTATAAATTTCGCAAGAGCACTGCTGTGGCGATATTCTGATCCTACATCTTGCCTCTTCTCATGTATTTTCTGCGAAGGGGAAAATATCATGAGAAATTGAAATCTTTTGAAATGCCGCAGCTGTCTATCTATTCACATTCTTTTTTTCTGACACGTATTTGCATCCCTCGCCAGTTTTATTACACGTATATTTTTATCTATTCAACTTCTGACACGTTCTTTTCAACCGCTGCGCTCCAACCGTTCACGTCTTTTCTTTGCATTAATTGCACTTATCTTCTCGAGAATTTTTACCTTATATATATATATATATATATCTTCTTCACTCTTCACTTTTCATCTTTTTACTTTCTTCTTCATTCTCTCTGCAATCTCTCTGCAAATTCACTGTTCTTCCGTAAATTCTGCATCCACTGCTGTTGCAACCTTTCTTTTGATCTTCTACTATTTTTTTCATTCCCATACTTACTAAGAATGGTTCAGCTGGTCGTAAAAATCTCATCGCATTTGAGCAACTGCAAAAGAAACTTAAGGACGAAGGTTTTGCTTTATCTACCATCCTTGATCAAAACCCTAAATCCGAACTTTCCATTAAATTATTTTCTGATCATCCGTGTTCTCGCGAGAAGATTATAGTCTCGCTAGGTCATCTCGAAGCTGGTCTTCCCATTCCTCTTTATGATCCTGAGCTCCCTTTATTCTATGAAATAATTTCTCATGCGAAATTCTCACGTGTTATATATCAGTTGAGTGGGGACTGAATTCGTCTGATGCTGGAGTATGCTACTCGCGGTGCTGGTAAGAAATATCTTTATCCTGTTAAAGTGAAGAATCCTAAATTCGCTGATGTTCCAATTATTCCTGTGAAATATACCGTAGAGAACTTCTTCGCGAATTATGATATAATCCCCATGAGGAAAGATAACACTTGTTGTGGTATCCGCTTACAAAAGAAGGATGACATTGCTGAAGATAAAATTCTCAAGTTGGATATTGACTGGCATCCGGGTAATAATCAAGGTCCACGCCATTCTAGTGATGATAAGTTGTGTATTTTCCCATTATTTCTAGAGGGTCCCTACATCTGCGGTCCTCATGCTTTGCATGCGAATCTCACAGAGTACTAGCCATGGGTGTTCAAATGGCCTAAAAGAAATAAAGAGGTATGTTCTATCAATTTTTTGCATAAACTATCATTATCATCTTCCTCATGCTTTTATACTCTCGCTGACTACTCCAATTTTTCCAGATTAATAGGCTAAAATCTAGCTACCAGAAGTTTAGGAAACCTAGTACTTTATCAGCTCTTAAGTTACTCACAGATGAAGTAAGAAATATTCCTTTGTGATTCTTAACAATATATTGTTGCCTATATTTCTTATCTTTATCTGTGTTTGAAGGTTATCGAAGAAATAGATCATGTTAAAGTTGTAAAGACCAAGGAAAAAGACAAAGGTGCTGCTCGCAAAGGGAAATCTGATGCTTCTCGCAAGGAGAAGTTGGGTGCTCCTCCTTTAAAGAAAATAAAATCTCAATCTCCTTCTCCTTCAACTCCTCAATCTATTGAAAGTTCAAGTGATAATACTAATAATGATGATGATGATGATGCTGATATATCTTCCGCGAAGGAATCCTCCCATCCTGAGTCTTCTATGGCTCATCTATCCGGAATTTTTGCTAATACCATGCAAGTAATTGGTGATCTGACTAATGCTTGCAAGTCTATCGCTGCTATTTGTGATGCCCCTATCTTAAAGGACAATGAATCTCTTCGCGGGGTCTCAAGATCTATATCTCCAAATTTCTTGCATTCTCTCAATAGCTTGGTAAGTTTTCATACTTTTACCTTTCTTCACTTTATTTTTGCCTTAAATTCAAAATTAATTCCTCAGAAATTCGCTGCATTATTTCGCAGGCTGGGAATGCTTCCTTTGCAGTTTGTCTCAGATTTGGAGAAAAGGCGTGCAGTTCTCGCAAAGAAAAACGCTAATCTTTGCAAAGAGATTGAAGAATTAAAGTCTGAATCTCTTATTCTTCATAAAGAAAATGAAGAATTAAAATCTGATTTTGTTAATCTTCGCGAGTAGTTAGAATCTGGATTTGTTGGCTTTTATGAGAAGATCAAACGATTAGAAACTGAACTATCTTATTCGCAAGATAAGTTTGCTAGTCTCCAAGCTGCGAATGATCAACTTTATGGTAAGAAATTTTTCTCTTTTTGTTTTATCCCTGTATTTCTTTGTGTTTTCTTATTTAGTTAGTCCTCTTCGCAGATATTTATGGCCTCTCTGATGAAGCTATATTCCTTTGTTCTTTCCCAAATCCAATAGATGATGATACTCTCCTCAATCGCCTTAATGATTCTTTTAGCAACATTTTAAATGATGAAATTAAATCTCTTTCCATAGATGAACTTAGATCCAAAATTCATTTCTTAAGGATTGAACATAGATTCAACTTGGGTTTAACCAATAAGTTTAAGCGCCTTTATATTGACTCAAAAGAGGAAACTAATATATTAAGAACCAAGTACAGTGATCTTATTGACGAAAAAGACCTCATTGCTAAAAATGGTGCTCAAGCTTTAGTAGATTTCCATAAGACTCTTCTCGATGCTCAAATTGAAAGAGATAGACTTATCTGCGAGAATAGAGCTCTTGTTGAAAGGTAAAACCAAGTTCGCTCCCGCCTTCTCATTGGTAATGATGATGAGTTTTCTTAGGCTACGAAAATTCTTGACAATGCCAGAAACAATTTAGGCGTAGATGTTAGTCTTCAAGATGATCATTCTGCCCTGATTAAGGATATGATCTTGCAAAGAGAAGGCTGTTATTCTTGTTTTTCCACTAATCCATTTTGTAGCTATATATTCACTATTTTATTAATATGTTGTCATCTGTTCGGAGTTTCTGAAGAAAGCTTTTTCCAAAGAGTTAAAGAGTTGGAAGAAGAAAAAGTAAATCTCGCAAGACTTTTGTCTTCTCGCAACGAGAAATGTTCCGAATTCAAGAAGCAACTTCAGATTTCTCTAGAGAATTTCAGCAATGTTCTTGTTGGTGTTCGCAATGATTCTATTAAGATGGTATGCGATGATCATAAAATTCCTCATTCTACTTAACCTTATCTCGCGAACGAAATTCCAAAGAATAATCCTGACCTTGTCATCTCCGATAGCAAAGCTGAAGAGTCTGAGGAAGATGAAGATGAAATTGAAGAAGAAGAAAAATCTGGTGAAGACAATGATGGCTCTAAATAGTTTTGTCTTCCTTTTTAATCTTTTTGTAATATTTGTACAGGTATCCCTTTCTCCTTGTAAAATATTGCTGCGAATTTCTACAGCTTCTAATGTTCTTTTGGTGTATAGATCTGCATACATTAGTGTTTGTTGGAGAAAACTACTTCTGCAAGTTTAGGTAATTTTGGGTGTGTGTGGATGAGAAGTGAATTTAAACCTTCAACAAATGTGCTTCACGATGAGAACTTTTGATTCGAGAGATAATCTGTACAATTCTGGCCTAAACCGAAGACACGACCGTTCCATATTTGTTTCGGTCACAGGTGAAGGATGTGAGGTTGATATTAGGGAGGGAAGCGAAGAAGGTGTTAAGAGTATGAAGGTGAAGGCTATTTGATGACTTGTTAACAGAAGGTTGAGCAGGCTAGAAAATGTTGCAGGCAGGCTCTGGGTGTTGAATACGATGGTATTAACACTTGGTTTTTCTGTGTTCTGTTGGAAATAGGGAGGAGAACCTATTTATACAAGTCGATAAGCCTTCATCACGTCTCTCGTGGGAAAGTGGAGGAAGTGGAGTGATGGAGGAAGTGGAGTTGTGTGTTAGTGTCACACGGTTGCTTGCCCACTTCTCCTATCATCGTTAACCGCCCATGTTTCCCTAACACAATCTTGTGATGGCGTGTTGCACGCTGCATGCTGTAAACCGCCAGACCAATACCCAAGTTTGTGACATGATTGATGTCTCGAGTGTTTTGGAAAACATGTAGCATGTTTTTGTAGCTTGGAAAGTCAGGCTCGGGAAGCTTGCTAGCTTGGTGACCTTCGACGGTCGAGATTTTGCATCTTGAGAGGAGGGGCAACCGTTGATCGTTGCACCAGAAACCCTAATTAGCGCTCCTTACTAGAATCGTTGTAGAATTCTAGTACGGACTCGGATTTTGATGATCCGCCCCTCCATTCCATACGGAAAAGAATTTCCTATCTACCAACGCGGGAATATTTAGGTTTTAAGCTCGTTCTGGAGTAGAAAACAGCCCGAAAGAAAAACCCATGAAGGAAATTGATACTTGTGAAGTATCGTGTGTATACAATGCAGGTACTGCATTGAGTATATCCAACATGGTTTGGAAGTTGCGCATGCAAACCCTTCCTTTACCGACCACATGGTAGAGTGGTGAATGGTGATCACGATGATACCTTGTTTGCCACCTTGTATTCATCCAAGCATGCGAACTTGGACGGACGAGATTGATGGAGAGATAACCGTTGGATTGGGGTGTGAAAGGCTTGCGAGCTTCCTTTTTCACCCTAACGGTTTTATGCCTTGGGAGGCATGCAAGGGAGGACCGATTGGTCCTGCAGGCAGGACGCCAATCTACACGCCCATGTAGAGTTGAATCTCATCGGAGCGATCTGGGTCGCCCGTTCTAGCCTGCGATGACGGATGGTCGAGATTATAAGGGACCCTTCATGCCTCCTTTGGGAACGAATTTCGAGATGCATGGCCACCATGGGTGCCGGCCGATTAGTGCACCGTGAAATTGGGCCCACGAGAAGCATGTAGGCGCTATCGGCCGGCAGCTCCAACACTCCTAAGCCTCATGTTCGTTAAATTGAAAGTGGGTGGTCGCGCCTGTTGCGCAAACCCTAATTTTCAAGTTGCGGGCCCGCAACTTCTCCCTAACGAATTTGTGGTTTCCACGGATCCTATGTGGAGGACGATTGCACTAGAAGAAGGATGGGCCGGCGGTGATCTCATGCATGCATGCCACTCGGTCCCACGTGCGATCTAAGCCATCCAACCATGCCTGCGAAGTTGGATGGTTGGATCGATTTGAACCTTCCAAGCCTTTTTTGGGTGGCTGTATGTCGCACCCTGGCTTGTCTATGAGAAATTCGTTCGCACCATTAGGAAGGTAGACCGGAGGTGAGCATTACGTGCGTGCTACCCGGTCCCGTGCGTGATCTAGGCCGTCCAACCATGCTTGCGAAGTTGGACGGATGAGATTTATTTTTGAGTTTGTTTTCAGCAGGTGAGACTAACATGGGTAGTCTTGCATGCGTTCAACGGGGCTAATATAACCCGCTTCGTCAGTAGCCCTCTGGTGTTTGCATGTCGAACACAAGGCTTTAATTAAAGCATTAATAGTAATGTTGTATACCTACCTAAAACCGGGATGGTTGCTACATGTCTCCTTTGGTATATTAAATTCACAGGATGGTTGCACATGCTTTGGTGAATTAATAAAGTGAGAAGTATTCGCCACTTGAATGGTTTTATCCTTTGCAGGATGTCAGCCTATTAAATTAGCTTCATCCTTTGCGGGCAGCATATTAAATTTGGTTTTACAATTTTAGCCCTAAACTAAAATCCACCATCAACATTAAGTCCCATGCCTAGCACATAATGGTTACAACATTGCGGGGTAGGCATGAGATGGTGACAAATAAAGATAAACTTTTGAGACAAAGTTGGATGTTACCGGGAGAGACGGGTCATACTGTCCTCACATTCAAGAGGATCCCAAAGTAGTCTTCGAGTAGCATGATATTGATCCTTCCCCTGCTTGATCGACATTGCTATGCATGCTTGATCGAGAGCACGCTTTGCATTGCTTGCTCGATCATGGGCAGCTGTGCGTGTAACCCTAGATGAATGTGGAACCACCACGTATATTCTTCAATTTGAATGTCTCCATGTTGCACCTGTTTGATAGACATATGGGGTACTTTACTTCGCTTAATCGTGGGACTCATCATGCGCCTGCTTGATCGAACGTGGGCTTGTTGTGCCTGCTTTGGTTGAACATTCGAGTGTCATCCTTATTACTTTGACCAAACATTGAACCTGCTACGTTGACCAAATGCCATTCTTCTACCTTGACTCGACACCAGCTTTGGTGACTGCTCGAACATGGGACCCACTGTGCGCTTGTTTTGCTCAAACATAAACGTGTTGAAGTAACTTCTGGAGCGATCAAAGTCTGGAAAGTGTTGAAGCGGTTCCTCGAAGCGTCTCGGAGAGTTGGAGACGGCTTCGAAGCGGCGAACGTGGAGGTAGATCTAGCGGTAACGTTGAAGCGGTGAATCTAACATGCGGTGGCTCCGGTGGGAGCGCGTTGAAGCGACTCCCGAAGAGAATCGGAGGCGCTCCTCGAGAGAGCATTGAAGTGGCTTCAAGTGGATTGCATGCGGTTCCTTGAGAGAGCATCAAGTAGATTCTTTAGTTTGGTTTTCCTTCACATGCTTCTTGATTGATCATCTCTTGTGTTGAGGAATTCCTTGACTGATGGTGAAGGAATCTCATACCGAGCCTCGATCCTAAGCATGACCTATGTCCACCATATGATGCTGGAGTTGGAGTTGGTATGACAGCCTTCCAGACGTAACTCTCTCCCTCGAATGTATTCAGCATATATGAAGCATCGCTGTTGAGCATTATGCCTTGCCTACTTCACGTGAGGGTTTGGAGGCTGCGCTATCAAATACTCTCTTGGCCAACCACATGGTGTGGCAGAGTGGCAGACGGTGATCACGGTGATACCTCACTGGTTTCCTAACTCCTATCCTAGGCCGTCCATCTAGGATTGAGAAGTTGGACGCTATTCATCCAAGCATGCGAACTTGACCAAGACGGACGATAGATTGATGATGGAGAGATAACCATGCTTGAATCTACATCTACACCCTCCATCTATGCCTGCAAAGATTTGAGATCATTTTACGACACATGGGTGTTTGGTTTGGACGGTTTGGCAAGCTACGAAAGGCTTTGCTTCCTTTTCTCATCCTCTCGCAAGATGGCACTCATTAAGGAGTGGGGAATTAAATAGGAGGAGGTGGTAACCGTATGCAACGGTTTTATGCCTTGGGAGGCATGCAAGGGAGGAGGATCCCCAAGTTTGGTCCATGTTGTTGTGGCTTCGCAAGTCAAGCTGAAACTTGAGCATGGTGACCAATCTACACGCCCCATGTTTCAGAGTTGAATCTTGGCATGGCAAAACTTAGGTTTTCGGGCCAAAGGTTACCATGTGTCGTCTGGTAACCTTGGGTGGATAGGATTTGCTCATGGGATTGAAGGGCAACCGTTGATTGTTACACGCCTTCGTTTTGGTGGCCGCATAGGGAAGGCCAATAGGTGGCGCGGCTGGGTTGGCATGTCATGGTTTGGCGAAACTTAGGTTACGAACCTTGATGGCTTTTGCTCCTGGATTAAAGGGACCCTTCATGCCTCCTTTCAATGGTATGCCTTGGGCGTGGCTAAGGTGCGATTTTGGCTTGGCATGTGGGGCCAAGGGTTTCGAGATGCATTTGGCATGATTTTAATTGTCGGTTCGGTTTGATTGATTTTTGCCATTATAATTTTTGCGGAGGGTTTGCGGCTAGCATGGGGGCACATGGCCCTTTCCATAGATTTTTCCATAGGCGCATGGCATGACTAGCTTGGGCTAGGTGTGGTTTTGGCTTGGCATTCCAATGGTTTTCCATAGGCGGAAAAGAGGGTTTTGGGTCAAAGGTCGGGGATTGAAGGGAAACTTGTTGCACGCCTCGTTTTTGATAGCCGCGTAGGAAGGCCAAGATGGTGGCACGAGATGGCGCGGTAATGTGGCTGTCATGATTTGCCATTAGCACGGAGTGCTGCTAGCATGGTGGCATGCTTTTGCACGTTCCATGTGGCTGACATGATTTTCCATCGGCACAGAGGTACGGCTAGCATGGTTGGCATGCTTGGCGCGGTCGATGTGGCTGGCATGATTTGACATTGGCACAGTGGTGCGGCTAGCATGGTTGGCATGCTTTGGCGCGGTCGATGTGGATGGCATGATTTTTTATTGGCACAGAGGTGCGGCTAGCATGGTTGGCATGCTTGGCGCATTTGGTGTGGATGGAATGATTTTCCATTGGCACAGAGGTACGTCTAGCATGGTTGGCATGCTTTGGCGCAGTCGGTGTGGCTAGCATGATTTTCCATTAGCACAGATGTGCGGCTAGCATGGTTGGCATGCTTTGGAGCGGTCGGTGTGGCTGGCATGATTTTCCATTGGCACAGAGGTGCGGCTAGCATGGTTGGCATGCTTTGGCGTGGTCGGTGTGGCTGGCATGATTTGCCATTGGCATAGAGGTGCGGCTAGCATGGTTGGAATGCTTTGGCGCATTCGGTGTGGCTGGCATGATTTTCCATTGGCAAAGAGGTGCGGATAGAATGGCAGGCATGCTTTGGCATGTTCGATGTGGCTGGCATGATTTTCCATTGGCACAGAGGTGCGGCTAGCATGGTTTGCATGCTTTGGCACGATTGGTGTGGCTGGCATGATTTACCATTGGCACACGTGGGAATTAGGGTTTGGCTTGTCGTAACCCTAATTTGAAAAAGATACCTCGGTAATTATTTAGGTACACATTAAAGGTTTCAGTAAATGTACCTAGTAAATGCTTGTTACTTTAAATGTTGTGACATCACTGTCTGCCAGGGTTTAGTGTTTTACGATTTTAACCATAAGCTAAAAATCACCATCAACATCAGGATATAACAAAATTAGAGGAATGACAATCTTAGTCAAACACCCCCACAAGTTGGCAGTTAATCCTTTGATCAAATGCATATATCATCTCCTTAGTGGTTATGTTGTTACAACTAACTATACCATTATACCATGGTGAATAAGGAGGTGCGATCTCATGAATAATGCCATTTAACAAGTAAAGTTCTATAATATGAATTTCATACTTGCCATCACGTTCAGACTTAAGCCTTTTAGTGGTAACATATACTTGGTTTTCAATTTCAAGTTTATACTTTAAGGCATCATCCTTAACCCTAAGCAAATATACAACATAGTACCTCGTACAATTATCTATGAAAGTTATAAACCACCTTTTACCACCTTAATTTGGATTGAATGCATGTCAACTAGGTCTAACTGAATTAATTCTAAGGGCTTATAATTACTCTGAACATTTTTGCTAAAAGGTTTTATAGCATATTTGATTCTATATAGATTTCACTTTTGTGTTCCCAATCCAAACTAAATTTGGGTACGCAGCCTACGCTAGCAATTTTATGCATTGACTTATAAGTTTACGGTTTAAAGTCTACCATGCAAAACATTCAATCACATAAAGAAAGCACAAGAATCAACTATGTTCACTTCATCAGTTTTTTCTTTAAGCTTATATAGACCCAAAGTCCTATAACTCTTGCCTAAAAAATCACTGCCTAGTTACAACAAGTTTTCCAGATTCAATTAAAATCTGAAATCTTTTACCATCTACAACAGAACAAGATACAAGATTCTTGCATATGCTCGGAACATGAAAACTTCATTCAATGTGAGAATATTACAGATATGAGCTTCTGATCGACCTTTCCCTTTTATGTAACCTCTGTCACAGATGAGTTACTCATATAGAGTTTCTCGACATCCCCTATCCTCTTACATGAGGTGAATAGGTCTCTGTTTAAACAAACATTCTTAGTGGCTCCAGTCCACCCACCAGTATCTCACATTGGTTATTAAAATAACTTCCGACATCATGCCACTGAACTCGTTCTAGTTTGTTTCAACTAAATTAGCATTAACTTTCTACTTATTAAGGTTTTTATGTTGTCTACAATTTACTGCCGTGTGGCTAGGAATTTTACAAACATAACAATCACCCTCAATTAAAGTAATGCAGGATTCAGTTTTACGAAACATACCTTTCTTATGAAGACTACGCTTAGAGTTATGTTTGATGTTCTCTCCTTTGTCAGCTTTGGAAGACTTGTGTTCATCCACATGCGCCTGGTAGCTATGTCCCTTTTGTTTATGGGTGAAAACTATTTCTGCTGGTTTTGGTAATTTGGGGTGTGTGGATGAGAAATGAATCTAAACCCTAAACAAATGCACTACACGGGAGTGCTTTTGTTTCGAGAGATCAATCTATACAATTCTGGCCTAAACCAAGAAATGGTCGTTTCAGACTTGTTTCGGTCACAAAGTGAAGGAGATGGGGTTGATCTTAGGGAGGGAAGCGAAGAAGGTGTTGATATTGTGAAGGTGTATGATGTTTTATGACTTGTAACAGAAAGGTGAGCAGGCTTACGAATAATGCAAGAAGGCTCTAGGTGTTTCGAATACAATTGTATTAACACTTGATTTTTGTGTTGTCTTGGAAATAGGGAGGAGAACCTATTTATACAAGTCATTTGAGCCTTATTCACGTCTCTCGTGGTAAATGGAGGAAGTGGAGTGATGGAGTAGTGGAGTTGTGTGTTAGCGTCACACGATCAGTCTTGCCCACTTCTCCCATAATCACTAACCGTCCATGTCTTCCTGACACGTTCTTGTGATGGCGTGTTGCACGCTGTAAACCGCCAAACCAATACCCCAGTATGTATCCCCCAATTTGTTACATGATTGATATCTCGAGTATGTGAATCGTGGGACCCACATAAAGTAGCATGTAATGCTAGATTAAATAACTAATTTATTTAGGAAGTCGATACTTATGAAGTATCGTATGTATTCTATGCAGGTACTGCATCGAATATATTCAGCATGTACGAAGCATCGATGTTTGAGCGTCTTAAAATAGCTTCATGTCCAGCCTACTTCGAGTGATCGTTTGAAGGATATACAAGCAACCTCTGACTTGGTCGATCACTCCATGTGGAAGAGTGGTGGACGGTGATTGTGATGATGCCTCATTGGTAGCCTAATTACCGTCTTAGGTTTTTCGTCCAAGCTGGAGAAGTTGGACGTACGAGATGACTTGCGACCCCCATCTGCGACCGTCAGATTAGGGTTTAGGAGGTACGCAAGTTCCTTCTTTCAGCTTGGTCGAATCCAAGCATGGGAAGTGCTTTATAGAGGACCGATCAGGAATGTGTGTAGACGACATACTGGTGTTCATGTCCATACTTCACTATCCCACGAAGGTGCGATCTAGGCCACTCAAGTTTACCGATAAAGAGGAGTGGCTGAGATTGATTTGCGACAGGAATCTTGTGCCGCAAAGGATTCCTAAAGGGGCATGACATGCCACCTTCAGGGCATGCGAACCAAGGCGTCGAGCCATGGTTTGTCTTGATCGGTCGGATGGAGATAGATGGGCCCAAATTGATCATGTTGATACTCTCCAGACCTGCTTAATCTATTCCTGGACCCTTCATCCAAGCTGGCGAAAACGGACGCTCATGATCGATTAGCGACATATGCAATATGTCGCAAACCCTAATTAGGGCTTTGGATAGGTCGTGCGTACACGACTTCAACCTAACGATTTGGTAGGCTAAGCTCCCCCTTTGGGGAGGCCGACCATGTGGGACCCACATTGGGACCATGGTGATCATGGCGATACCTGACTGACGGTCATGGGATTGATCTAGGCCATCCAAACATTCCGGCGAAGTTGGATGGTCGTGATCAGTTTGACCCTTAGTGACCCTTAAAGCATCACGCCGGCCAGATTATGGGTGAACTTTTGCTCCTCCCTGGATAGGTCGTGATATGGTCGGCTATGCAGGTAAACAGGGGGCCTTCCAATGTGCACAATGGTGCTTGCGTGACCAGGGATGGTACGCTCCGCGCTGTCCAATTATGTCGGTGAAGATGATCGTCCGTGATAGGTTTGAGACTGCCGTAAGCAGTCTTTGCTCGTAAGAGTTCTTCCAAGCCGCTCCGTACCAGCACAGACGTCCAACTCTAGGCTGAAGTTTGGTGGTTATTCGACGGGCGTGACTTGTACCTGACCGGCCATGGCGTAAATAGGCATGTTGTTGGTCATTGCAGTGATAGCCTGCTCCTGCTAGGGTTCGTCTAGGCTAGTTATATCGTGCGGCCAACTTGCGTGGTCGTGACTGTTTCTGAGACTGTTATGGAAAGTCCAAATTCAATTATGCTCGATCGGGCTAGTATAACACACCGAGAGATGATCCTCATTGTTAGAGAATAGTGTAGCATGTACGGGTATTTTGTGCATGCCTCACTGTTGATACTTGCATATTCATATTATTCTGCTAAGAGTAAAAATCAGTCATCATGTCGCACCAACAATGATAGTTCTGCTGAGAATAGTGATGAGTGCCAAATATTGCATATTCATATTATTCTGCTAAGAGTAACAATCAGTCATCATGCCGCACCAACTTATTTTTTTTTGATTTTGATTTTATTTTATTTTGCTTTTGCTTTAAAACTTCGAAACCCTAACTACCTCTTTTGAGCTCAACAGGTGCCTGAGTAGCTGTTGTAAAGGCGAAGGAAAGGAAGCGAAAGAAAGCGGAAGAAGTTTTTATTTTAATAAAAAAAAAAGAAAAAAAAAAGAGAGTTTATTTTATTTATTTTTAGTTTGTATTAGGATTCCTTTACTCTTGTAATTTTCTTTTTCTTTTGCACTTTATTTTGGACTTTGGACTTGGACATTCTATTTTTATTGTTAAACCCTGCGGAAGGGTAGTATTAAATATCAAATTGTTTGCAGAGAAGGACGGTGATTACAATATCACCTCGGCCCCTCGGGTTCGTTCATGACATAGGAGTCGTGGCCCGAGTCGACAACAACGGTTCATCCCCCGTCTGATACGGGAGGTAAGGTTTTCGAAACACTCGCGAATCCCCTGTTAGCGATTTACTGTATTCCTTCGGTTGCATATATGTTGAGGATTTGAATACGGCCGCTTTAATTTCCTAGTAAAGGGCAAGGACTGGCCATACAAGATAAGGGTTCGGATTTCATCACCGTTCTCTTCTTGCCCGCCTTAGGAAAACGTTACCTACGCAAACCTAAGCTTTAAAATTTGAAATAGAACAAGACCTATAAGGTAACGAGCTTAGTAGGAAAGTCGTTTGAAAAATATTGGTTACTCTTTAAGCATACTTCGAAGTTCATGACGGTTTCTGTAAATTGAATGCGTGACTGTGCCGCCTTGTAATACGGTGAGGCCTTGAGTATCAAAGCTCATGCAGCTTCTCTCGCCTCTATTCAATTTACTTAAACTCGGATTGATTCCAGAGGGGTTTGCTCAGATTGTAACGAATTCCCTTTCGAAGGATTAGAAGCTGGTCTAGAAAACAATTTAAGTGGAGCCATCATGCTTTTTGTTTGCTAGAAATCAGTAGGTTTACTGTGGTGGAGTCATCCTTGTTTGTGATTGCATAGAACTTGCCTTCTAGGTGAATGGTTAACATGCTTGATGTGCTAGCTAGGCTATGATTGTGTCTTTTAGAGACCATACACGCCGACTAGTTAGAATCAGTCAAGAAGAGTTAATTGAAATACATAGTTCGAGGCAGACAGTCCAAAACCCATCCGAAACAATGGGAGAACCAGTAAACCCAGTCCGTAGTCTAAAGGACTACATGTACCCAACGAGGACAACCCAGTCCTCGTGCATTGTCTTACCAGCTATTGATGGACAATTTGAGCTAAAGGCAAGTATCCTCAATATGTTGCCTAAATTTAAAGGGGTTGAAGCTGAAAATCCCTACCACCATGTGAGAGAGTTCGAGGAAATTTGTGGGACTCTTCGGATCAACCAAATGACGGATGAGCACCTCAAAATGAAACATTTTCCTTTTTCTTTGATAGACAAAGCCAAGACTTGGCTGTGTGCTCAACAGCCACAGTCATTTCATACATGGGATGCTCTTACGAAAGAGTTCTTCAAAAAGTTCTTCCCAAACCATAAGACTACGACAATTCGTCAAAGTCTGAATAGTTTTGTGCAATTAGAGGAGGAAACTTTGGCAAAATATTTGGAGAGATTTAATGAATTATTGCTCCAATGTCCTCACCATGGTTTTGAAAAATGGAGACTTGTGCAAATTTTGTATGAAGGCTTAGATGTCAAGAACCGAACTACAGTTGAGACCATGTGCAATGGTTAATTTATTGAAAAAACTGCTGATGAGTCTTGGGATTTCTTAATCGAAGTCGCTGAAAAGACTCAGCAGTGGGAATCCCCCCGTGAACCAAATAGGATTACCCTTGCATCCAATGTTCATAGAATTGACTCTGACTTCGAAGGAAGTGCAAAGATGGCATCCTTGGCCAGGAGAATAGAAAAGCTAGAACTAGAAAAGAATGGAAAAACTAATATCCCTACTCTCCGTAGTCAAATTAAAATGGCCACTTGTGCCGCATGCCATAGTTCAGACCATCTAGTGGACACTTGTCCAGACCTCCATGCATTTCAAGAGTCTAAAACCGAGCAAGCCAATGCTTTGTACAATAGGAAAGAGAACAACCCATATTCTCAGACCTACAACCCAGGGTGGAGAAATCACCCTAACTTTTCATGGTCTAAAGGGCCTGTACAAGGGGGAACATCAAATAATAACCAAGGATACCCTTATCCTAGAAACCCCCAAGTGCAACCGCATGTGCAGTACCCTACGGAGAAAAAGCCTAGCTTCGAAGAAAGTTTCAGTATGTTGTCACAAAATCTGGTACAACTCCAAAAGACCACAGACCAACGTTTTACAAGTCTAGAACTTAAAATGGGTCAAATTTGTGAAGCATTGAATGAAAGAGACAAAGGAAAACTCCCTAGTCATCCCAAACAAAATCCAAAAAATATATATCAGGCAGAAAATTCAACTCGAAATGAGGCCTCACATAATCAAGTAAATGTTGTCACCACTCTTTGTAGTGGTAAAGTTGTTGAAAACAATGTAGGTGTACCACAGTCGAGTGAGTCTACATCAGACTCACCAGTGCATAAAATCCCACATAAAACACCTATTGTTGAAGACAAATCTGAGCAACATAAGAATTCCCATAATTCTAATGTCTCTGCACCATCTCATGTACCTGTTGCTCCATTCCCACAAAGATTGGTGCAACAAAAAGAGAGTACACAGTACAACGAGATTTTAGAAATGTTCAAACGAGTTAACATCAACATCCTATTTCTTGATGCAATCAAGCAAGTCCTCGCTATGCTAAATTCCTTAAGGATCTATGCACACAAAAGCGAAAGCTTCATGTGCATAAGCGTGCTTTTCTCACTGAGCAAGTGAGTGCAATCATTCAAAGCAACACACCACCTAAGTTTAAAGACCCAGGTAGTCCAACTATCACATGCAAAATAGGTGACCATACGGTTAAGAAGGCGTTGCTAGACTTAGGGGCAAGTGTGAATTTACTGCCATATTCAAGTATATGTGCACTTAGGTCTTGGAGAGTTGAAGGCAACACCTATAACTCTGCAATTGGCGGACAGATCCGTCAAAGTGCCACGTGGTGTGGTAGAAGATGTTTTGATTAAGGTTGATAAATTTTACTTTCCTGTGGACTTCATCGTTTTAGATACTCAACCTGTGCAAAACCCTGACAGTCACATTCCTGTCATTTTGGGACGTCCTTTCTTAGCGACGTCCAATGCAATCATTAACTGCCGTAATGGAGTGCTGAAGTTGTCATTTGGTAATATGACTGTGGAGTTGAATGTTTTCAATGCTAGCCAACAACATTTAGATCTTGATGATGATAATGATGATAATGATTGTGATGTGCATGAAATCAACATGATTGAAAGTTTGATTCAGGAGTCGCTACCTAGTAGCATGTCTCATTGACCCTTTGGATGCTTGTTTGAATAATTTCAACCTGGATCTGTTTGATGATGAATACATAAGTGAAGTGAATACTTTGCTTGAATCCACACCACTCATGGACACGTCTAAGTGGAAAGCTAGAGTGGAACCACTTCCACTCTTGGAATCCAAGTCTGTTCCATCTCTTGTTGAGCCACCAAAGCTCGAACTGAAACCATTGCCTGATACTCTTAAATATGTTTTTTTGGGACCTTCTAATACTTTTCCTGTAATCATTTCATCTTCCTTAGATACAAAACAGGAAAGAAAACTTTTAGAAGTGCTTAAGGATCATAAAGAAGCATTAGGATGGACCATCTCGGACCTTAAAGGCATAAGCCCCACTGATTGCATGCACCATATAAACCTTGAGGACAATGCCAAACCATCTAGGGAGATGCAAAGGCGTCTCAATCCTAACATGAAAGAGGTTGTTAAGAGTGAGATCATAAAGCTTCTTGATGCGGGTATCATATACCCAGTTCCTGATAGCAAGTGGGTCAGTCCCATTCAAGTGGTACCCAAGAAGTCTGGCATTACATCAGTAGTTCAAAATGAGAAGAATGAGCTTGTCCCCACCCGTGTAACTACAGGGTGGCGAGTTTGTATTGACTATAGGAAATTGAACACAGTAACTAAGAAAGACCATTTTCCGCTGCCCTTCATTGATCAAATGCTAGAAAAGTTGTCGGGACATAGGTACTATTGTTTCTTAGATGGCTATTCAGGCTACAACCAAATTCACATAGCACCCGAAGATCAGCATAAGACCACATTTACTTGTCCGTATGGAACATTTTCTTATCGTCGTATGCCTTTTGGGTTGTGTAATGCACCTGCTACTTTTCAAAGATGTATGATGAGCATATTTTCAGACATGATAGATGAGTTTCTTGAAATCTTCATGGATAATTTTTCTGTCTTTGGCTCTTCTTTTGATGAATGTTTGCATCATCTTACTCGTGTGCTTATTCGGTGTAAAGAAAAGAATTTGATCTTGAATTGGGAAAAATGTCATTTCATGGTTGACTCAGGCATTGTTCTAGGGCATATCATCTCAGAAAAAGGCATAGAAGTAGATAAAGCCAAGGTTGATATCATTCAACACTTGCCTCAACCTCGCTCTGTGAGGGAGGTTAGATCATTTTTAGGCCATGTTGGTTTCTACCGTAGATTCATCAAAGATTTCAGTAAGATCTCAAGGCAATTGTGTAATCTACTCAGTAAATATGTTGCATTTGTGTTTGATGATGCTTGTGTGCATGCTTGGGAGGAGCTCAAAACTCTTTTAACTTCGGCCCCTATAGTCCGACCTCCTGATTGAAAATTGCCTTTTGAAATCATGTGTGACGATCCGATTTTGTTTGTTGGAGCTGTCTTAGGTCAGCGAGTTGACAAAAAACCCTATGTGATCTACTATGCTAGTAAGACACTGAATGAGGCACAAATGAATTATTCAACAACCGAAAAAGAGATGCTAGTTGTTGTGTTTGCATTAGATAAGTTTAGATCTTATTTGATAGGATCTAAAATCATCATATATTCTGACCATGCCGCATTGAGATATCTTTTATCTAAAAAAGATGCTAAGGCTCGACTAATTCGATGGATACTCTTGTTACAAGAGTTCAACCTCGAAATTCGAGACAAGAAAGGGTCAGAAAATGTTGTGGCAAATCACTTATCTAGATTGAATGTCGAGTCTGCTGATGAATCCACTCTTATTAGGGAATCCTTCCCTGATGAACAACTGATGTTGGTTTCTGAAATGCCATGGTTTGCCGACATCGTGAACTACCTTGCTACAGGTAGGATGCCACTACATTGGTCTAAACAAGACCGGTCTAAATTCTTGGCCAAAGTGAAACATTTCCTATGGGATGACCCATATCTATTCAAATACTGCCCTGATCAAATCATTAGGAAATGTGTCCCCAACTCCGAACAAAGGGATGTCATCTCTTTTTGTCATGATCAAGCATGTGGAGGCCACTTTAGTGCAAAGAAAACTGCTGCAAAGATCTTGCAGAGTGGTTTTTACTGGCCAACATTGTTTAAGGATAGCCATGCATTCTGTATTTCTTGTGACCGGTGCCAGAAATTGGGAAGTATATCAAAACGAAACATGATGCCCCTGCAACCCATTTTGATTGTTGAGATTTTTGATTGTTGAGCTTTTTGATTTCATGGGTCCATTTCCTAACTCTGAAGGAAAGTTGTACATTCTTGTTGCTGTTGATTATGTTTCTAAGTGGGTAGAAGCAATTGCAACCAAAACAAATGACCACAAGGTGGTACTTTCGTTCTTAAAGGAAAACATATTTTCTCGATTTGGAACCCCTAGAGCTATAATCAGTGACGGTGGTTCACATTTCTGTAATAGGCCTTTTGAGTCATTAGTTCGCAAGTATGGCATAACTCATAAAGTCGCAACTCCATATCATCCACAGACCAGTGGCCAGGTAGAGGTTTCAAATAGGGAGATTAAGCACATTCTAGAAAAGACGGTTAACCCGTCTAGAAAAGATTGGTCTTTAAGATTGAATGATGCATTATGGGCTTATATAACAGCATATAAAACCCCTATTGGCATGTCCCCTTACCGACTTGTGTATGGGAAGCCTTGCCACTTACCTGTTGAACTTGAACATCGTGCATATTGGGCTATTAAAAAGCTTAACTTTTCTCTTGATAAGGCGGGTACATAGAGGAAACTCCAACTCAATGAGTTGGAAGAACTTAGGAATGATGCTTATGATAGTGAAAAGGTGTACAAGTATAGAATGAAGGTGTTCCATGACAAACGCATTTTGCGCAAGTCATTCACGCCTGGCCAGAAATTTTTATTGTACAACTCACGATTGAAACTCTTTTCAGGAAAATTACGTTCTAAATGGACAGGCCCGTTCTTGGTGCGAACAATTTTCCCCCATGGGGCTGTAGAACTAGAAGATGTAACAACCAAGAATGTCTTCAAGGTCAATGGGTAGAGACTGAAGCCGTTCCTTGAACCAATCCCACCTGAGATTGAAACAACTCATCTTGCTGGTCCAATCTATGTGGACTAAAAAGTTCACCCCCTGTACATACCACAGATATCTTCCCTGCTGGTTGCTTTGGACATACTCTACTGTCTCTGGTTTGGCATCTGGTAATCTCTTTCCTTTGAATCTGTTTTGTTCTCATAGTTTGTTGTGGTTTCTGTTATCTTTTGAAACATTGAGGACAATGTTAGATTTAGGTTTGGGGGAGTATTTGCATATGGCATTTTGTAGTCTTTTGCATCTTTTATGACCAGCTGTGGAGCGGGTCTTTTGTAGGATCCTTTGTAGTCTTTTGCATCTTTTATGACCAGCTGTGGAGCGGGTCTTTTGTAGGATCCTTTGTAGTCTTTTGCATTTTTGTGTTGTTGTTTTCTATGACCAGCTGTGTAGCGGGTCTCTAAAAAAAATGATGACCAGCTGTGTAGCGGGTCCCTAAAAATTTATTTTGTCTCGGATCTTGTGTTTGGTATCTGATGATCAGCTGTGTAGCGGGTCAACAAAAAAAAAATTAAAAAAAAAATGATGATCAGCTGTGTAGCGGGTCTTAAAAAAAAAAAAAAAAAAAAAAATGGTCACAAATTATCAAGGTTCTACGAAATTCTGAAGTTCATCATCTACAGTTGAAGACCGAAGACGAAGACATTTCTATGGATGCTCTGAATTTGGAGAAGGTTTTGTGGGTACATCTTTGGTAGGCCCTCACGAGACTACAACTCGTCCACTAGGGACACCTAGGGGTTTAAAGGCTTGATGCATACGCTAAATGCATTCGAGAGACCAAATGACAGTGGTATAGTTAGGATTTCTGGATTTCTGTTTCACTTGAGGACAAGTAAAATTCAGGTTTGGGGGTATTTGATGAGTGCCAAATATTGCATATTCATACACCTTTTCATTGGCACTTAACTCATCTTTCGCGCTTCAAAGTCATATATTATCCCAAATTTTGCATTTTTACCATCTTCAAGAATAAATATTTGTATTAATTAATTTTGTGTTTTTAAGTACTAAATAAAGCTTGGAAGAATTGAGAAGACAAAAGAGAAGAAAGTTGGAAGTGTTGCAACCCGTTCGCGCATTAGTGGCAACCTGTTTACAATACATGGGATTAAACTACCCATAATCCAAAACCCATGATCCAAAACCCAAGAACCAAATCCATTTCCACCTCACCACCATTGGATTCCAAAACATCCACCTCACCCCATTGGATTCCAAAACATCCACCTCACCCCATTGGATTCCAAAACATCCACCTCACCACCATTGGATTCCAAAACATCCACCTCACCCCATTGTATTCCAAAACATCCATCAAGTGAGAAAACATGTTTTGTTGAGTAAATAATTGCCAAAATTCGAATCCAAGTGATAGAGAATTTTTGTGTATAAATAGAGAGGGTTGTTGTGTTGAAAACTCATCCAAGAATAGCTTGTTCATGTTAGTTTATCAAATTTAAGTTTTGTTGTAATGTTCTTCATGTTCTAGTTTCATTTACTAGGGTTTAGATGAATCCCTAATCTCATTGGTATGTATTCATATCTTGTATCTTGTTCTTGAAAGTTTAGAATTGTTTAAAGATATAATTTAATCCAAGTTTGTCAACATCTTGCTCTCACAATGTATGCCATGTATCCATTGTAGTTAGAATATCTCTATGTTGATTATGCTACAACTCATGCTTAACCAAATATTGATCTTTAGATTAGTTGTGCTTAATTAGACAATTAATGCTTTGGAGAAATACTTTAGTTGTGATTAAATTATCCATTGGAGAAACACCTTAGTTATACGGTAGACTTGAATCTACTATAAGGACAAGAATAATATTACAAGTTGAATGCATATCATAGGTTATTGGTGGATTTGAATACCCTAGTATCCATATTATCATTGTTTACATATCTTGCTATTTGCATCTTTTACTTTTATTATTTCAGGCACTTGAAAATCATATCGTAGTATCGACAAAAACAAACCCCTTTTGGTTACTCTCTGAATCAGGATTTAGAATCAACTTCTACACTCTCCAAGTCTCTGTGGTTCGACCTGTGCTTGCCCTGTGTTGCTTGTCGACACTGTGCACTTGCAGTATACACAATAGTAGGTATCTTTTCGAGCCTACCAAATAGCACAGGAAATACAAGGCGATTTATTAATTAATTGGTAATTCTAAAATTCACAGAATACTTGGGGATTGTTGCTACATGCTCCATTCTAGGTGAATTAATAAAGTGGAGAAGTATTCATCACTTATCAAATGGTCTTATCCTTTGCAGGACAGTGATACAAAATTTGGTTTTACAACTTTAGCGCTGAACTAAAATCCACCATCAACACCTTTTCAATTTCATGTCACAATCTTCGTTTAAAATCTAACCACAGACACGGTAATTTCCCAATCACCTAATACACCACATCTCACAAACCTTATTTCCGAATCGGAAAATAAAATATGAGTTTTGAAGATAACTTCTAGATCTACAAACTTCGTTTGAATCACCATATCAAAAAACTCATGGTTACCCATAAAACTAGTTTAGTTAACATCAAATTTTTGCTCGTCCGAATTTTTCGTAAAACGTTTCTCTGTTTGTAAAATATCAAAAAAATATTTTACAACTTCAAAAATTCTAAAATTTTACGTCGGTAACTATCAGGATGTCTACTACATTATGCCAAAATGGTTCATCCAAATTCCTTCTAGGTTGAGAGATAAATTCGAAATTCTACAGCTGACCAAAAATTCATTTTTTTTTTCACTCCAGAATTAACATCCATGATTATTACAAGCTTTAATTCCTTAAGATTGTTGGGTGCAATAATCAAAACAAGGAAAAATTAAATAAACAAAAGTTATTGATACTTATCTCCTTTATAATGGAAGTGATCGATTCGATGAAACGGACGAGCTCCCCAAATCTCCGCAACAGCAACAAGGAATAACTTTGGAAAAACAGAGTGAGTCACGTGTTCAACACGCTGTCCTTAAGACATTAGCGCCCGGCTACACTCAAGAGTGATGTTATAGCTCTCACAGGATAGATATCTACAGGATAAATACTAGCATATGTAGAGCTTGGCAACTCCGAAAAAACCTTTTAGGAAAATCGCGAACAATAAAGCAATCACTATAAAGTATTTTCCGTTGGGGGATTATAACACCCTGTATTTTTATTTTTGAATTTCGGGACGAAATTCTTTTTAAGGACTTAATAGTGCAAAACCCCGTAATTTTCTTAATACGATTTTCGCGCCTTAAACTCATCTATATTATTTTATTTGGATTTTAATTAATATTTAATTTGTAAAAAAAAATATATTTATTTTTGAACATATATATTTATTTTATTTTATTTATTTAAGAAATATATTTATTTTATTTAAGAAATATCCCTTATCAAAACTTGATTGGTAGATAATAGTTGGTTATGGTTTTGTTTACCAAAACCGTGTGAAATAAAGAAAAAGGAAAAGGAGGCTTCCTTTTCTTCTTCCCTCTTCTCTTTTGTCTCTAGCATTTAAAACCCAAAACACTTTTAAAGCAATCACTTTCATCTCTCTTTCCTTCTCTTTTTGTTTTCTTCTACTTCCATAAAACAACAAAAGACAAAACAAAATACAATACATCACTTTCACCTTCTATCTATCTCTTTCATTTTTTCTCTTATCTCTGATTTTTCTTTTCAAAACAACAAAAGAAAATCAAATCTCTTTTACCCATCACTTTCACTACATTCTTTTCATGGTTTATTTATATTATAGAAGAAGATAAAAATAATAGCATATGATTTATTATTCTTGGAAAAAGGTGTTGCTATTGAATCAAGGTTTTGGAAAGCTATTTGAGGTATGGGGTTTCAACCTAGTATCAAAATCAAAACTTATTTTAGCATTAAAATTATATTGGTTTCTTTTTGATTTTCAAGTTAATAATCATGATGTTTGTTTTAAATTTATTATGTTATTATCTTTGTATAAGTTGATTTATTTGTGAGTCTATATATTGATTATTAACCATTATTTTTAAATTATTCTAGATTATTATTTTAACATTTAATGTAGGTAGTAATGTTTTTCTCAAAATAGGGAATATATTAATGCATATTTATTAGGTTTTTGGTTTGTGAAAGTTGATTTGGTGCATTATACTACTAGTGAATGAATTGAGTTTTGGTCTGTGAAAGTCACTTTGATGCATTACATTAGTGAATGGAAGTGAATTTAAATTGGCGAAAGTGAGTTTAATGCATTAGTGAATGGAGTTTACTTCGGTTAGTTCTTTGGGATTCGGTTTGGTACATGTAGGATTAAATGCACTAATTTGAAATGAGTTCTAGAAAAAAGTATGTATATATCTGTTGTTGAAATGTCATGCCTTTATGGCATCCCACCACTGGTGGAAACCCTGGGAAGACTGTTCGGGGAACAATAATGGTTTGTTTACCGGAATAACTCTGACAAATAGATTAATAATTAATATATATGTTTGCTGCTGAAATGTCAGGCCTTTATGGCATCCCACCACTGGTGGCTACCTTGGGAAGACTGTTCGGGGAACAGTATGGTTTGTTTACCGGAATAACTCTGACAATTAGATTAAGAATCTAGAATTTTAGATTGAAAATTTTGAGTAAGAAAATGTTGATTATTTGTGGCTGAGAATAGCATAAGTATTTTTGGGGGTAATAAAATGTTGATTATTTGTGGCTGAGAATAGCATAAGTATTTTTGCGAGTAATAAAATGTTGATTATTTGTGGCTGAGAACAAATAAGTATTATTGCGATTTTTTATGCATGATTTTAATTATTGTATCTGTTGCATTTGTTTGATTTCGTTACACTCTATTATTTTTTGAAACTTTCTACTAGGCTATGGTTTGCTCACCCCTTTCCCCCCCCCTTTTCCACAGAGAATGAAGAAACACTAGCCGTAAAATAAATTATTATTTATCATGGGGATTTGGCCTTTGCGCGTTTTGAATTAAACCAGAGTGTTGGTTTGTTTTAATATACTCTGATTTTGTAATCATCATTTTTATAGTTTTGTAATTCTTACAATAGTATTATATTTAATTTAATAATTTTTCATTTGATTTGAGTTTTGTATTTGATTAAAATTTCTTGGAACGAAAAATCTGGTCCTACATGAGTGGCGGTCTGGAAATTTGGGCTTGCTAGCTGAACCGGGCCCGACCCACAAGGTCGAATCCGTGTCCGCTGGAAGTCCGAAAATCCGGCCGTCACACTTGGTATCGAGCATGGTTCCGATTTACTTGGAGTGTGCGTGTGGACTTACCAGATTTTGAAAGCTTTTTGTGATTTCATTTTTGGTGTTTTCAGTAATCGAAACAGTTTTATGAGTTTTAGTTGGCATATTTTCTTGTCGGGTTTTACTTTGTATCACATGATTTTTATGTTGGCCGTGTTTAATTTATTTTGGGAATGGGGTAAGGTAAATAAATAAAACATGTAACATAAAAGTAAAATAAAAAATTATTTGCGTTTATGAATGTTCAAGTAAAATATTTAACAAGCTAAGCTCTAAAATATTTCATCTTTGATAGTTTTGAATTTCGATTTAAATTCTTTTTAAGAGGTTAATAGTGTAACACCCTGTATTTTTATTTTTGAATTTAGGGACGAAATTCTTTTTAAGGAGTTAATAGTGTAAAACCCCGTAATTTTCTTAATACGATTTTCGCGCCTTAAACTCATCCATATTATTTTATTTGGATTTTAGTTAATATTTAATTTGTAAAAAAAAACTATATTTATTTTTGAACATATTTATGATTGCCAAAAAATAAATAAAAATTATGAATTTTAATTACGTAGTGATTATGAGGTGTGACGTGAATATATTTTGCTAGAAATATGCATTTATGGATTGTTAATAATAATGTATGTCTTGGGTGCATATAGATAAATAATAAGGTGTATTTATCTAAGAAATATCCATTATCAAAACTTGAGTGGTAGATAATAGTTGGTTAGGGTTTTGTTTACCAAAACCGTGTGAAATAAAGAAAAAGAAAAATGAGGCTTCCTTTTCTTCTTCCCTCTTCTCTTTTGTCTCTAGCACAGAAACCCAAAACACATTTAGCAATCACTTTCATCTCTCTTTCTTTCTCTTTTTGTTTTCTTCTACTTCCATAAAACAACAAAAGACAAAACAAAATACAAAACACCACTTTCACCTTCTATCGCTCTCTTTCATTTTTTTCTTATCTCTGATTTTTCTTTTCAAAACAAAAAAAAAATCAAATCTCTTTTACCCATCACTTTCACTACATTCTTTTTATGGTTTATTTATATTATAGAAGAAGATAAAAATAATAGCATATGATTTATTATTCTTGGAAAAAGGTGTTGCTATTGAATCAAGGTTTTGGAAAGCTATTTGAGGTATGGGGTTTCTACCTAGTATCAAAATCAAAACTTATTTTAGCATTAAAATTATATTGGTTTCTTTTTTATTTTCAAGCTAATAATCATGATGTTTGTTTTAAATTTATTATGTTATTTTCTTTGTATAAGTTGATTTATTTGTGATTCTATATATTAATTATTAACCATTATTTTTAAATTATTCTAGATTTTTATTTTAACATTTAATGTAGGTAGTAATGTTTTTCTCAAAATAGGGAATATATTAATGCATTTTTATTGGGTTTTTGGTTTGTGAAAGTTGATTTGATGCATTATACTACTAGTGAATGAAATTGAGTTTTGGTATGTGAAAGTCACTTTGTTGCATTACATTAGTGAATGGAAGTGAATTTAGATTGTCGAAAGTGAGTTTAATGCATTAGTGAATGGAGTTTACTTCGGTTAGTTCTTTGGGATTCGGTTTGGTACATGTAGGATTAAATGCACTAATTTGAAATGAGTTATAGAAAAAAGTATGTACATATCTGATGTTGAAATGTCAGGCTTTTATGGCATCCCACCACTGGTGGCAACCCTGGGAAGAATGTTCGGGGAACAGTAATGGTTTGTTTACCGGAATAACTCTGACAAATAGATTAAGAATTAATATATATGTTTGTTGCTGAAATGTCAAGCCTTTATGGCATCCCACCACTGGTGGCTACCCTGGGAAGACTATTCGGGGAACAATATGGTTTGTTTACCGGAATAACTCTGACAATTAGATTAAGAATCTAGAATTTTAGATTGAAGATTTTGAGTAAGAAAATGTTGATTATTTGTGGCTGAGAATAGCATAAGTATTTTTGCGAGTAATAAAATGTTGATTATTTGTGGCTGAGAACGGCGTAAGTATTATTGCGAATTTTTATGCATGATTTTAATTATCGTATCTGTTGCATTTGTTTGATTTCGTTGCACTCTATTATTTTTTGAAACTTTCTACTGGGCTGTGGTTTGCTCACCCCTTTTTCCTCCCTTTTCCACAGAGAATGAAGAAACACTAGTCGTAAAAGAAATTATTATTTATCATGGGGATTTGGGCTTTGCGCGTTTTGAATTAAACCAGAGTGTTGGTTTGTTTTAATATACTCTGATTTTGTAATCATTATTTTTATAGTTTTGTAAATTCTTAAAATAGTATTATATTTCATTTAATAATTTTTCATTTGATTTGAGTTTTGTATTTGATTAAAATCTCTTGGAAGGAAAAATCTGGTCCTACACGAGTGGCGGTCCGGAAATTTGGGCTTGCTAGATGGACCGAACCCGACCCACAAGGTCGAATCCGTGTCCGCTGGAAGTCAGAAAATCCGGGCTGTCACGGGGATAGAGAAATCTATTTCCCATAGATTTTACAAAAGTAAAGAATTTGTTCATATAATGGAATAATACAACTTAAAAAGATGAACTCCCCGATGTGAGACTAAAAAGTTTCATTCACTAAAGAATACAATAAGTTATTATTTTTCTTAAAACTTTAAAATCAATTTTCTATTAATTGTTTTCCAACAGAAACACTTATTGATTTTTGGCAAAGTAGAAGAAGGATTGCAAAATTTAGTAAAAAGAAACTGATAGTAGAAGAAAAAAAATTGAAGGTGTGAGTTGAGATTGATAGGAATATGATGTATTTATAACATTCAATAATCGGAAATGATATTCATCTTTCCGTTCACAATGTTGTTCAGCACTCAGTGCTAAGTGTCACAAGGGCACTGGTTCATAGTTGTTCAGCTGGTATCTGACGCTGAGAAAAGGATTCACCATTTGGGGATGTAGGGTTTAGATGCTGTTAAGTTGTGAGAAGAAATTTGTTGTAGAGCTGTGAATAGCACCTCAAATAAAAATATAGCAATCGGGCTATCCTACATTAAATATATTCAGGAAGTATCGTATGTATTCTATGCAGGTACTGCATCGAATATATTCAGCATGTACGAAGCATCGATGTTTGAGCGTCTTAAAATAGCTTCATGTCCAGCCTACTTCGAGTGATCGTTTGAAGGCTATACAAGCAACCTCTGACTTGGTCGATCACTCCATGTGGAAGAGTGGTGGACGGTGATTGTGATGATGCCTCATTGGTAGCCTAATTACCGTCTTAGGTTTTTCGTCCAAGCTGGCGAAGTTGGACGTACGAGATGACTTGCGACCCCCATCTGCGACCATCAGATTAGGGTTTAGGAGGTACGCAAGTTCCTTCTTTCAGCTTGGTCGAATCCAAGCATGGGAAGTGCTTTATAGAGGACCGATCAGGAATGTGTGTAGACGACATACTGGTGTTCATGTCCACACTTCACTATCCCACGAAGGTGCGATCTAGGCCACTCAAGTTTACCGGTAAAGAGGAGTGGATGAGATTGATTTGCGACAGGAATCCTGTGCCGCAAAGGATTCCTAAAGGGGCGTGACATGCCACCTTCAGGGCATGCGAACCAAGGCGTCGAGCCATGGTTTGTCTTGATCGGTCGGATGGAGATAGATGGGCCCAAATTGATCATGTTGATACTCTCCGGACCTGCTTAATCTATTCCTGGACCCTTCATCCAAGTCACAAAACGGACGCTCATGATCGATTAGCGACATATGCAATATGTCGCAAACCCTAATTAGGGCTTTGGATCGGTCGTGCGTACACGACTTCAACCTAACGATTTGGTAGGATAAGCTCCCCCTTTGGGGAGGCCGACCATGTGGGACCCACATTGGGACCATGGTGATCATGGCGATACCTGACTGACGGTCATTGGCTTGATCTAGGCCATCCAAACATTCCGGAGAAGTTGGATGGTCGTGATCAGTTTGACCCTTAGTGACCCTTAAAGCATCACGCCGGCCAGATTATGGGTGAACGTTTGCTCCTCCCTGGATAGGTCGTGATATGGTCGGCTATGCAGGTAAACAGGGGGCCTGCCAGTGTGCACAATGGTGCTTGCGTGACCAGGGATGGGACGCTCCGCGCTGTCCAATTATGTCGGTGAAGATGATCGTCCGTGATGGGTTTGAGACTGCCGTAAGCAGTCTTTGCTCGTAAGAGTTCTTCCAAGCCGCTCCGTACCAGCACAGACGTCCAACTCTAGGATGAATTTTGGTGGTTATTCGACGGGCGTGACTTGTACCTGACCGGCCATGGCGTAAATAGGCATGTTGTTGGTCATTGCAGTGATAGCCTGCTCCTGGTAGGGTTCGTCTAGGCTAGTTATATCGTGCGGCCAACTTGCGTGGTCGTGACTGTTTCTGAGACTGCTATGGAAAGTCCAAATTCAATTATGCTCGATCGGGCTAGTATAACACACCGAGAGATGATCCTCATTGTTAGAGAATAGTGTAGCATGTACAGGTATTTTGTGCATGCCTCACTGTTGATACTTGCATATTCATATTATTATTCTAAGAGTAACAATCAGTCATCATGCCGCACCAACAATGATAGTTCTGCTGAGAATAGCACAGGAAATACAAGGCGATTTATTAATTAATTGGTAATTCTAAAATTCACAGAATACTTGGGGATTGTTGCTACATGCTCCATTCTAGGTGAATTAATAAAGTGGAGAAGTATTCATCACTTATCAAATGGTCTTATCCTTTGTAGGACAGTGATACAAAATTTGGTTTTACAACTTTAGCGCTGAACTAAAATCCACCATCAACACCTTTTCAATTTCATGTCACAATCTTCGTTTAAACTCTAACCACGGACACAGTAATTTCCCAATCACCTAATACACCACATCTCACAAACCTTATTTCCGAATCGGAAAATAAAATATGAGTTTTGAAGATAACTTCTAGATCTACAAACTTCGTTTGAATCACCATATCAAAAAACTCATGGTTACCCATAAAACTAGTTTAGTTAACATCAAATTTTTGCTCGTCCGAATTTTTCAGAAACGTTTCTCTGTTTGTAAAATATCAAAAAAATATTTTACAACTTCAAAAATTCTAAAATTTTACGTCGGTAACTATCAGGATGTCTACTACATTATGCCAAAATGGTTCATCCAAATTCCTTCTAGGTTGAGAGATAAATTCGAAATTCTACAGCTGACCAAAAATTCATTTTTTTTTCACTCCAGAATTAACATCCATGATTATTACAAGCTTTAATTCCTTAAGATTGTTGGGTGCAATAATCAAAACAAGGAAAAATTAAATAAACAAAAGTTATTGATACTTAGCTCCTTTATAATGGAAGTGATCGATTCGATGAAACGGACGAGCTCCCCAAATCTCCGCAACAGCAACAAGGAATAACTTTGGAAAAACAGAGTGAGTCACGTGTTCAACACGCTGTCCTTAAGACATTAGCGCCCGGCTACACTCAAGAGTGATGTTATAGCTCTCACAGGATAGATATCTACAGGATAAATACTAGCATATGTAGAGCTTGGCAACTCCGAAAAAACCTTTTAGGAAAATCGCGAACAATAAAGCAATCACTATAAAGTATTTTCCGTTGGGGGATTATAACACCCTGTATTTTTATTTTTGAATTTCGGGACGAAATTCTTTTTAAGGAGTTAATAGTGCAAAACCCCGTAATTTTCTTAATACGATTTTCGCGCCTTAAACTCATCTATATTATTTTATTTGGATTTTAATTAATATTTAATTTGTAAAAAAAATATATTTATTTTTGAACATATATATTTATTTTATTTTATTTATTTAAGAAATATATTTATTTTATTTAAGAAATATCCCTTATCAAAACTTGATTGGTAGATAATAGTTGGTTATGGTTTTGTTTACCAAAACCGTGTGAAATAAAGAAAAAGGAAAAGGAGGCTTCCTTTTCTTCTTCCCTCTTCTCTTTTGTCTCTAGCACAGAAACCCAAAACACTTTTAGCAATCACTTTCATCTCTCTTTCCTTCTCTTTTTGTTTTCTTCTACTTCCATAAAACAACAAAAGACAAAACAAAATACAATACATCACTTTCACCTTCTATCTATCTCTTTCATTTTTTCTCTTATCTCTGATTTTTCTTTTCAAAACAACAAAAGAAAATCAAATCTCTTTTACCCATCACTTTCACTACATTCTTTTCATGGTTTATTTATATTATAGAAGAAGATAAAAATAATAGCATATGATTTATTATTCTTGGAAAAAGGTGTTGCTATTGAATCAAGGTTTTGGAAAGCTATTTGAGGTATGGGGTTTCAACCTAGTATCAAAATCAAAACTTATTTTAGCATTAAAATTATATTGGTTTCTTTTTGATTTTCAAGTTAATAATCATGATGTTTGTTTTAAATTTATTATGTTATTTTCTTTGTATAAGTTGATTTATTTGTGAGTCTATATATTGATTATTAACCATTATTTTTAAATTATTCTAGATTATTATTTTAACATTTAATGTAGGTAGTAATGTTTTTCTCAAAATAGGGAATATATTAATGCATATTTATTAGGTTTTTGGTTTGTGAAAGTTGATTTGGTGCATTATACTACTAGTGAATGAATTGAGTTTTGGTCTGTGAAAGTCACTTTGATGCATTACATTAGTGAATGGAAGTGAATTTAAATTGGTGAAAGTGAGTTTAATGCATTAGTGAATGGAGTTTACTTCGGTTAGTTCTTTGGGATTCGGTTTGGTACATGTAGGATTAAATGCACTAATTTGAAATGAGTTCTAGAAAAAAGTATGTATATATCTATTGTTGAAATGTCATGCCTTTATGGCATCCCACCACTGGTGGAAACCCTGGGAAGACTGTTCGGGGAACAATAATGGTTTGTTTACCGGAATAACTCTGACAAATAGATTAAGAATTAATATATATGTTTGCTGCTGAAATGTCAGGCCTTTATGGCATCCCACCACTGGTGCCTACCTTGGGAAGAATGTTCGGGGAACAGTATGGTTTGTTTACCGGAATAACTCTGACAATTAGATTAAGAATCTAGAATTTTAGATTGAAAATTTTGAGTAAGAAAATGTTGATTATTTGTGGCTGAGAATAGCATAAGTATTTTTGCGAGTAATAAAATGTTGATTATTTGTGGCTGAGAATAGCATAAGTATTTTTGCGAGTAATAAAATGTTGATTATTTGTGGCTGAGAACAGCGTAAGTATTATTGCGATTTTTTATGCATGATTTTAATTATCGTATCTGTTGCATTTGTTTGATTTCGTTACACTCTATTATTTTTTGAAACTTTCTACTAGGCTGTGGTTTGCTCACCCCTTTTCCCCCCCTTTTCCACAGAGAATGAAGAAACACTAGCCGTAAAATAAATTATTATTTATCATGGGGATTTGGCCTTTGTGCGTTTTGAATTAAACCAGAGTGTTGGTTTGTTTTAATATACTCTGATTTTGTAATCATCATTTTTATAGTTTTGTAATTCTTACAATAGTATTATATTTCATTTAATAATTTTTCATTTGATTTGAGTTTTGTATTTGATTAAAATTTCTTGGAACGAAAAATCTGGTCCTACATGAGTGGCGGTCTGGAAATTTGGGGTTGCTAGCTGAACCGGGCCCGACCCACAAGGTCGAATCCGTGTCCGCTGGAAGTCCGAAAATCCGGGCTGTCACACTTGGTATCAGAGCATGGTTCCGATTTACTTGGAGTGTGCGTGTGGACTTACCAGTTTTTGAAAGCTTTTTGTGATTTCATTTTTGGTGTTTTCAGTAATCGAAACAGTTTTATGAGTTTTAGTTGGCATATTTTCTTGTCGGGTTTTACTTTGTATCACATGATTTTTATGTTGGCCGTGTTTAATTTATTTTTGGAATGGGGTAAGGTAAATAAATAAAACATGTAACATAAAAGTAAAATAAAAAATTATTTGCGTTTATGAATGTTCAAGTAAAATATTTAACAAGCTAAGCTCTAAAATATTTCATCTTTGATAGTTTTGAATTTCGGTACGAAATTATTTTTAAGAGGTTAATAGTGTAACACCCTGTATTTTTATTTTTGAATTTAGGGACGAAATTCTTTTTAAGGAGTTAATAGTGTAAAACCCCGTAATTTTCTTAATACGATTTTCGCGCCTTAAACTCATCCATATTATTTTATTTGGATTTTAGTTAATATTTAATTTGTAAAAAAAAACTATATTTATTTTTGAACATATTTATGATTGCCAAAAAATAAAATAAAAATTATGAATTTTAATTACGTAGTGATTATGAGGTGTGACGTGTATATATTTTGCTAGAAATATGCATTTATGGATTGTTAATAATAATGTATGTCTTGGGTGCATATAGATAAATAATAAGGTGTATTTATCTAAGAAATATCCATTATCAAAACTTGAGTGGTAGATAATAGTTGGTTAGGGTTTTGTTTACCAAAACCGTGTGAAATAAAGAAAAAGAAAAATGAGGCTTCCTTTTCTTCTTCCCTCTTCTCTTTTGTCTCTAGCACAGAAACCCAAAACACTTTTAGCAATCACTTTCATCTCTCTTTCTTTCTCTTTTTGTTTTCTTCTACTTCCATAAAACAACAAAAGACAAAACAAAATACAAAACACCACTTTCACCTTCTATCGCTCTCTTTCATTTTTTTCTTATCTCTGATTTTTCTTTTCAAAACAAAAAAAAAAATCAAATCTCTTTTACCCATCACTTTCACTACATTCTTTTTATGGTTTATTTATATTATAGAAGAAGATAAAAATAATAGCATATGATTTATTATTCTTGGAAAAAGGTGTTGCTATTGAATCAAGGTTTTGGAAAGCTATTTGAGGTATGGGGTTTCTACCTAGTATCAAAATCAAAACTTATTTTAGCATTAAAATTATATTGGTTTCTTTTTTATTTTCAAGCTAATAATCATGATGTTTGTTTTAAATTTATTATGTTATTTTCTTTGTATAAGTTGATTTATTTGTGATTCTATATATTAATTATTAACCATTATTTTTAAATTATTCTAGATTTTTATTTTAACATTTAATGTAGGTAGTAATGTTTTTCTCAAAATAGGGAATATATTAATGCATTTTTATTGGGTTTTTGGTTTGTGAAAGTTGATTTGATGCATTATACTACTAGTGAATGAAATTGAGTTTTGGTATGTGAAAGTCACTTTGTTGCATTACATTAGTGAATGGAAGTGAATTTAGATTGTCGAAAGTGAGTTTAATGCATTAGTGAATGGAGTTTACTTCGGTTAGTTCTTTGGGATTCGGTTTGGTACATGTAGGATTAAATGCACTAATTTGAAATGAGTTATAGAAAAAAGTATGTACATATCTGATGTTGAAATGTCAGGCCTTTATGGCATCCCACCACTGGTGGCAACCCTGGGAAGACTGTTCGGGGAACAATAATGGTTTGTTTACCGGAATAACTCTGACAAATAGATTAAGAATTAATATATATGTTTGTTCTTTGAAATGTCAAGCCTTTATGGCATCCCACCACTGGTGGCTACCACTGAAGACTGTTCGGGGAACAATATGGTTTGTTTACCGGAATAACTCTGACAATTAGATTAAGAATCTAGAATTTTAGATTGAAGATTTTGAGTAAGAAAATGTTGATTATTTGTGGCTGAGAATAGCATAAGTATTTTTGCGAGTAATAAAATGTTGATTATTTGTGGCTGAGAACGGCGTAAGTATTATTGCGAATTTTTATGCATGATTTTAATTATCGTATCTGTTGCATTTGTTTGATTTCGTTGCACTCTATTATTTTTTGAAACTTTCTACTGGGCTGTGGTTTGCTCACCCCTTTTTCCTCCCTTTTCCACAGAGAATGAAGAAACACTAGTCGTAAAAGAAATTATTATTTATCATGGGGATTTGGGCTTTGCGCGTTTTGAATTAAACCAGAGTGTTGGTTTGTTTTAATATACTCTGATTTTGTAATCATTATTTTTATAGTTTTGTAAATTCTTAAAATAGTATTATATTTCATTTAATAATTTTTCATTTGATTTGAGTTTTGTATTTGATTAAAATCTCTTGGAAGGAAAAATATGGTCCTACACGAGTGGCGGTCCGGAAATTTGGGCTTGCTAGATGGACCGAACCCGACCCACAAGGTCGAATCCGTGTCCGCTGGAAGTCAGAAAATCCGGGCTGTCACGGGGATAGAGAAATCTATTTCCCATAGATTTTACAAAAGTAAAGAATTTGTTCATATAATGGAATAATACAACTTAAAAAGATGAACTCCCCGATGTGAGACTAAAAAGTTTCATTCACTAAAGAATACAATAAGTTATTATTTTTCTTAAAACTTTAAAATCAATTTTCTATTTATTGTTTTCCAACAGAAACACTTATTGATTTTTGGCAAAGTAGAAGAAGGATTGCAAAATTTAGTAAAAAGAAACTGATAGTAGAAGAAAAAAAATTGAAGGTGTGAGTTGAGAGTGATAGGAATATGAAGTATTTATAACATTCAATAATCGGAAATGATATTCATCTTTCCGTTCACAATGTTGTTCAGCACTCAGTGCTAAGTGTCGCAAGGGCACTGGTTCATAGTTGTTCAGCTGGTATCTGACGCTGAGAAAAGGATTCACCATTTGGGGATGTAGGGTTTAGATGTTGTTAAGTTGTGAGCAGAAAGTTGTTGTAGAGCTGTGAATAGCACCTCAGATAAAAATATAGCAATCGGGCTATCCTACGACTTGTTTGCTTATATTCTCCTACATAGAAAACCAGTTTTGCATATCCATGTGGTCTATCAAATGTAGTAATTTTGCCCGTAAGACTTAGTCTTATGTGATGCTAGTCTAGCAGTTTGATTAGCAGTCAGGACTACCTCCCAAGTCTTATGGGAGTGTTAATCTAGCAGCTAGATTAGCAGTCCACGTCAGCCCAGCGCTGAACCATTCCGCGAAAAAGTGGTTTTTCAGGTGCTAAATCATTCAGTGTAACTATCTAGCATGCTAGCTCACATACTATCAACTGGTAGGAGAGAACTAGTGTTAACTTTTTTGCCACACTTTTTTTTTAAATTGCAACACTTAAGTGCTAATCTAGCACCTCCAATTTAGCCATAAGACTAAGTCAAGGCCACGATAAATAGCAATTGTCAAAATCACGAAAATATGGAAATAGTTCCCAAGAATTTTATTAATATTTAAACTGTCAGATTACATATCTTCCCTTCAACTTTAAAGCTATTTGTTCCATCAACTTCTTGTGGATTTTAACAAGAACTACAGACATTTGCAGATCAATAAAAAATTGTTAAGGCAGTGCCGCCTTAAGGGATTTGGTGAAGTTTTCTAGTTCCTTCAAACCTTCCTCTGGTGACTTTGCTTCTCCTAATATCTTTACCATAGCACTACCAACAATCACCCCATCTGCTCCCCATCCAGCTACCTGATATTCACAGTATATTAGGAGAAGTGGACTGTCAGTTTGATTTTTCTAGATAACTGGTTAAAGCTGGAAATTTAAACTAGCATTGGATTTGAAGAACCGATCACTAACCAGTTTCACGTGCTCGGGTTTCGATATTCCGAAGCCAACAGCCACAGGTTTACCTGATGCCTGTTTGCGAACAGACTAAATTTATTAAATCGACCAAGAAAATAGTCAAATCATCGAAAGTTACCATAGTCATCAGAGTTCAAGGATTATCGTATGGTCCTACCATACGAGCAATATCATCTACAAAAACTGTACGTGTTATCGTCCAAAATACTGCTTCCAATCTTCTAATAATATAAATATCTGGTACTAAGTAGGTCGAGTTGCTACTATGGTAGAGTGCCCAACTATTGATAGACTTAATGAAGCAATTATAAGCATTTCTTGAGAAACAAACCTTCTTGATATCCTGGAGCAGTGATTCAACTCGCAAACTGACGGATGAACGAGCACCAGTAACACCAATTGAGCTTACCTAGTGAAACACATTTATGATGGCATAAGTTGAAATAAAATAATGAAGCAAAAAGCGAAAAATAACATAAAGCTTTAAACTATGTTAACCACCTTCAATCAAAAAGACCAAAAAAATATGACTAACATTCAGGAAGGCAAAACAAAGATTTTCAAATTTTGCACATAACGTGAATTCATTAGAAATACCCTTATCTGTTTGAGCTTATAAATGCATTCAACAAAAAAGAAAAAACACCATTAAAAGATTGAACTACATGCAACAAGAAAAACACTTACAAGATAAACAAATCCTTCTGAAGCATCAACGATTGATTTCATTCTCTCGGTCGGAGTAGTGGGTGTTGTGAGCAGGACCTCCAATCACAAACCAAATCATGTGAGTATGTTTCGTTAGCACGTAAACAAATATCATAAGCCAAAAGTCACTTTACTTCAGGTTCTTCTTTCAGTCACGTAAATAAGTAATGCGTAGAGATGGAAACAGAACATCCAAATAAGAGACATTACCAGTTCAATGTTGTTCTTTAAAGCTTCTTTTCTCAGGATTTCAGTTTCCTCCAGAGGAACATCTGGAACCACAAGACCTGAAAAGAACCGAGAATGGATATATTTAAACGGTTACTAGGTGATACCATGAAACACTTTTGCTTCTGAAGTTATTTTAGTTTTGATCATACATCAGAACAGATGAAACATTATCCCACTTAACCAAAAACTGTCAACATTTAGTTTGAAATTGAGCTGTATATTACCATGAACACCAACATCCTTTATGGTAGTCATGAACTTCCCAACACCACGCTTAAGTATAGGGTTGTAATAAGTGAACAAAGCAATTGGACAAGATAATTGCGGAACCACCTACTCAGTCAATGGTGAAAATTTTATATTAGAATTCTATCCAGCACCTATCTCTCTAAATCATTGTTTAAAAGAATGCCAGGGTAAATCGAATGTGCAAATCTTTGATAGCTAAAAACTAACCCCTTCCAGCATGGAAAGGATGGCATCAAAATTGGTTCCCCTTGCTAATGAACGTGTAGCAGCAGCCTATAAATGAAACAATAAGAGTCAAGAATCTGAAATCACTGAAATAAAAAACAAGATGTAAAAAACCATAAAAGAAATGAGAAATTACTTATGATATACCTGAATAACAGGACCATCGGCCAAAGGGTCAGAATATGGAACTCCCAATTCGATGATGTCCGAGCCACATGAATCAAGCACTTTTAATGCTTCAGCAGTTGTTGATAGATCAGGATCACCAGCAGTGATGTAAGGAATAAATGCCACCTTTTTAATAAAAACAGCGACATCGTTAATCCAACAAGAAATGCTGAATCAAAGTTTCAAAAAGAAGTAGCTATTAGAAGCTCCCCTATTCACCTAGTAAGAAACCATAGATGACCAACAAAATCAAATCCTAACATTAGACCTAAACATTGTACAGTACCAATTTGCATCTTTTCTTTTAATCGGACACCAACTGACATCAAAACCAATCGCAAATTATGTTCTTTCATATTCGAATTACCAAGTTAGGTGGCAACTGGAAAGGTATATAAAAGTAGATTCTTTTTCTTACACTGACTTCATAAAACAACTTATTGAGTCAAACCCAGAGGATTTAAACTTCATTAGAGCAGTACAATACTGTCATTAACCTCAGAATAAACCTTCCAGAAAAAAGAAAAAAAACCTTAATAACTTGGACATGAAAATCAAATTAGAAACAAAAAAATTAAAAAAATTGTAGATCTATATTGAAGAGTGATTATAACAAATTATGAAACCCAGAAATGAGAGATCAAAAGGGTGCTTACTTTGCCTTGTTTTTTGAGTTTAGCAAATGTTTCAGATAAACCAATAGTAGCAGGTGAAGAAACACTAAGAGAAGCCATTATTGGAGTAGAAGAAGATTTAATTGAAACAACTGATTTCTTCTGAATCTGAAAACGAACAAATAAATTCCCTTCAGTTCCCTTTGATTGTCTAAGAAAACAACTCGTTTTTAGTGCTGCAATTGCCATTTACCTTACTTTTCCCAATCTCTCACAACAAATCTGATTATGAAGAAGAAGAAGAGAAAGACTTGAGCAGGGTTTTAAAACACCAGGGTTTATTATATTGGGCAAGATTATCCAATCCCAACTAAAATCCTACCTACTTTTACGAAACAATCTTGATTGTTAAATTCTTTCACATCGACGGATAAAACGTATTAAGAAGCCAGATGCTAACTTCATGAATTACATCCTATTAGCAAGCGTGTATGTTATTTAACTAAGGCGGGAATTTCCACGTGGACAAAATCTCTGTACGATGGTCATTACACTATCCGCGCACGTTAGCCCTTTTCTATCTAATTGTGTTATCTTTATTTTTCTGAAGTTCTGAAAAAATAATCTGAAAAGAGAAAGAAAGAAAGAAAGAAAGAAAGAAAAATGGAGATCTCATTAACTTTATCCTCACCAAATATCTCAATTACAAGACTATCATCACCACCATCATCATCAGTAAAGATATGTTCAAGGAATTCTGTTTTCTTCAATAATGGAAGTAGATCTTTGTTTATGAAGAAGAATACAAATTGTATGGTTTTGAGCAGAAATAATAATAACGGTCAAGTGGGTATGAATGTTAAATGTTTGTTTGGTCTTGGTGTTCCAGAACTAGCTGTTATCGCTGGTGTTGTAGCTCTGGTTTTTGGTCCTAAGAAGTTACCTGAAGTTGGGAGAAGTATTGGGAAAACTGTAAAAAGTTTTCAACAGGTCAGTAATTGATTATTTTACTATTATAGGGTTTGGGTTTTGATTTCTGTAGCTAATATGTGATAAATTTGGTAGAATTTTGAAATGATGTTGTAGACAGCGGCGAATCTAGATCAAAAAATCAGTGGGGGCACACTTTATTCTTAAGAAACATTGTTAAAATTGTGACAGAAGAAAATCTCATACATCAATATAGAGGGAAACTAAATACCACAAGGTTCATTCAAATCGTACCTACAAAACTTATATAGAATATTAAGAAAGTTTGATCTATTAATATCACCGAATAGAATCCGAAAGTAATATGCAATGTAGTCTTGATCTAGCTAAGACACCATATCATGATTATTAAGGCATGAGACATTGCAAGTACACTTTTCTCCTCAAAATTTATCAGTTTCTTAGAATTTGAAACAAAAATCCAAAAGCCACCATCACGATAAACCAAATTGCATCAATCAGTAAGAAAAAATAAAAAGTTAAGTGATCGAAGAAGAAAAAAATCCAAAAATAAAGTACTTAGGAGGTAGGAGTAAAAACCCTTACATGGAAATTGATTAGTCCTTGGCCGTTCATTTGAATCATATATGTACTTCAAACCTAAGAAATCATTTTGATTTTGGGGTATGTGGAACTGGTTTTATGCCAACAAGGTGGAAATTAGTTTGGAAACTATATCTTAAACACGTTTTGGTGTAAATACTAAGGGGGCACAACATCATTTTAGCTGAAAATTATATGGAATCTTTTTTCTTCCAAAAATTTAGGGGGGGCCAGTGACCCTACTGGCCCCAATGTAGATTCGCCCCTGGTTGTAGATGCTTATGTGTGTTCTTTATGAGTATGTATGTGTTGCTTGTGCTAAGGTGAAAATTTTCGTTTTTCATTATCTATCGATCCCGTCACAATTGTTATAAAACACTATATGTTGTGGTTTTTTGAGTAGTTGTAATCAACTCAAGTACATGCTAGTTATACTAGGCTAGTTCACGTGAAAGGCATCCCGATTACTACTCCCTCCGTTTCAGGAAAAGTGTTACTTTCACTTTTTCAATTTAGGCCAAATTGAAAAAGTGAAAGTAACACTTTTCCTAAAACGGAGGTAGTATTTATTGTTGAGGGCTCAAGGTCAATAAGCAAAATTGTTCAATCGAAGTACCATGAGTTGGCGCTTTCTCATTTTGTATGTTCCAGTAGCAAAGAAAAAACATCTGTATAGTTTCATGTAAGGTGCTTGGGATATCATATGGGAGAGGAATCTCTATATTTTAAAAACACGGTTCACTAGGTGCATCTTAAAAGCTCTAGAAGAGTGAGATGGAATATAGAAATGGCATGGTCACTGGTGGGAGAATATTCATGTTCACATCTTAGCTAAAGGTATACCGCTTGAAAGAGTCCAGTCGAAATAGATATGTTGGTGGATGTTGCTAAATTGTATCTGGGGTAAGACCTTGATCCTTCGGGGGTTTATTATGCAACTCTTGGTTTTAATAGAACTTAGAATATTTTGCTGGGTCCTGGCTTTAGAAGCTATTTGCTTGAGCAGGAAATGCAAGCATTTTGGTTTGGTACCTTAAACGTAAGAACATGTGTTGCTGCTAGAAATGTAACTCATGGTCAGTATACTCTTTTCATCATGCTTGAAAATTGATAAGAAATGAAAGTTATGTAACATGCCTATTTATTCATTATGACGCTTATCCAAGTATAAGCTGCAACCTGTTTCTTGTTTAAATCACTGTCTCCCATGGCCTGTGATTTCTGTCTTCGGATGGCGTTGAATCTTTTGTTTCCTCCATTGTATACTTAATGAGTATGTATGTATTACTTATGCTAAGATGAAAACGTTCGATTTTGTGATCTATCAAGTGCCTCATAGTTGTTGTAGAACAGTATATGATTTGGTTTTTGCGTAATTTTTGAAAAACTATAATCAGATTGAACTACCCTAGTTCATGTAAAGGGTATACTGATTACAATTTATCATAGGTTTTGGATGTCGAGGGCTGAATGTCAATACGCTAAAGTGTTGTATTGAAGGAGCCAGAGTTGGTCCCATCATTTTGTATGTTCGAGTAGTGAAGGAAGAAGGTCTATGTTTTAATTTAGGGTACTTGAGATATCAATCTGGGTAGGAACTTTCATGCTTAAAAACATAAAACACTGGGTGCAAGTTAAATGCACCCAAAGGGTGAGAACTGATGTAACAATGGCATGGAGACTGGTCGTGGAATATATATGTTCACATCTTAGCTAAAGATATACCCGTAGAAAGAGTCCAAACAAAAGAGATATGTAGCTAAGTTGCAACTCTTGGTTTTGGTATTGGGCGGTCGATTCCATTTATTGGATCCTTCCAAAGTTATTTCCTTGAGCAGAAAATGTAGGTTGGCGTTTGGTTATGTACCTTAAGCAATATTTTTTGACGGAAAATATGTAACTCAACTTATGCATACTCTTCTCAGTATCCTTGAAAAGTGAAAAGAAGATAATAATGGTGTTGGGATACGTAATGTGATGTATATCTTAGTGTATGTGGCACCTTTTATCTTGTTTGGATAATTCTCCCTTGACTTAATGGGTCTGTTGTTCGCGAAGGTTTACAGTTGAACCTCCAAATTCGGTGAAAACACTGTGAGGGAAGGTGCTACATTGCGTCGTAGAGACGGGATCTTTCTCTTTATCACATCTTGGGGGGTTTATGGAATGAGTCTGTTAGGATAGCTCTTGGATGTTCTAACACTGCTAGTCTATTTGGAGTCTTATTGGCCTTAGTTGTGTCTCTCCCTTATATGGGTTATAGGAAGTTGTTTTGGTGAATGATGGCATGATATAGGATGAGTTTTAGGAACGCAGTTCACCTGGCCGGTTGGCAATTTTTCGTAGTGATAATTGTGTAATGTCTTATCATCATTCATAACATGTGTGGCTTCAGGACTTCTTCACTGATAATTTTGTTGTAATGTTGCAGGCAGCAAAGGAGTTTGAAACAGAGTTGAAAAAAGATCCGGAACCTGTCAAAGAAGAAGAAGCCCCTGCAGAAAAACCCAAAGCAGTAGGTGAAATTGTTGATGTGAAACAAGATAACAAGATTCCGTCCAGCACAGAGAAAAATTTATAACATTATCTTAATTCAACTATGTGATAATTTTCCCCTGCCAAACCCCCACCCATGCATGATTTATTCATGTTGTAGTGTGAAATACAAACCAATGTAGAACAGCATTTTCGTCGATTTTTGTGCAAGATAGCTATGTATTATCACAATAATCACGGTATTATGTTCATATGGTTTTGTAATTCTGATATGTGATCTGACTATCTGAATGATGCTTCTGTTTGACTTGCTCCGAGATCTCACTAGGCCAAGTTTGCCTCAAACAGAATTTGCCAATAAAGCTGGTGAATTCTTGTAAACTCTTGATTCCACTTCAGAGGAGTTTGATTGATACTCAGTTTTGTTGCCACTTGCTAGCTAAGGAATCCAATCAGTTCTTATTATGTTAATCACGAACTAGAGCCGTTCACTAAATTTGAACTTTGCACTCATCATTCATCCCTCAACTCTATCTTGTGTTTCCCAAGTGTTATCTAGCTTGATGATATCTCAGAGTCAGGTCATGGTCAAAACTCACTCTCTACGCACAGCACTCCTTGCATCCCCAGACAAAAATTCGCACGTGACATTTTATTGCACCAAACACAAGGAAAAGATAAGGGTGCACTGTGTTCACTCAAAATAACTAACCGAAAATCGTATGAAATGGTTTCGAAAAAAATAAAAAATTATGTTACAAGATTAAGTAGGTAAAATAAGTCGGCTGAAATATGGCAGCTTCTTCAGCAACCCCTTCTGTTCTTTCATTTAGTTCAGTCCCCAAAATCATCTCTAAGGGTTCTGAAACTGGAGTAATTAAGGTTCCTTCCAACCCAAAACCAGTAGCTCCCTTAGGTTTTCTACATCACAAGTCGAGTAGAAATCCAAGTTCCTCTACAAGACTGAATGCTGGACTGACTGACATTGAGCCTGATCTTAATGAAGATAAACGTGACCCTTGGGCAACCAACGGAATTGATATCGTAATTAAAATTCTCTCTCTCCTTCCTTCAAGTAACTAATTTAACTTATTTGGTTATAACATAAATTTTTCGTTTGCTATTTGGGTTTTTTAGGAGGATTTTGTGTTTGGGAAGTATGATGGGCACCATACGTATTTTGAAGGTGAAAAATCGAAAGGTAAGATGCCATGTGTCTTTCGCTTCTTATGTTTTTTTTTCCGCTTCACTCTGGACTTTACCGGTATGTATCGATAATTGATGACTATTTTAAGTGTAATCTGTAGAATTTCACATGGTTAACAGTATTTTTGTAAAATATGTGTGTTAGTATGATTCATTCTGATCACTATTTTCGTTTTTAGAAAGAAAAACAATCTTCAAAACATTTTACAACATCCCTTGCATTTGGTTCAAAGTTCTGTCTATCTATCTCTTTGTCAATATTCAAAGTTCCAAGAGTATTCCATCGATGAGGAACTTGGCTAATCTAAACTTGTTTTTGTTTTCGCAATGCAGCCACATTTTTCGAATCACTATCGGAAGAGTATAATGCAGCAGAACCTCCCACTGGCTTCCAGGGTATATTGCCTTACCTATCTTTACTTAACAAAAGGATAGTCTCAAATCTCAATAGAATTGGTCTTAAATATTTTGTCTATCGTTTATTGTGCAGGGTTGATTTCGTGGCTGTTCCTTCCGGCAGTAACGGCTGGTTTAGCTTTTAATGTCCCGGTAAATAACTCTCATAACTAAATATCATACAAAAACTAAGTTGCTAGACCAAAATAAATGAAATTCTCTTATTCCATCAGATTCATACCAGTTAATCTATTTTCACTTCTTCTAGGGGGAATACTTGTACATTGGAGCAGGCATATTTGTGGTGATATTTTGCATAATAGAGATGGATAAACCAGATCAACCCCATAACTTTGAACCCCAAATTTACAATATGGAGAGAGGAGCTAGAGACAAGCTTATAGCTGACTACAACACCATGGATATATGGGACTTCAACGAAAAATATGGCGAGCTTTGGGATTTCACCGTAAACAATGAAGACATCGTCAAATATAAGTGATATAAGCACGGTCAATCCTCGATGAATTTGCTCTTCATTTACGTTTTTTCTTCTTGTGTTTATTGGTTCGTAGTTGATTTTCCTTGTTAAACTTGCGTGTATATATATTTTCTTTCTCTGTCGTTGTGGTTGGTGTATCTCATTCTAACAGCCAAAAATAGTGAAGGTACGGACTCTGTTCCCAAACACGGTGCACATTATCAAACGCAAATGAACCCCAAATTTTATTGTGGAAATCGTAAATACCCCTCATTTTCATGGATTTCACAAATATTTTATCCATCAATAATTATACCCCTCATCTTCTAAAATGTAATACATTTAATTTGAATCATATAAATACCATTCCAATATTAATAAAAAATTAGATGAAAATCATTTCATTTATTATCTCACACGTTGGAAGTGGTGGTGGTGATGTCGGCGATGGAGGTGGCGGTGATGCCGGCGATGGAGGTGGTGGTGCCACCAGATTTGGGATCAACTTTTGTTGTTGATACCAGATTTGGATCAACTTTTGTTGTTGATACCAGATTTTGGTGTCAACTTGGGTTGTTGACACGTAATCTTGACCTAACTAATTTCCGAGTTTTCAATTTTTGTAAAAACTTGGGTTGTTGACACCAGATATGATATCAACTTCGGTTGTTGACACCAAAATTTAGTGTCAACTTCGGTTGTTGATACGAAAATCCGGATCAACTTCGGTTGTTGATACAAAAATCTGGACCTAACTTATTTCTAAATTTTCAATTTTGTTATCAACTTGGCGGCAACGGTGGTGGATTTGGAGGAGATGGTGGTCGCAATTGCGGTGGCGGTGGTGACCATGAGTTGTGGTGGAGTTGTGATGGTGGAATGTTGGTGATGGTTGTGAAGTGGTGGTGGTGGTGGTGGTGATGGTTGTGGAGTGGTGGTGATGGTGAATTGCCGTCGGTGGAGTTGGAGGCGGTGGTGGAGTGATTGAGAAAGAAAATTATTGCTTTTTGAAAAAAAAAAAAAAAAAATTATGTGTAATAGATTACTAAAATAGTTTATTTTTAAGAGGATAAGTTTTATCAGCTCCTAAAATTAAAAAATTTATTTGGAGAGCAGTTCACAATGGAATTGCAGTTGCGGATAGAATTGGTAGTCACATTGAGGGTATTTCACGGGACTGCGGTATTTGCTCTGGCGCTGTTGAAACTGTAGACCATTTGTTACTACACTGCAACTATGCCAAGGCAGTCTAGTTTGCCTTTCCTCTTGGTCTCCGACTGCAAGAGAATAATCAATCTAATCTACATAGCTTATTAGAACTTTGGCTCATGGGAAATGATGTTGAATACTGCACAGCTATGGGGATGGCGATTTGCTGGGCTATATGGAAAATGAGAAATGCTAAAGTTTTTGAAAACAAAAGCATCAACATTCAAGGGACCCTAGCCTTAGCAATGTATTGGTTTAATATGTATTATAATCTCCCAGAAAATATAGAGACTGAAGCTGAAGAAACTCGCATCCCTGGTACAAGAAATGATGAGATGGATAATTGGATACCTCCACCCGACCCTCGCATCAAGTTGAATGTAGACGCGGCTTGGAAAAATGGCACTTTTGCCTGTGCTGTTATAGCTAGAAACAACAATGGAGTTTGTTGTGGTGCAGCAACTAGAACTGGCACCTCTGACACAGTTGTCTACGCAGAGGATGATGGTTTCCTTCTCGCAGCTGAATTAGCTACATGGCTGAACTTCAACAACACCATCATAGAAGGAGATAGTCAAGTGGTGGTTAACTGCCTTACCGGCAAATCAAAAACCACTCACTAGAAGATATGGAAACTGAGAGATGATATTCTCAAGTTAATGACAACGTTGAATGGCAGCAATACTTTCATTTTTGTGCCAAAGAAGATCAACACAGCCGCACACAAGTTGGCTTCTTATGCCATAACTCACAAAGTCCAAGCTAGATGGACTGGAAGTAATTTACCTTCCGAAGTTGTTACCTTCTGTAATGTAACAACGTAGTTTTTGTTCTACCATCTTTGTATTCCCAAAAAAAAAAAAAGAGGATAAGCTTTATATATAAGAGGAGGGGTATATTTATAATGTGATATGGGTATTTTTGAAGGGTTCAAAAACTAAGGGTATTTAATTAATATACCCAATTTTATTGGGAATTTGATAAAGTTCCCCACTTATGAAATACACTAATAAAAGTTTCCCCGTTTTTTAAAACTTTTCAAAAATGCCCCTTTTTTTGACTGTTTTATTCAAAATATTGCTTACGGCTCGTTAGATCCGTTAAGTTCCAGTTGGCACTTGATAAAATGCTCAAAATCCCTCAATAGAGTTGGTATGAATAAGGCTGATTCGGCTGAGTCAGTGAGATAGGGTTTAACGAGTCACTGAATCGACTCACTGAAGAACTAATCAGGAAAAGTCTTGTCTGCTTCCGGTGCTATTCCGGCCATTTTTAGGCCTATATTTCTTCTCACCTGGACAACCTAGTATACATATAATTCACAACTCAATCATTCATGTATCAACCCATTGGAAGCATCAACAGACTACACCTTCATCTTCATTGCACAATTCCTGCTATTGCTACATCACCAACCCTAGTTCACTAAAATATTCATCAACACCCACAACTGCAGTTTCATTCATAATTTTGAAATCTGATCTCAGAGCCACAAACCCAATTAATCATTTCCAACATAACCCAATTAATCTCTGATCTCAGAGGCACAACTAATGTTGTTGTTCTTCTTCATTCTTCAATTTGTTCTCAAAACGAATCCAAGACCAACCATTCTTCAAATCGATTCAACAAAACCACATAGCCTCACTATTCATCAATTTCTCTTCTATCATTTCTGATTCCAGATCAAGTGTTTTTCCCTGTTTAATAGAATAAACCATAACCATTCTTCTTCACCTGCAATTCATGGCATCACTCATCACTACCCATCCCTCTTGATTTTCTCGGCTCAAAATCAGATTCAAATACAACCTCATACACCTTCAATAACCTAACATACATCTAAAGATTCAATCCGGTCTGAACTCATCATATACATCACCCTTCCTCCTCCCTCCAATTCAACACAAGCATAAACCACTTCCACGGTTCAACCTCCACTCAACGATTCAATACCCATGTCTAATCGTCCTCCTAGAACACCAAATCCATCTTTAGAATTTTCTCTGAGGTCTTCATGAAACCCTAATTCTCAGATATTCATCAAAATAAACACTACAACATCAATTAATCAATAACACTGTTGATTTTGCATCCTTATATAACTCAATACACCTCCCAATCTCAACCATACGAAACCTAATCAAAATATGGAGGCAACGGAAGAAAAAAACAGAAGAAGAAAAATGAGATAGAGAAGAAAAATGAGATCGAGAAGGAGGTTTGTCTGCAGGAGGAGGAGGAGGAGGAGAAAACAAGAAAAATGGGGCGCATGTTGGGAAGAATCTGGGTTTGAGAGGATAAACACGTAATTACACACGATTATTTGACTTGGTAAACAAACTTTGACTAAATTATGTGGGACAAGAAGGAAAAAAATACAGAAGGGGAGTTTTGAAAAGTTGAAAAAAAACGGGGGCATGTTATTGAACCGGATTATGAGAGTGGGGTACTTTATCAAAATTCCCAATTTTATTTTATTTTTAAAAGAGTACGTAAACCTTTTTCAAACTTTGGGCATGAGTCACATCGATATGATGATACTTTGTCACTTATGTAGGCTTTCATGATAAAAATTTAAAAAAAGAAACCATTTAACATGGACTCATTAGAAAGAAACAAATTATTCATAATTGTTTATATAATAAAATTTATTACGGGTGATGAGGTGTCAGTTATATAAGAGGGTACTTATATCCTGAGTTTGGAACAAGCTTCATGCCAATGGAGATAATGTTGTAATAAAAAGTTCACTTTTTTTATTTTCTTACACTATGTTTGTTGACACCCCATTTCCGCACCTTCCATAGAAAATATCATTCTTATACTTCGAAGCCGGATACAAGAGAAATTTCTTTGTGGAGCCATTAAGGATTTTCATATCCTTTAAATCAAGCCCATAAGTTCAACCAATCAAGCCCACAATCTCTCAATCCCACAAGCTCTACCAATCAAGCCCATAAGCTCAACCAATCAAGCCCACAAGCTCTACCAATCAAGCCCACAAGCTCTCAAGCACAGCTCCTACCCATTTCATTATCCTTCCAAACCTGGGAATTCTTGCTATCATGATAGAGAGGAAGAAAATACGAATCCAATGGCGAAAGAATGGAATCATTCTGAGTTTGTATGAAGAAGTTATGAGCAAAACAAAATCTCATAAGACTTAAAGTCAAAGCAGTCAAGTTCCAGGGAAATACTAAAGGCACCCGATTTTTTACTAAGGGCACCTCTCTTTCTTCCTCATGAAGAACATGAAGAACATGGGTGTTCTTAATGGTGGTCATCATGATGATCACGATGATGATGGATTTTGATCGACAATGATTTTCGATTTTGAATTCATCACTAGGTTCTTAGGGATGATATGGAGCTTGGGTAGGAGACTAATTTCACATCAATCACGTTCTTGATGCGGTGAACAGTAACACCGGTGAACAGTAACTTCAAATAGTAACAGTACCGTGAACAGTACCCGACGGACCCACATGTCGTAATCAGATTTTTAATTGTCGCATACAATTGAAAAGCAACGAAGGAAAATTTGCGAAGAAAAGAAGAAAGGAAAAAAGGACGATTTACGGCCTTTTTTTTCAACAAAGCAGCCCGAAATTGACGGAAAATTGAAGTTTTCTTTCCTATAAATAGAGATCGAATTTCTCATTCAAAAACAACGAAAAACACTCCAGAGACTTCATTTTAGACTGAAAACACTTGAGCGAGACTCAATAATAATTTCTCGCATTCAAACACTTTCTCCTTTATTTTTCCTTCGCTTAGTAATATCAAATCAAGTATTGTCTTTAAGTTTTTAAAGGATTAGCATTAAATTGCTGGTACTTTAATTACTTTCTGCATATTTGACGAAAGCAACAAATCATCCTAAGAATCCTTCAAGTTTCAATATCATAGTTCAGGTATATTAATTTCCTATCTCTTCGGTAATCATGTAGTCATACGGGAACGGAATGGTTTTCCATTTCGTAGTAACACCGCAGCTACTCTTTACATTACATAAAAATAATTATGCTTTATTATTAATTTTCCAAGTGGGATAAGTCAAAGTGTGGGTTTAAAGCGGAATTCCCTCCCACATTAGACCCATAATAAATATGTTCATTATATATATATATATAATATTAAAGTTTGCATTAATTCTATATTCTAAATAATTGATGCATAAGAATCTTTTCTCAATTTCTAATAAATTTCGGTATTAAAATCCTGCACATAAGCATTGATAAAAGTAAATTATAAACTTTTCCCCTTTAATCATGAAGTAGAGGCCAATCTTACGATTGGGCGGCTGATGGGTGCCTAACACCTTCCCATCCCGTACTAGAATCTCCTTACCCAGACTCTCTGATAGCAGACCATAAATATGCAAGTCATGACTAGGTTTTGTTTTCCTCAAAAGAATTCAAACTAGTTAAAAGGGTCCTGACTCCCTTTAGTCAGGTGGCGACTTCAAAACATCTCTTTCTTCTTTGCATAGTTGGCCCTCTTACTAATGAACTAGTAAGAAATTATCTCTGCCAGACCCATGTGTACATTAAACATCCACGAACGGATGAGAACATGGACCTCGCCCCATAACAATTATGGACAAAGGAAATAGACCGGCACCTCGACCCATGCATACCAACCCCCGATTTCTACAATGTTTTCCTGAGTCAGTTAGTTAAATGTAACTGATAGAGTCCACATGTTTAGTGTTTATTGGGTTTCTGTCTCTGTCCAGTGAGTGTATGACAGCTGGTAATATTGTTACCTTTGTCTCTCTCAACTCTATAATATTAAAAATAATTATAACTCATCTATACTAATTTCTGCCTTTGTCACAAATTGATTTGATTCTCTCACCACAATTATCTGGATGAAAACCTAATTTCTGGTTTTCAAGTTTTAATTTTCTTCCGTTGATCAAGTTTTTTACCTTTCACAAATTCAAACCTTGTTAATTTTCATATGTTATTGATCTTCAACAACAATGTCTCGTCGTATTAAATCTACAAATTTTTCAATTACTTTAGTCCCCCCTTCATACTCTTGCAAATATCATTCCTATTAAACTTCGGGAGGATAATTACTTAACCTGGAAGTCTTTACTTACTCCAGTTCTTCGTAAACTTTATATTCTTGGTTATGTTGATAGATAAAATCCATGTCCTGCTCAATTCATTGCATCTGGAACCATATATGCTCCAACAGTGAATCTAAATCATTTTATCTGGAAAAATGAAGATACAAGTGTTCTTTTACTTCTCAATGCGTCAACTAGTTCGTTATTTTTGTCTCGGATTCCACAACCTCTAAGGAATTATGGAATAATTTAAAGAATAGGTTTGGTTCTTCTTCTTCAACTCACACCATTCAATTGAAAACTCACCTACAAAACATGAAAATGGGATCCTCCAAGGTATTTACCTATATTTATGATATTGAGAAAATCTCAAATCAATTTGCTAAGTGTGGATCAAGAATTTTTGACGATGACCTTTTTAGTTATATTTCTTGGTGGTCTTAGACCAGATTAACATGATTTTGCAATACCAATTAGGATTAGATCTCCCCCAGTCTCTTTTGGTGAACCTCACAGTCTTATTTTAAGTGAAGAAATCATCATTTCTGAATGCAATGCTACAATCAGATTTGATGTAAGATCCAAAGTGTTTATTGCATCTTTTTATCAAGGTAATTACATAAAATTTCTGTTAAAGCATTGCTCGGTCAAACTCACAAGTGTTGCAATATCAATCTTATTGTCAAAACTATATCTTGATTTATAGTCTATAATTAGTTATGTCTCGGTCTAGGATAGCGGTAGTTGAGAAACGAGCCTGTCATCATTTGCGTTCTACAGTTTGAAGGCGAAGATCAACCGAAGCTTTTGGAGAACTTCATCAACAAAAGGTAAGTGAAGACTGGACCACCTATTTCTCAAGTTATATTCACTTTTTTATCTATGAGACGTTTGTCGCATAACTAATTAGACTAGCTTGCATAGACACGAAATTCGAGTCGAGAACTAATTATTTAGTTTACGAATTTCTCAAAATACAATGACGAAAGATTAATAAACATTTGTTCATACTTGATCAATTTTGGTGGAGAACAATTTATTGTTCGGAACAAAATCATGATTCAAGTTTATCATTCAAAAATAGCCTGGAACAATGATGCGTGTCATTGACGTTATTCAGGAATTTTTCGTATTGATTTAGAGAAATACATAACTACTATATTCATAATACAAGACAGTGTTATCAGTCTTACAAACTGAGAAAACTGATATATGGCTGAAGCTGTATTACATGTACTTGTACACGTAGCAAAGTAGCTATATATCGACTTTCAGATTTGTATAATACGCATACTCGTAAGCACATCATGGGAAAATCTGTTTGTTTCGTGATCCGAATAAGTATGCATATTCTAATGCAAACCATTTTGGAACTGTGGTAAGGGAACCGGGTTAAAGTATTCAAACTAGTCTGCGAGCCAATACAATTATGTGTTCTAGAACCAGTTTAATACCCAAACTGGCACGCAAACTGAAAAAGTTCTGTGAACTCCGGAACCGGTAAAAGTCTTAAGTTTGCAACCCGGTACATGAACTGAAAAAGTTCTGTCAACTTTGGAACTTAGTGTTGCACCTAAGTTTGCAAACCGGTACGTGAACTAAAAAAGTTATGTCAACTCCAGAACTCAGTTTTTCTTATAAGTTCACAAACTGGTTCGCGTACCTTGACTCAGCCGACTCACGAATGAATCAAGTATTTGTACTTTGTGCATTTACCAACTATGTCGATTATGATTCAATTGCGATTAAATTATTTTTATGAGATGATCTGCATTTGATCAATTCTCTATAAATACATTATACTTATTTGATCACATAATTGTGACTCAAGATCAATGTCTTTGTGTTCATGAAAATGAGTGTTAAGTTTATGATTTCAAATCGCCTAGTTTCGGACAACCATGTTGGACATAGTCTTTATACACGGTTCGGTGACATTTTACCTAACCAGAGTGTATGTCTTGTTTATATGAATAAGACTTAAAGTTTTCATCTAACGGTGAATATTGTTTGCTTGGTTCCAAAGTTATCATAGGTTAAACCTAAAGCAACATATGCTTTGAATGTCTATATAAGGGGAACTCTTGGAAACTGTGATCTTTGAATCCAGACACTACTTTTTAGTATGTCCTAGTTGAATCTAAAGTCGTCCTTTCTAGAAACCCTTTTTAGGGTTTAGCGACTATTAAAGACTTCTTTGGGATTTGTGAAGCCAAGTCCAATTATATTTTATCTTGATAACTTGAGTATCCTGAAATTGTTCGATTGTTTATTTATCACTTGAACAAGATAGATAGAAATCACAAAGTTCTCTTCATCTCAAACTTTGTGATTCCGAAAATTTTATACTTGTGAGGTGAATAATAATCTAGGCTGCACTTCGGGTTGGATAAGTCTAGATTTTAAGGATAGACATACTTTTGTCAAGTTGCTATCGATTTTCATCACATTGATCCTATGTTTGAACTGATCATGTGTTTCGATCGTAAATCAGGAAATCTATTATAGGCTTAATCTGTGGGAGCCAGGTTTGGTTTAAAGTCTTCAATTGAGTTGAAACAACTCTTAGTTGGTGGAACTCCTTCTAAGGGAATCAATTGTGTAGAGTCTTGCAGGGATTCAAGAGGCGTAAGGAGCACGACTATACCTGAATCAGTGGGAGACTGAGTTCGGGCTCAGCTATTGTAGTTGCAGGAAATCCTACAATACATCCCTCACAAGAACTCATAATAATCAACACATATTTATGATCAAAAACTACACTTTTCATTAATGGATTCCAGAAATGTTACAAGAAGGAAATGAAATCAAGAATACAATACTGTTTTGGACTTTCTCTCTCCTCAAAACTTTCTCAACACTCCAAAAGATCTCTCCCTTCCTTACGCCTATTTGTCTCTTTATATAGGATATTACATAGTATAAGACAGCTAAGTTATCCTTTATTTTCGGATCTGGTTTGTGATATTCTCACAAGTATTCAAGTGTTGATGTTCGCAACATTCTTAAATATCGCAAGGTCTTCACATCTTTCTCGTGTTTAAGTTGTCGTCATCTGTTACATCATTTCTGTAGTTAGTCTGCAGCGGCTTCGCAATGTACTTTTGATGATGGATTTGCAAGGGTGTTGCTGTTGCGATATTCTGATCCTATATCTTTCCTCTTCTCATGTCATCTCTGCGAAGGGGAGAATGTCATGAGAAATTGTACTTCATAATGCCGCAGCTGTTCATCCCTTCATATTCTTCTACCGACAAGACTCCATGAATTAAGCATAACCGCCTACACGTGTTAAATACTCCTTTGTTCACCGGAACATTTGATGTTATCCGGTCATCACTTTTTTTTATCTATTTAAGGATAGATCTAGTTAGTGAGATGATTTTCTTTCTTTTACTTCTTCTTCTTCATCTCCACGTTCTCTGTAAATCTTTATCGTCTGCAACTCTTTATCCTTAGATTTTCATGGATTCATCTTTCTGTTACTGTCCTCATGGAATCATCAAGGTTAATTTTCTTTTCTCTTCTTGTGGTTTTGCTGAAGCCGATTTCTTCTACTGAAATTATCTTATTTGATTTTGTTCGTCTTTATTTAATTTCCATACTGTTTCTGTTTCAGCAAAAGCACCTCTAATACCAGATTCTCAATTCAAAATCCTACTGTTCCCAAAGATTCAAAGCCCAAAGTCGCTGCAAGTAAAAGAAAGTTTGCGAATTGCAAGGTAGTAAGAAATACTATTCTTTTAATAACAATATTGTTGCCTCTGTTTATTATCTGGAATGTGATTCGCAGGGTGATGGAGATGCTAATAAACCCCCAAAGAGATCTCGCCATTTTAAGATTGTTGAAACTTCTGCTCCATTTCCCACATTTACTCCTTTAACTTCTCCTTTAATACCTCTGCAAACTGAATCTCCACTTCCTATCTGCGAAAATATCGCAACAGATTTTACCCCTTCAATTGATCTTTCTATGGATGAAATTCCTTTTACTAAGCCTGATGTGAATGAAATTCTTTCTTATCCTGTGGCCAAAACCTCTCGACCTAATTCCATCCCAACCCCAATCATTAATCTTCCTCAAGTTTCACCTTCAAATGACACCTCTTTAACAAAGAATGATGATCACCAACTTTCTGTTACCACCACTTCTTCGTCTGAGTCTCTCCCCTTTACCAAAGAAACTATGGATGGAATAGATATTGCCTTCAAGGTTTTATCATATGTTTTAGATGATGTCAAGAAATCCTCCGTTGACCCTGTCAAGTTTGGCGTCTGCGAAATTTTGAGTAAATATTTTGGTTCTGATAGGATGGTTTCGCAAACGTCCTTAGAGATTGTAGCCTTGAAGGAAAGTCTTCAGGCCAAGACCTTAGAATGTGGCACTCTTCGTCTTGAAAATTAAAAGCTTCAAAATGTTTTGCTATACTGTGAAAATATTCGCAGGAAGAATGAGGAATTAAAAGGTACAACCTTCTTATATTTGCCCTTAACTTATCTTTTTCAATAAATTTATTCTTTTTGTATTCAATTTTCTTAAAATCCTTTGTTCTCCTTTAAGTTTTAAACCAGAAATGAATAATGGTGAGATATCAACTTGAATCCATTGCTGAAGAATCCCGTGTGGACATAGATATTTGGATGGATCAATATAACCAATTAGATAACCTTCATACATATTCTGTCAATCAAATAGATAATCTTACCAAAGAGAATACTCAATTAGTTCAGAAGCAAAACTTATTAAGTAGTGAAATATCTCGCCTCTCTTATTCTTTAACTAAAGCTAACTTGGAGATGAAAACTTTATCAGATGAGAATAAGACCTTATCTCAAGAGAAACGAGTTCTTTTAAATAAGGTGGCGATCTGTTCGCAACAACATAACATTTGTCAAAAAGTATGTAATGATCAAGAACAGTCTCTTTGCTCTTTGAGAAGTAAACTTAAAGAAATAACAGAATCATCTGCTACTGAGAGGGATGAACTTATTCGGGGTAGAATAACCTTAATGCAAAGGCAAGTCAACTCAAAGACCAATACTCCAAACTAGAAGAATCATATACTTCTCTTGCGAAGTAAAATGCCTCACTTATTTCTAAAGAAAATAATTTTCAATCTCGCTTGAAAGGTTTAGTTGGAGATAAATTTGACGATGCAATGGACCGCTGGAAAGATAGTTGTTTGGCTCTAACTTAATATCTTGTTTCGCAAAAGGAAGGTAATCATAAAAATTTGACTGCCTCAACCATCTTTTATCTATGTTAAGTATTTTTGTGATATTTTCCTTGCGAAATTTTTGCTTGAATAATAATTTTTTGTGTTATTCCTTTTCGCAGAATCTGAGAAAAATATTCACTCCTCCATTTCTATTTTGGAGTCTAAGCTTTCCAAAATTCGCAAGGAAGATGCATTATTAGCTTTTCATCTTGCTCGTTCTCGCGACCGGGCAGAAAGAAGATTTGATTATCTTGTTTACTTCAAAAATATGGAAAGTAGAAACCGTGAAAAAGCACTCCTTCGCCAAGCTCATCTCCAATATGAAGTTCTTGTGAATGATATCTTACTGTCAAAATCTCTTCCTCCTATATCAATCAATCCTCTAGAAGTAGGTGAAGATGAAGTTCCTCATGATGCTGATAGAGACTTTGATTATGAAAGTGGTGAGGAGGCTATTTCTCAAGAAGAATTTGCGAATGAGGAAGAAATCCCTCTCAAGAAAACAACTGATGTTGATGACCCAAATGAAGAAGAATCTAGAATAAATGAGCCAACTGTTGGTAATATCCCAAATGAAGAAGAAGATAGAGTAGACCAGAATAAAGAGAATACTGGCGAAAATGATAAAGCTGGCGAAGAACGTCCATCATCCCCTTCTGGAGAAGCTAACACTGAAGTCTGATCTTTAATTTTATTTTCTTGAATTATTTCTTCTTCGTCTCTTCTTGCGAATGATGTACTTCAGCCAACTTTGAGGTTTATTTACTCTTTTAGAATTTCGCATGCTCGCGAGAAAGATAATGACATCTTATTTATTAATTCCCATACTTGCCTCTCATTATCTTTCTTGTGGTGAACACATTTTTCATGTGTAAAGAATTGTTAATGTCTACAAATTTTCTGTTTTGTCATGTGGTCTTATTTTGCCTTCCTAGTTAAAGGTCTTATTTTGCCACCTCTTGTCATTGCAACAAAATCGCATGACGTATTTGCACTTTCATGCAGAAACCTATTGATCTTGTCTTAACTTTTCTTTTTTGTCATTTTTGTTGCGATAATATGACAGGCCTAAATATTCTTGCGAAATAAATCCCCATGACATTGCCGTCTTGCGACGAAATCGCAGGACGTCCTTACACTTTCATGTAATGACCCATTGACCTCGTCTTATCTTTATCTCTTGTATTATTGTCTCTTCAGGATTGTCGCACAAATATGACAAGCCTTGATACTCCCGTGAGTAAAAAGCCTCATGACATTTGCGTCTTAAGACACTTATCAGATACCTAATGGAGGGTGTCGCCCTTATCTTCCCCCTGGTTTCCCCTTCAAGGAGACGTACCTCTACCATACAAGGTTGGCTCCTCCCATCCGGTCTTAACAACAACCAGTTGTTTTCGCAGCCTCTTATCCCTTTTGCCTATATGGCTTATGGTTACGAGATTGCACCCTAAGTGAGGTTTTCTTCAGGCCAAGTGTATCATAGTCAAGACTTGCCAAGAATGGACAGGTACGTTCCAGATGCCCCAGGAACTCTTGGCTCAACCGTGTACCTCAGCGCCTTGATCATATTTTGCACTCCTTAGAAGAGACCCTCAGTTATCCAACCTAAGTCATAAGCTTAGGTTGAAAATCCAAGGTACCTCTCCTGGATGGGATTTATTGACCCCAAATCTCCATGACTCAGGTTCCAGGGGCGGTATAACCTTTTCGCTGAGCCATGCAACAGGTACCCCTTCTATGACATACTTTAGGTCTTACATTTGCCTCTTGAGAAATTTTGATTTCTTGAACTAGGGTGTACGCCATAGTATGTTCGATCTTTTCTATCATGTCAATGATCTTTGCGAAGTTTTCGCATATTTTCATTATGCTTTTTGATATTTGTAATCTCGCATCTTTTATTTCATAAAATCTTTGCATATATTCATCTCATTTCAGTCATACATTATTTCGCAATCTACTCTTTCCCAAAATTTCTTATAGGTAATATCTCTTTAGGTATAATCTGTTCCATGGTCTACCAAGTCTCTGACCCACATCTCTACCCTTAGGGTCCATCAACTTATATGCCCTTGTTCCAACTATCTCTTTAATGATATAAGGCACATCCCATTTTTTCGCCAACTTTCCACCATTTTCTCGCTGATATATTGGTGTTTCTCGCAGCACTAAATCACATGGTTGAAATTCACGCTTTTTGACGCGTTTATTATACTCCCAGGCTAATCTTCGCTGGTAATTTTCTATATGATGTAATGCTCTTTCTCTTTTTTCTTCTAATTCATCAAGCTTGGTTAAAATCATACCCACACTAAGATTTTTCTCCCATGCCTCTCTATTTGTTGTGGGAATAATAACTTCTGTTGGTAGCACAGCTTCAACTCCATATGTTAAACAAAAAGGTGGCATTCCAGTAGCTTCTCGCCTAGTTGTGTTGTAAGCCCAGACTGCATTATATACCTGTTCGCACCATGCTCTATTATGTCCTTCTAATATATTCTTCAATATGTCTGCGATTGTCTTATTTGTTGCTTCAGCTTGACCATTGGCATGTGGATATAGAGGGGTGGATTTTCCACACTTTATCTTGAATGCATTGAGTAACATTTCTATGTTCTTCCCTTCAAATTGTTTCTGATTATCTGATACCAATTATTCAGGAAATCCAAATATGCAAATGATATTTTCAAATATGAATGTAAATTGTCTTTGTCGCGAATATCTTGTACTGACTTTACTTCTGCCCATTTTGTGAAATAATCTATAGCGACAATTAAATATCTTCTTTGTCCAGATCCTGGTAAAAACGGTCCCACAATGTATAAACCCAACTTTCCAAAGGGCCATACACTTGTTGAAGATGATAATGGTGCTTCAGGTGCATATATTTTCTTTCCGTGTCGCTGACAATCTTCGCAACGCCTTGATATTTGCTTCGTGTCTTCATGCATATATGGCCAATAATAACCTTGCATTTTTGTTTTGTATGCCAAAGATCTTCCTCCACTATGATTGCCAGCATCCCCACTATGTAACATATTCAATATCTCTTATCCTTCTTTTCGTGTTAAACATATGAGTGATGGTCTATTAAAGAATCTTCGATACAATACCCCATCTCTCAATTCATAATTTGTTGCACGACTTTTTAACTTATGCGCCATCAATCTATTCCTTGGGGTTTCTCCTTTTGCCAAGTATGCATGAAGTTCTACTCCCTAATATTTGATATTAGGCATCTGTTCTTCTTCTCCACCTTCTATTATCATTACGTCTACTTCTTCCTCTTCTTCTTTGTTTACTGATGGTGATTGAAGTGTCTATATCTTTATGCATCTCGCAGCTGGATCTGTCATCATGCTTGAAATGAAAGCATAAGCATCTGCAAGTTTATTGTCTTTCCTTGATATGTGCCTCCACTTTATTTTTGGGATTTTTGCTGACAATTCTTCAACAAGTTTTTTGTATTTCTTCAAAGATGGTTCATTTGTAGTGTACTATCCTTTTATTTGACGAATAACTAACTGCGAGTCACTGGTGATTCTCATATTCTCCAACTTCATTTCTATTGCGAATTTTAGGGCATGTACCACAGCTTCATATTATGTTTCAGTATTAGTGGATGCGAATTCCAATCTGAAGGAAAAAGCCATTTTGGTTCCTTCTGGAGAAATTAGGACAATTCCAACTCCATTACCTTCCCCATTTGACGATCTGTATACCAATATTTCCCATCTATCGGGCTCTGTCAACAGATCTCTTGGGTTTCCATGTTCTTCTTCCATATCCATCATTTCCTCCACAACTTCATCATTTTCTAGAGAAAATTCTGCTAAGAATTCTGCAACAACTTGTGATTTTGGTGAAGACAATATTTCATACTTAATTTCGAAATGTCCTACTTGTGCATTCCATCTCTCCACCCTGCCTGACCTTTTTGAATTCTTCATCACTGAAAATATATGCGAAGCTTAAAATCAATTGGTATCTTTGTCATAACCCTTATTTTGTGTGCCTGAAAATATATGCGAAGCTTAAACGATGGATAAACCAATGCCAGAATTAGTTTTTCAATTTTTGAATAATTTTTATCTGCGGCATTGAACTTTTTTCTGATGTAGTAAATCAGTTTTTCGACTCTTGCTTCAATTCGAAATCGCACAACACTTAATGCATGTGTAGTTGTCGCAAGATAGGTTAATAATTCTTCTCCTGGCTCTGCCTTTCGCAAAGTAGATATATTCATCAGATGTTCTTTTATTCCTTGAAAAGCTTTATAACATTCATCTGTCCATCTGAATTTTGTACCTTTTTTGAGTATGTTGAAGAAATGTTTACATTTGTCTGAAGATCGCGAAATAAACCTTCCCATCGAAGCCAAGAGTCCATTTAACTTCTGTACATCCTTCACCGTTGCTGGTGTTGGCATATCATGAATTGCTTGCACTTTCTCTGGATCAAATTGTATTCCTTCTTTTGACACAATGTAGCCTAGAAATTTTCCATACGCAACCCCAAAAATTCACTTTTCTGGATTTATCTTAATGTTAAAGTGCCGCATCTATTCAAAATTTTCCTTCAGATCTTGTACATGGTATTTAGCTTCTTTACTTTTTATTAACATGTCATATACATACACCTACAATGTTTTATGTATCCACTTTGCGAACACCTTCTCCACCATCCTTTGAGATGTTGCTCCAGCATTTCGCAGACCAAATGACATTTTTTTATAACAGTATAACCCTCTTGGAGAGAAAAAAACAGTATGCTCTTGAGCTTATTCAACGAGAGGAATTTGATTATAACCTTTGTACCCATCTAGAGAAGATATTATATCATTTATCGTCGCTGACTCAACCATTTCTGGAATATCTGGTAATGGAAAGGTGTCTTTCGGACATGCTTTATTTAGATCAGTAAAGTCTATACAAATTCTTATCCCCTTTTTTTTTTGGGACTACAACCATATGGCTATCCACTCCAGATATTTAGCTTGCCTTATAATTCCTGCATCAAGCATCTTCTGTAATTCATCTTCTATTTGGGGAAAATATGTTGTTGCGATTTTTCTTATTCTTTGTTTGAATGGTCTTGCACTTTTGTTAATCTCCAACTTATGACACGCCACAGACGGATCTATTCTAGGCATCTCATCCATGTTCCATGCGAAAATATCTTTATATTCTCGCAAAAGACTAATAGTTTTTTCTTCTTCATCTGCCTCCATTTTGGTCCCAATCCTTAGCATTTTGGGTTCTTCTTTAGTTCCAACATTCACTTCCTTTGTTGGTTCTTCCGCTGTGTAACTGGCTTTAGGTTCTCCCATGGGTGTTGGTTCTTTTATTGCCTTCGCAAGTTCGTTTCCTTCTTCTAAAATTTATCTAGGTATTCCTTTCCCTTCCTCTGCTTTGATCATGTAAATTTTAAATTCTTCTTCTTTCTTTATCTCTTTCACTATTTTTCTGCGGGTTTTTCTCTTCTTTGCACGTCCTTCATAACACTTTACTTCAATTTGATAACATAATTTCGCGCTATCAGTATCTCCTCTAACTTCACAAATTCCGCTTGGCATGGGAAATTTGATGCATTAATGTAATGTTGATGCTACGGATTTAATTTCGTGTATCTATGGCCTTCTTAGCAGCATGTTATATGGCGATTCCATATCCACCACACACAGTGTTATTTGTGTTTCAATTTCTCCTAGCGAAATTCGCATCATTATTTCTTATTTAGGTTTTGTTGTAGATTTTCCAAAGCCATGAATATGATACGTTGAATGAGTCATTTCTTCATCTTTGTATCCCATTCCTTTGTATGCATGATAAAATATTATATCCACTGAACTTCCTGTATCCACCAAAGTTCTATTCACCGCCCACTTTTCCATGTTTTTTACGGATTTCCTCTTTTCTTTCCGTGTGGTTACTGTGATTACCAAAGGAGATATGTGGCTCAAGTTTTCTCGTGGTACCTCTGCTGCTGTGAATGTAATTTTTTTCTTTTCCCAATTTTTCAAGGGTGATACCTTTTCCACCGTCATAATTTTCTTTCCTTCAAAATCTCGTTTATGTATTCTTCCTTTGATGTTTTCATGAAACTTATTAATCATTGTTTTTGTGATTAGATTACACTCCATCCTTCTGTTATCTTCATTGATTTTACTCATATTTTCCTTAACTGGTTTACTGATTTGTTCCATCATCTTCTTGGTTTGAACAGTCTTAATAACAATCTTTAATTTTTTTTTCCAGCAATTTTCAACTTTCAATTCCTCCCTGTTTCTAGTGCCAATATGTAGTTGCGGGAAATCCTACAATACATCCCTCACAAGAATTGATAATGATCAACACATCTTTGTGATCAAAAACTACACTTTTCATTAATGGATTCCGGAAATGTTACAAGAAGGAAATGAAATCAAGAATACAACATTGTTTTGGACTTTCTCTCTCCTCAAAACTTTCTCAACACTCCAAAATTGATCTCTCCCTTCCTTACGCATATTCGGCTCTTTATATAGGATATTACATAGTGGATGACAGCTAAGTTGTCCTTTATTTTCGGATATGGTTTGCTATATTCTCGCAAGTATTCAAGTGTTGATGTTCGCAACATTCTTAAATATCGTAAGGTCTTCACATCTTTCTCTTGTTTAAGTCGTCGTCATCTGTTATGTTATTTCTGTAGTTAGTCTGCGACGGCTTCGCAATGTACTTTTGATGATGGCTTCGCAAGGGTGTTGTTGTTGCGATATTCTGATCCTACAACTACATTCCAAACCGAATTTAATTGTTAGTGTGCTATTGTCTGTATCGGCTTAATACAATTTGGTTTTCAATCTGGACTAAGCCCCGGGGTTTTTCTGCATTTGCGGTTTCCTTGTTAACAAAATATCACAGGTTGTTTCTGTTATTTCTTTTTCTGAATTATATTGTTTATCTTTATAATTAAAATATCACAGGTTGTGCATTGATAAATCACAGGTTGTGCATTGATAAATCACAGTAGATAGGTCCGACTTAGTTTGTTGGATAATATTGATCCTTGGATATTGGTCTTTGGTACCATCCAAGAACTCTCTTTGTAGTTAGGTTCACGGGTTCAATTATGTAAACGTTCTAACAACAAGAGATAGAGAGAGATATAACTCTAGACATTTTCCTTGATTGAGTTGTTACTCTCGAAGTTGTGTTGAGTTTGTTTATACAGATTGCCTACGAAAAATTTGGTGGTCTATTTTGGTACCCAAAGTGTTTTCAATTGGTATCAGAGCAGGCAACCACGTTAAGACTTAATAAGTATGTGTTTGAAGTTGTCTGATTTTATGGATAGAGATGAAATCTCGAAAAACATATCACCAGCAAATATCATGCCAAAACTCGAGTGTGTTCTAGAAACATCGATGCTGATTTTGGTACTGATCAAAAGAAGATGATCGATAAACTTTGTCATGAGAAACACTGATTGAAAAGGGTTATCGATGGATTTCGCTGTGAAATCTACATCAAAGATTCTGATCTTCGAGAAGGATCTGAAAGTCAAAAGACTCTCCAAGATAAATTATAGGAATAGATTCGAATTAATAAAAATAAAGTTATAGGTACTAGACATTATATATCCTCAATCAACAAAACTCTTGCGATAATGAACTCTGTTGAAAACTCTCCCGATCTATCTATGGATTTGAGAAATTCTCTTAATTCATGTCTCATGAATTGTCGTCAGTATGAAGATAAACAAGGATTAGGCTTTAATAAAAACATTACAATTCAGAATATTTCGAAAGAATCTAATGGTGTTGCCACAACGTCTATAGGCTCTTGTATATTTTGTGGTGCTTTCAATCATTATCAACATACTTGTAAACTCTTTAGAGAGAAATTAAAGGTTGCTAGTAATCTTAGAAAGAAAGCTAGAAAACTTTTCTCTAATCTTATGAGTTCTAAAAAACTAACAAATTATTCCTTTGGGAATAATGATGTTAGTATGGGAGATTTCGCTTTAAAGTCATCCTCACTATTTCATTGGTTTCTTGACAGTGGATGTATCCGGCATATGACAGGCGGTCTTTCATGGTTCGTGAACTTGAGCGACTTTGATGGAGGTCCCATGACATTCAGAGACATGATTTGTTGCTACATTAGCAAAAAGGGAAAGATCAAGCTTCTAGGTGTACCTAAAATCCATGATGTTGTTTATGTCAAAGGTATGACTGCAAATCTTCTTTTTGTTAGTCAAATTTACGACAATGGCCATAAAATTATCTTCGGTGCTGAAAGATGTGATATTGAGGATAAATCTGGAAAAATATTTTTTTGGGGAATACGTGGCAAGAATAATTGTTATCTTTTAGATATACAGTCTAATCTTTGTTGTAATCTGACAAAGGTGAAATCAACACATCTTTGGCATGAGCGTTTTGGTCACATCAATTTTTGCCTCCTTGGCAAGATCATTAACAAAGAACTTGTTAGAGGTGTACCCAAAATCAATGTTAATATCGATGGTGTTTATAGAGCTTGTTAAAAAGGAAAACATGTATGAGTTTCATATAAATTATCTCGAGACATTGCCACCAAAGCTCTACTTGATTTAATTCATATGGATCTCTTTTGACCCGTTCAACAATCTACGGTTGGAGGGAAGAAATATGCTCTAGTAATGGTTGATGATTACACCAGATTTACTTGGGTGGCGTTCTTAGCTCACAAGAATGATACCCTAAGTAAATTCAAGGTTATTGTTGATATAATCCAGAATGAACAAGGTCGCAGACTAAAGAAAATTAGAAGCGATCGGGGAACTGAATTCAAAGACACTAAAATGTTCGAATTCTATGACCCATCACTCCGCAATCCAACAGAGTTGCAGAAAAGAAGAATAAAAGTATACAGGAAATGGCCAGGGTAATGCTCCATAACAAAACCTTACCGTTAAAGTTTTGGGGAAAAGCAGTCTTTGCAACCCGCTACTTGATCAATCTTGTGTATTTACATTCACGAACTCTGAATATTCCTTATAAGTTATGGTATGGTAAGAAACCTAACTTACACTATCTCCGTGTGTTCGACAGTAAGTGCTATATTCTTAAGGATCGATAACAGAAAGGAAAATTTGACTCAAAAAACGATGAAGGTATTTTCCTTGGCTATATGAAAGTTGTGGTTTCAGAGTATATTATCCCAGAACTCGTGTTATGATGGAATCGACAAATGTTATTATTGATGATTTGAAGGACTTTCATCATGATAACTCTCTTGTTGAGTTACCTCCCTTGGAGACAACTGAGAAAGTCAAAGAAGTTCTGGAATCAGTGGAAGTTGTACCAACGGTTACTGATCACGAAGTTTCTGATGACGAGGAGAAAACCCTACTCAAGGTGTTCCTGTTTTACGTGCCACTCCACGATATTTGTGGGTTCGTAGGAATCATGATACTGACAATATTACTGGAGGTATGGAGTCCACATCTAAGACGAGAAACCAACTCCAAAGTATTTGCAATTATGGTTGTTATCTCTCGCAAGTGGAACCTAAAAATGTTAATGAAGATCTGAATGATCCATTCTGGGTGAATTATATGCATAAAGAGATAAATCTCAAAAGACAATATGTATAGGAACTCGTGCCTTGTCCCTCTAACATTAATATTGTTGTTACAAAATGGATACATGAGGACAAGTCAGATGAATTCTGTACGCTGGTATGAAATAAGGCTAGACTTGTCGCTCAAGGATATTCATAGATTGAAGGAATCGACTTTGACAAAACCTTTTCTCTTGTTGCCCGCCTTGAGTCCGTAAGATTACTATTATTTCAAATGGACGTAAAATCTGCATTCTTGAATGTGTGTTTGAAGGAAGAGGTATATGTTGGTCAACCTAAAGGTTTTGAAAGTCCAGAGTATCCCGATCATGTCTTTAAGCTCAAAAAGGCGTTGTATGGATTAAAAAAAGCACCTCGAGCGTGGTATGAAAAGCTTACTACTTCACTTCTTCAAAAAAAATTCTCAAGATGAGGAGATGATAAGACTATATTTACCAAATAGAGTGTGAAAGATGTTCTTATTGCTCAAATCTATGTAGATGACATAATATATGGGTCTACTTCCGAGAAACTTGCTAAGGAGTTTGAGATGAGCAATGTTGGTGAATTAATATTCTTTTTGGGTCTACAAATTCAACAACACAAGGATGGAATCTATATTTCTCAAGAAAAGTATGCAAAAGATCTTGTTAAAAGATTTGGTCTTGAGAAAAGTACTCCCAAATTTACTCATATGCCCACTACAAGGAAATGGCATAAGAATGAGAATTGTATTTATGTTGATCAAAACCTTTATAGATCCATCATTAGAAGTCTTCTATATCTAACAGCAACAAGACCAAATATCACCTTTAGTGTTGGTTGTTGTGCTAGATTTCAGGCTAAGCTAAAAAAAAATATCTTGCAGCTGCAAAACGGATCATAAGATATGTACATCATACTATCGGTTTTGGTCTCTCTCTTATACGTTTAATACTAGCACTGATCTTACTGTATTCTGATGCAGATTGGGAAGGTTGTATAGATGATAGTAAAGCACATCTAGAAGATTCTACTATGTAGGACTAGTCTTGTTTCCCGGCATAGCAAGAAACAAAATGCACAATCACTATTAATGTGCAAAGAAGAATACATTACTGCAGGTTCGTGTTGTACTCAACTTTTATGGATGAAACAAATGCTTATTGCTTATGGAATCGATGCTCGAACAATGAAAATCTTTTGTGATAATTCAAGTGTGATTCGATTTACTGAGAATCATGTTTATCACTTAAGAACTAAGCACATTGATATAAGGTACCACTTCATTAGAGATCTCTATGAAAATGGTATTGTCAACATAGAGTTTATGCCGTCAGAACAACAATTGGATGATATTCTCACCAAACCACTAGACATCGCAATGTTTCAACACTTAAGGAAGTCTATTGGTGTTTTTTTGGTTAATTAAATCAAGTTTTACCAATTGATCATGCACCTATACTTGTCTCTTGGGAAATAAAAACTTGAGTTCCAGGTAAGGAATTGTTGTCATTTTATCAAATCCTTTTTTTCACAAAAGTAAGGTCACTCATGTTGTTCTCTTGGGAATTACATTTAATGGGGGAGAGTTCTTAAATGAACTTGTGCTTAATTTCTATATCTTTGTGGGGAATGTGGCTGTGGAATTTTAAAGGGGATGCTTGTATCTTTTTAATCTCCTAGGATGAACGCTAAGTATTTATTCCTATGTGAAATAATCTAAATAAGTTGATATGAGGAGTAACATTTTAACTATGTTATTATGTATTATCTCCATCTTCCTTAAACTTGAGATATCTTTTGGTTGTATTCATTATGTATGATCCCGCGATTTTCATACCTTTGTTAATTTTATTGACAAAAAGGGAAAGAATTATTTAGCAGTTTCATACTACATACATATGGTTTACGGATCACTATGTAAGGGGGGGTGATTCATTTAGCAATGGGTTTTACCTATTATACAAAAGATGTAAGTATTGATTACCATATGTATAATAAATTTTTGTAATTTTTTTATCCATATGTATTAAGAATTTTGTCACTAAAATTGACAAAGGGGGAGATTGTTAGAGCATAGCTCGGTTGAACCCACCAAGCGTTGGTATGTCGAGTTTGGTTGTCATATTTTAGTGAATCAAAACTCATCTAAGAGTCACTTGATTATGTACTAGAGACAACTTTGTATAGGTTAGACTAAAAAGTCTAGGAATACGATACATACAAGTATAACTCGAAGACCTGAAGAATGTGAAGAAGTAACGAGCTACAACGACGACATCATCCTTCCTCTTGAGGTTAGTAATATTGACTTAAACTGTTTCATTCCTGACGTATCTTTCAAGTCGTGCTATATTGAAAACATAACTACGAAGCTGTGAATGATTATTTTAATCTAGTAGTGAGACATGATCGTATGATCATAGTGTTACGGAATTAGACTATGAAGTATAACGCTTATCTTTTGAACTTCGTAGATATGACATCGACATAATCGTATGAATTCTATTGTGATTATGTGTATGGGTAAAGGTGAAGATTTCATCCTAAGAAACAATGTTTACATTTGTTTAAAGGAAGTACATTCATGAACTTGTTTTATGAATCGAAAGGGATATCGCTAGGCTTATTGGTATTGTTATTCATTGCATATCTTTGGATTACCAATATGTGTGAGTTAGTAGAACCGATCATAACTTGTTATGTATCTTGGTATAACTAATCACAACGCCTGACTTATGATTTGGTATGACTAGTTTTTATTAATTAGTGTAACCGATCCAAAGTAATCACCTGAAATGGTATGATCGATATTTGTAATTGGTGTGACAGATCCTAATAATTAGTATGACTGATCACAAAAGAATTGTGTAATCGATCCTTGTATTTGGTGTAACCGGTCCTAGTAATTGGTGTAACCGATCCTAGTGACTTATGGAACCGATCACAAGCAATACCATGAGTATATGGTAACCGATCCTAGTAATTGAAGTAACCGATCCTGGTAACTGATGTAATCGGTCCTGGTAACTTGTGTGTTCGATCACAAGTAATCCATATTAAGGTATAACTGATCCTAGTGATTGGTAGAACCGATTGATCCCATGATTGTGATTTGATATTAGATCAATCACATAGTTATCTTGGAATACAAATGAACCAATTATAAACTTGTTTGGAAGTGTGGTATAATCGATTCCAAGATTGTAAATATGAAATATAATTTACAAAGAAAATATGTCAACATACTTTGAACACGAACAATAACTCTTATCTTTTATTGTTCAAAGATATTCCTTAATTACTCAAGGAGATCCCAGTCCGAAATAAATTAAGAATCTTTTAATTAGGGTTGTTAGTTTAATTTTCTTTAATTACCAGCAATTAAATGCATATCTCTAGAGAATAAAAATTATTATTGTGCATATACTAATTGGAGATTTTTTATTGAGAGATTTCGGAAATATTGGACAAAGCATTTCCAGGAATTATGAAAACTGATTTTGGGCATTTATTGCATATCTTTAGAATAATTCGGTTTTGGAAATTCCTTGGTGTCCAAACATCCTTGGTCTATAAATACCTAAGTATGCATTTTTAGAAAACTATCCTAAGAGCCAGGTACATCTTTTTGTTGTTTCTGGTGGAGCCGTATATCCGGAGAGGAAAGTACCCTAATTAGGTGAAATCTCTTACGACCGCTCGTTTAAAGACTTCTGTGGGATCAAGAAGCTCTACAAGTACCATTGGTGGGAAACTAGATAATTGCAGTTTATTAGTTTTCGATTGATTTGATTAACTAACGGTTGTTGAAATTTGATTGCACCTAGTTTGTTTATTATTAAGAATCTTCTTTTCTGATATAAGATTCACTCAAACTAGATCGAAGTGTCGACAGGAACTTTAGAACTGTTTGTAGATCTAAAGACATCTTGTGTTATCCATTATTGACAGACTCCGTTATGTACGTGATTGATCACAAAAGATTCAAGTGGTGTTGTGCAGGTTTAATTGAAGATTAAAGAATATTTGAAGACGAAGAATATTTCTTATTGGTTTCTCATATCTTCGTGTAGCACAAACCTTGATCGGTTGGGATCCAACTAGAATCAAATTTATTCGATTGGTTAGTTATGTTAGATCGACATGGCTTTAAGTTTCTTGTTGGATTCTATATTCATTGACTGCAAATCTAAACTTTGCTACTTCGGTAGTTGTTGGATAGATTAATATAACCAAGCAAAGGAGTTTATTAGTTTAAATGGAAGAGCCTTTGCATATGACTTGAGATATCTTTATCTGGAAAGAAGAAATAGAGTTGTTACCAAACAGATTTGTTGTTCCTTTACTGTTTGGAATACGATCCAAAGTGAAAAGACGAGGGTACCCAAATATACCTCAATCTAAAACTTTTCCACATATAAGTTCTTTCTCCGAAAGTGTTAGAGCATTGTTCAGTCGAACTCGCATGCGTTGCTATATCCAGCATGTTTTTCAATGTTAGTGATCAAAACTATAAAGTCTTGATTTCTAGTCTACTATAGCTAAGGTCTCGGACTAGGATAGAAAGTGTAGTTGAGCTCAAGAACTCCATGGCAATCATCATAGAAGATTAAGGACTACTCAAGGAATCGGTGGATCTTCATCGACTAAAAGGTATGTGGAGACTTGAACTTATCTATCACTCAAAAGTCTATCTACTCTATCTCTTATCTTGAGACAAAAGTCATTTTACTATATAGACTAAAGATATACACATGTGACATTTCAAGCTGAGTATATCTCGCTTATCTATTTCTCGAAATTTGTGTTGGTAAAGCTTTCTCTTTAGCCGAATTCATCTTTGCCTAGTGACAAAAGTCATGTAATGTTTCAATCACTTTGGAAATTGCTCTAACGAAAACTAGTTCGTGAATAACAACTATATGACGTCCTCTGAGAATGTTTCAATGATTGAAATGAGAGTTTAGACAATATAACCATTGGGGGATATAAACATTGTTGTGGTAACACATATATGTATAAGTCCTTATGCAATTGAACCGAAATTTGCGAACTTTGTTGATCAAGTGAAAACTGGAACTCGAGCAGTTAACCCAGTCCGCGAACTCAGTCCGCGAACAAGCATAGTTCTCGAACCCGAGAATTTCTGCTGGAGTTTGTGAACTCTAACCGGTTACTTAAGTACGCGAACCCAGTCCGCGAACTTATTTAAATTATCTTAGGAATGCTATTGCAAACCATGGCTTTGTAGTTCATGAATCAATTCTAGTGAATCATATCGTTTTTGCTTCAATTGTGTCTTGTGTAGTATATAAGATCTCATAACAATTGAACAACTCTCTAACTGGTTCATTTGAGTCATTTGGAATAGTTATGGTGGAGAAGAATATGGTTGATATGAAAGTTATCATTTGGCTAACCATTTGGTTGACTAATCTTGAACCAACTATTGTACGTGTTTGGGTACGGTTACACAAACCCAAAATCGTCAAGTACATGTGTGTATGGAAAGCTAAGTTTTCGATCTAACGATTGAGAGATATTAGCTTGTATCTAATCAGGTTTTCATCTAACGGTGAATATTGAATGCTTTGTTACTAAGCAAACATTGATTACTAACCCTGATTTGAAAGACTATATAAGGGAGAACTCTAGTACTGGGAAACCTAATCCCCACACATTATGTGTGATACTAGTTTGCTAAGCTAGAGTCGATTCTCCTTTAACCTTTGGTTTTCTTCTTCTAAAACCGTGTAAATGACTTAAAGACTTCATTAGAATTGTGAAGCTTGACCGATACTATAGTTATGTGATCTGATCTTGTTGTTTCTATCATACGAGTACAATTGTAATAATTGGCTTGAGATTTCTATCTCCGATAGGCAAGATATAAAAGTAATCACAAACATCTTCGTTTCATCGTTTGTGATTCCACAATATCTTTTTTCGCTGCGTCAATTAAGACTATTGTGAGGTGATTGATAAAACTGAGCTGTTCTTCGAGAATATAAGTCTGTTTTTATTGATTGGTTCATGTTCACCTTGATTTATCAAAATACAAAAAAAAAACTCATAGGTTTATTCGTGGGAGACGAATTTATCTATCTTTTAGACTTTTCTGTGTGAGACAGATTTGTTTGCTAAAGTCTTCGACTTTGGGTCGTAGTAACTCTTGGTTGTGGGTGAGATCATCTAAGGGAATCAACTGCACAGTATCCTGCTGGGATCAGAGGCGTAGGAGCATAATTGTACCTTAGATCAGTTTGAGATTGGTTGGGGTTCAACTACAGTCCAGACCGAAGTTAATTTGGAGTATTCTAGTGTCTGTAGCGGCTTAATACAGTGTATGTTTAATCTGGACTAGGTCCCGGGGTTTTTCTGCATTTGCGGTTTCCTCATTAACAAAATGCTGGTGTCTGTGTTATTTCTTTTCTGCATTATTTATATAATTAAAATAATACAGGTTGTGCGTTGTTCAATCGATTAGAATATCCGACCTATTGGTTGTAGATTTAAATCGATTGACACTTGGATAATGGTACTTGGTACCATCCAAGTTATCTCTCTTTGATTAGACTCGCAAATCATATTTTCTTGAGTAAATCAAATCGAGAGATTGAGATAATAACTCCTTGAGTATTTTCTATTGATTGAGTCTAGTTGATTCTCTATAAAAACAACTCGAAGTTGTCCATACAGATTGCTAATCGAAATGTTGGGTGAGGTTGTTAGACCCTGCTTTTTCTGAAAGTAATTGTCTATGGACTGATTCGAGACAATACAACGAATTGGTTCGAGACAATATGACAATAAAGATAACTTGCGTGATTGACTATTGATACAAGATCGAGATAGTACAACAACGAAGTATGATTACTTGATAATAGGTTTGGACTTAACCAAATATTATAGGATTGTTATCAATGTTAGATCATAGCTCGGTTGAACCCACCAAGCGTTGGTATGTCAAGTTTGGTTGCCATATTTTAGTGAAAGAGTCGCTTGATTATATACTAGAGTTAACTTCGTATAGGTTAGCTTGAAAGTATTAGGATATGAGACATTACAAGTATTACGTGAAGACTTGAAGAATGTGAAGAAGTAAGGAGCTACAATGACGATGATAAGTGCATATTTCACGTATATTTTGTGTCAATTCCATGCTAGTATTTGTTGGTTTTCTTGCAAATTATTGTATATTACGTTTGTTCTCTCTTGTTTGTGTTTTACTAGTTGAATAATCTAAAAAGAAGTGAATTTGCGCTTAATTGTGCAATAAAAGAAGCTAGCTACAAGTGAAGAAGGGCCAAAGACCAAGAGAAACTCGTTCAAACACAGGAGTTCTTGCTATTAAAGTGAAGTGGGACCCTCTAGTTTCTACTTTCCAACAAATCAGAAGATTCAAAGTTATAAAACAATGGCGTGGGTCGAGAAGATATTTGCATGGGGACACATGTAATGAAATGGACGAGGAAAGTCGTTGGTAGGAGCAGCCTTTGAAGAAACGTGGTGCAACACGAGAGAAGAGAAAGCAGGCGGCTGATTTTCTTCTCCTCATTCCATTCAGAGACCGAATGTGAAAGAAAAATGACAAATCAACAGCACTGAAAAATAACTCGAATAGTGCTGAATAGTTCTGAACAGTACACAGGTTAATGTAAAAATTTGCATGCAAAGGACAACTTCTAGATTGGCGGCATGTGCGAAGAATGAAAAAAAAAAAAAACGCCGCAAAAATGACAATCAAAGACAAATTCATTCAGCATTTTCAGCCCGGATTTGGCGGATAGTTGGTGAAATTTTCGTATAAATAGGGATCAAATGTGAGAAGGAAGGGGCACCTCAGAAAACAAACAACTTCCTACACCTCTTCTTCTTTACTACTTCTTCTTCTTTTATTTTTCTCTTGATTGCGAGAGAAGAGAGAAACAGAGTGGGAAATCCTAGCTTTCACTCTGGGCTTTTATCTTTAGCTTTTATTTTAATTCCTTCTTCTTTATTTATTTGTTAGTACTTTTAATTATGATTAGCAAAATTTCTATCTAGGATTAGAGAGGAAATCCTACTATGTGTACTAATATGTTTTGATTATTTTCTATTACATTTCTCTTGGTCCTTATTCTTGATTCGTAACGATAATGATTTTCTTCATGTGTCCTATGATGCTTGATAATTGATTTATATATTCTATGTTAGAGACTAGCATTTAAGAGTGAAGAATATTGTTAATTCTTTGTGAAAAATAATTGCTTGAAAAGATTTATTTTCCGAGACGTGTTATTTGTCCTAAATCGTCTTGAGTAATTTTGGGAGAGTGTTATAGGGAATAGTTACAATCATTTAGTATGTGTAGTAGTGATGGAATCTTGACATCCTAGTCTCCTTTAATTGGATACAAAAATCATTTTCAGCTTTTCCATTATTTTAGAGTTTTATAAAAATCGCCATTTTTTAGTCTAAAAACTTAATCTTTAAAAAGTCCGAGAATCGAACCCTGTACTTACCACTTGTAAAACTACATCAGCTTTTGGCGCCACCGACGCGGACTTGCCTTTAGGTTAGGTTTTAGATTTTTATTTTTACTTTTATTTTCTTTTTAGTTAAATTTTAGTTTAGTTTAGTTTTTATTTTATTTTATTTTATTTTATTTTCCTTGATTTTACTTGGGTATTTTTCTTGTTTTTTCTTTATTGTGCAGGTAATATTCTATATTTATTGTGGAATTGCCTACCAAAAGAGGTAAGTAACAAAACCCAACTTTATTATTATTATTTATTTTTATTTCCTCTTTTATATAATTTTTCTATAAAAAAAAATTCAAAAAAAAAAAAAAACACGTGCACACACTAATTGCATCATTCATCTGGTACCGATTTTAGGAAAACACTTGGTTTAGTACGGTGAACCCTCTGGGCGTTATCATCCGAAACACAACAAACCTCAGCCTAGTACCTATGACCAGTCTTTGACTGTAGGTATATTTTGCTGTAGGTAACCCAAGCTTACCTAAATAAGTGAACCCCAGCATTTGCATGTGCACAATTTTCTTGCTTCACTAGTATTATTGCTTGTGTATGCGACGTTGGAAACGGGTAGAAGATAGACTTGTAGAAAACGACCTTTTTAATTTGAGTCCGACCCATTACACAAATTTAGGTGGTAATTCTATTTTTACCGAAATGGTTAATGAAAATGATGAGGGTGAAGTCCTGCCAACCAAAACCCTTAGGGACCGTTTAAAACCGTCTAGAGTGATACGTGAACCTGAGGTTGTTTTACCGGCCACTACCGTTAAGTTTGATATTAAACCTGGGATATCTCCTAGTCAAACGACTCCAAATCCGAAAGGATTTAACCATGTTAATATATCGGGTAGTTCTAAACATAATGAACATGTCAAAGCAGTTATCACCCTTCGGAGTGGCAAAACTCTAGAGAACTCGGTAAAATCACCTAAGGACAAAAATCCAGATGAAAAAGAGACAGAGGTTGACCAAACTTCTTCAAAAGACCTTAATGGGCCTGAGTGTGCTAAGAGTACAAGTGGGGAAGATATCCCTGAGAGAGAATACATACCACCTGCACCATTTCCTCAAAGACTCGCTAAGAAAAAGCCTATTACATTGATTGCTGTCGTAAGCGTCAAAAATAATTCACTTTCTTACTCAACAAAATATGAATGAAGTATAAAGTAAGGAAGAGTTCGTATCCACAGAGAGGCGATTGTAGTTATCAATTTCTAGTTTCTTAGTAACCAAGATGGGGGATTTCTGATTCTTGTAAAATAAAAGTAAAATAAAAGCAAAGTAAATAGTTGGAAGTAATTAATAGAGAAAGATATTGGTCAAGGAATTCATCTTCAATCTTAAACAATAATCAAATAAAGGAGATGAATATTAAATACGAAAGAAAACCCTAGTTGTAGTTCTCTTCTCTGCTCCAAGGATAGAATAAAACGTGATATCTAAAAGTTGTAGAAGTCTTCCCTTTTATGTCTCTTCTTAGGTCCAAAATTAGGTATAGTCTTCAAAGTCCATTAGTTGGAAATTCACCCGGACCACGAGAGAGAGCAACCCGTGTAGAAATTATGTCCCAAAAACGCTTGTCGGAAAACTGAGTATTTGGCCGGAAATTGGCCGGAATCCGGCGCCGGACCGGAGCTCAGGTGACCAGTCAAAGTACCCTACTCAGTTGAGTCAACTGAGTCAAAGAAAAGTCAGGTTCATTGAATCAAAACGAGTCAGTGACCGAGTCAGCTCATTCAAATCTGAATCAGTGCTAACTCAGCAGAATGGCCTTAGCCTTTGCCATTGCACTTGGCAAAATCTGTGATGCGCCAAGATGGCGCTGCATTCCTGACAGCTGCAACTACTCATTCCAACTTAACTCAACACAGTTCCTTGAACCCTGGCAACAACTATAGCTCTTTTCCCTGACAAAACTTAGCCAAAACTTCACAAACTCAAGCCATACTGAAGTCAATAGGTACCCAGTTCAACCCCTGCAATTTCAACCACTTTGCAGCTTCAGTTCTGTACTGCACCTGCAACCCTATAGCTTAACAGCTCATCCTCACTTAAACCATCAGTAAAACCATCTCTCAGTTCCATATTCAGCTTACTCCACTCTTTACTTCTGTAATAGCTGCAGATGCACATCACCATGAGTTCCACCTTATTGCATCATCATATGCACTCTCATTGAACAACACCACTGCTGCACAAACCCAGCACAATGCAAACCAGTACCAGAATTATCCTCCATCTATAGCTTATTTCCTGCAGTTGCACCTGCATCTGCAACACATCTTCCAATTCATCATCACAGTTACATCCAATTCATCATCACAGCTACATCCAATTCATCATCACAGCTACAGCCAATTCACCAGACCCACCTAAATTCTTGTTCCATTCCCAGCTGCTCTCATTTACAGTGCATAACACAACCATCTGTAATCACCTCAGCTTTCTGTAGCTTAAATGCCAACCTGCAGTTTAATTGCACAGTACCACCATCTCAGTCATAGCTCAGACCTGCAATTTCAGCATTCAGAAGTCAATACCCATTTCTGCTTCAATCTCCTCATTCACAACCCTCTCAGTCACCATCAAATCCAAATTCACCAGCACTTGCTCTGGCTTGTACTGCACAGCTTAGCTGCATCACTAACACATTATATCTCCAGCTCCAGTTACAGTTGCAGTAACACTCAGGCACCCTTCAACTCCATTTACAGCATTGCTTCATTTAATCCATCTCTTCATAAGCATTGCACCAAAACCATAACTACTAATGTCAGGTACTGAAATTGCTTGTGAAAAATACAAGGCCATCCTGCAATTTCCATCTCACTTTCTATAATTGATCACAGTGGCCTTATCTCTTTCCCTTGAGCTTCTCAGAACCTAAACCTTCACCTGAGATCATCAGAAACACAGAAATTGCAATTTCTTCTGTCTTCTTCATGGCAATAAACACAACCCCCTCTACTACATCAATTTCATCAGCCATAACCCATATCAAGACCCAGTTTCATTCCACTTAATTTCTGCATCTCTGTAACATTAACAAAGACCCAAACTGCAGATCGAAACACCTTAATCAACAGCAGCAGCAGCTGTTGTTCCTCCATCTTGATTTCTGGTTCATGAATCTACAGCTCAAACCCATCTTGAAATGAACCCTAGTTTCACCATCTTCTCAATCAAACACTTAATCACTCGAACAAAACCCATCTTCAAAATCAACAGTAACCAAAGCAGCAATGAGTCTTTATCAACCTAATCTGTAGCTTCAATTTCTCTCTTCTTTGTGTATTCTCAGCTGTAGGAATTCATCATACAATAAAAAAGAAAATAATCCCAACTGAACAGCAACCCTAGCTTTAATTCACTCTTCTCTTTATCATCTGAGTCATTCTCTTGAGTTCACTATCGATAATACCTCCATTCCTCTCTGAATCTCTGTTAAACAATCTCATTCTTTCTCTGAATTTCTGCACTTCTCCTAGATAGCAGCCCTTTGTCTTGATTTTAAGAAGATAATGATTAAGAGAATGATTGAGGAACCTGAAATCTGGGCTGAGTAGGAACCAGAATTGATATAGGCACACTACAAAATGATACAAACCACCATCTGGAAGCCCCTTAGCTCTCATTTGAACCATATATAGTGTCCCCTTATCGTTGACTCGACTCCGCATAACACTCGCCGTTGAACGCTTTCGCCCTCCTTGCTCCAAATGAATGTTTCGCCCAGCAACAACCGTCTTTTATTTCTCATATCCACTTCTTCTCTTCAATTTATATACATCACTAAAGCTGTCGTGCTTTTCAGACAAATATGCATCACTAAAGCCGACGTGCTTTTCAATCAAAGATGAAGAAATAAAAGCCAAATGAGAAATAAGTCGCCTCTAACCGCAGTTGCACTTGAGATAACTCTTTTGCCCTGTTTCTTCTTCTTTTGTTCCAAATGACTCCAAAGTACCTACATACTCAAAAACAAAACATAAGATACATAATTCACATGAAAACTAGCAGATAAAGCATAAAAAATAGATAAATAATAAGGTGTTTTAGACACCTATCAGATTCCCCCACACTTAGACTTTGCTAGTCCTCGAGCAAATCAAACAAAATAATTAAAAATCATACATACAACTCCGTCTCGTCGAGGCTACGGTCACTTTAAGCATAAGTAACAAGCCTTTGAACCCCTAGGTGTCCCTAGTGGACGAGTTTTAGTCTCGTGAAGGTTTACAAGAGGTCTGCCTACAAAACCTATATTCCAAACTCCGTATATTTGTGACAAATCAATGAACGAATCCAAAAAGACTACAGGAGGAGGTACCTTGCAAATTCAATTCATATATTAGTAAATAAACTCTAATTAGATAGTCGAACAAGCCACAATACTCGGAAACTAACAAACCACAATCACAATGAAAATATTAAGAAGATGGATATAGATTTAGATGTTGGCGAATGTTCACAAGTGATCGATGTTTCCCATATCTGTCTGAAGGTCACTGCCAAGATGAACCTATGCCTATTGTATTGAGCTACTTGGCTGAATTCTACATAAACTCACTGGCATATACAAGGGAACCAGGAGTGACTTTATTCAACCAATATTTATTTATTTTTATTTTTTTTAGACAGCATGATTAGATCTTTTGGATCCAAGCGCATGCTTCTTGTCATCAAGTACATGATAGTTGCCTTGGATCCTGCATTCCATGCTTGTTTAGGCGACGGAGACAGGGACTACGTTTCACACATACTGCTATTCCCAAGTGTCATTTTATTCAGTTTGGTCTAATTGGTCTGTCTCTTTTTTTTTCTTTTTTTTCTTCTATTTTTTCTTTTTCTATTAACTCAATCACTCTATTTCATCCTAGCAGTAATAACACGTGGATGTTTAGTGACCCACCAAAACACTTAGAGAACAATAGATAAAAATGGAAAAATAAAAATATAATGCGATATGGTGATATTCTGAGATATGGTAACACTATCATGTTATTTGTGATTTTTGAGCTATGTTCGTCCCTTTTAGTTAATTGGTTCCTCGACTCCTGCAATCAAAATGGTTCCATCCACTAATGGTGTCATCCTAAAGGCACAAGTTTCTAGATTTCGGAGTTCAAAAAGCACAAATTTTTTCTTGGTTATTCTATTTTTCTGATTTTTTGTTTTTGTTTTTTTACTAAAGGTATAAAACAAACTAGAACAACTATACAAACATATAAATGCTCCCCCACACTTAAACTTTACATTGTCCTCAATGTAAAATTGAATCATCCAAAGAAAGTTCAAGGTGGGAAATTCCGCAAATGATATGAAAAAACAAGAAAATAAAGATAAAATGCTTAAAGAATAAAAAGATAAAGGTAAAGATACAAAACCGGTGGGTTGACTCCCACTTAGCGCTTGGTTTAAAGTCGTCAGCCCGACGTTCTCCTTGTTTGCTAAGACTCCTCCAGAGGGAGAAATTCCACTAGGTTCACTCCTTCCACGACATCCGAAGAGAAGTTCTCATAATATGGTTTCAACCGGTGCCCATTCACTTTAAGTTCATTTCCTATAGACAAACTACGAATTTCAACTGCACCATGAGAAAACACATTAGTCATAATAAAAGGTCCAATCCAATGTGACCTTAGTTTACCCGGAAATAATTGCAAACGAGAATTAAACAAAAGCACTTTCTGCCCAATGCAAAATTGTTTCTTTGTAATCATATTATCATGAAATGCCTTCGTCTTTTCCTTGTAAATCCTTGAGCTTTAAAATGCATCATTGCGAATCTCTTCTAACTCTTGAAGTTGCAACTTCCTTTGCTTTCCAGCCCCATCCAACTCCATATTGCATTGCTTAATAGCCCAAAACGCTTTATGCTCAATTTCTACGGGTAAGTGACAAGGTTTACCATAAACAAGCCTAAAGGGATACATCCCAATAGGTGTATTATACGCGGTTCTATACGCCCACAAAGCATCATTGATCCGTGAACTCCAATCCTTCCTTGTTGGATTCACCGTCTTCTCGAGAATGGATTTCACCTCTCGGTTGGAGACCTTGGCTTGTCCATTTGTTTGTGGATGGTATGGTGTTGCAATCCTATGCGACACATTGTACTTCCTTAACAAGCCTTGCAAGAACCTGTTTTTGAAGTGTGAACCTCCATCGCTAATTATAGCCTTTGGAATTCCAAACTTTGCAAGAATATTTGCTAGCACAAAATCTGAAACAACTTTAGAATCATTAGTTGGGGTGGCCTTAGCTTCCACCCATTTCGAGACATAATCAATAGCAAGAAAGATATAATAATTTCCATTAGAATTGACAAAAGGACCCATAAAATCAATTCCCCATACATCAAAGACTTCAACAAATTGAATAATAGTTTGTGGCATTTGATTTCGGGCTCCTAGATTTCCTGTTCTTTGGCACCTATCACATGTGATACAAAATGCTTGCGCATCCTTAAACAAAGTTGGCCAAAAGAAACCACATTCTAGTACCTTGAGAGCGGTTCTCTTGCTCCCAAAGTGTCCTCCACATGCATATGAGTGGCAAAAAGACAAGATAGTGTTAAATTCATATTCGGGAACACACCTTCGTATTACTTGGTCACTACAATGTTTCCATGAGTATGGATCATCCCATATGTATTGGTTTCCTAACTTCTTAAGTTTGTCCCTCTCAGCACGAGACAAGTTCTTTGGGATTTGTTTAGAAACTAAGTAATTAACAATATCAGCGTACCATGGTTCTCCAAAGGCAATTGAGAATAGTTGCTCATCCGGGAAACTTTCATGCAACGGGATAGCTTCCTTGTCCATAGCAATAAGGCTCAAGTGATCCGCAACGGTGTTCTCGATTCCTTTCTTGTCTTTGATTTCAATATCAAACTCTTGCAAGAGTAAAATCCATTGTATGAGCCTCGGTTTCGCCTCTTTATTTGTAAGCAAGTACCTAAGTGCTGCATGGTCAGAAAAGACAACAACTTTTGTACCAATTAGATAGGAACGAAACTTTTCCAAAGCAAAAACAATAGCTAATAAATCTTTTTAAGTGGTAGTGTAGTTTTGTTGGGCTTCATTTAAAGTTCTAGAAGCATAATAAATAGCATGAGGTATCTTCCCCACACGCTGCCCAAGCACCGCACCAACCACATAATCACTTGCATCACACATGAGATCAAAAGGCTTGCTCCAACCCAGTAGTTTAATGATAGGGGCTGAAATCAAAAGTTCTTTCAAAAGATTGAATGCCGCCATACACTTCTCATCAAAGTTAAAAACCACATCTTTTTGCAATAAGTTGCAAAGTGGTGATGCTATCTTGGAAAAATCCTTGATGAATCTACGATAAAAACCTGCATGACCAAGGAAAGAACGTATCTCCCTCACCGTAGTGGGAGGGGTTAGAGCACGAATAAGGTATATCTTAGATTTATCAACTTCCAAGCCTTTAGAAGATATAATATGGCCTAAAACTATGCCATGAGTTACCATGAAATGGCATTTCTCCCAATTCAGCACAAGGTTTGTTTCAACACATCGTTCAAGGATTAGTGACAAATTGTTCAAGCAAAGGTCAAATGAATCACCAAAGACACTAAAGTCGTCCATGAACACTTCGATTATGTTTTCAACATATTCTGAAAAGATACTTACCATACACCTTTGAAAGGTAGCTGGAGCATTGCATAATCCAAAAGGCATCCTTATATAAGCAAAAGTACCAAAAGGACAAGTGAAAGTGGTTTTCTCTTGATCCTCCGGTGCTTTCACAATCTGATTATAACCTGAATAGCCATCAAGAAAGCAATAATAAGCGTGTCCAGCTAAACGTTCAAGCATTTGATCAATAAAAGATAATGGAAAGTGATCTTTTCTAGTAGTGGCATTCAATTTTCTATAATCTATACAAACCCTCCAACCAGTTTGCACACGAGTTGGGACAAGTTCATTCTTATCATTCTCCACCACGGTCACAACTGATTTCTTTGGTACAACTTGTACCTGGCTCACCCACTTGCTATCGGATATGGGGTATATAACACCTACTTCCAAAAGCTTGAGTATCTCCTTTTTCACAACTTCCATCATGGGAGGGTTCAAACGACGTTGCGCTTCCCTTGTAGGCTTTTTATCGTCCTCCAAACGGATCTTGTGCATGCAGACGGCAGGGATTATACCCTTGATATCAGCGATTGTCCATCCTATGGCCGTCTTGTGCTTCCTTAGCACCCTTAGAAGTTTTTTCTCCTGTAATTCACTAAGCTCGTTAGAAACTATCACAGGCAACTCTTCATTGTCACCCAAGTACAAGTACTTTAAGTTACTTGAAAGAGGTTTCAATTCCAACTTTAGAGATTTAATAATTGAAGGTTCAAGCTTTTCATCATTGCGAGGTAAAGAAACATATAAAATATTCTTAAGTGCAGATTTTTTCGGTAATGAGTTAAGAGAACCAATGGTTTCCTTAATCTCATCACCGTACTCCAAATCGTTATCAATATGTGTAGTGAGCACGGTTTCCAAAGAATCAGCGCCATTCAACTCAAACATTTATTGCGCCAATGTGTCCATCACATCAACGGAGAAACAAGAGTGGACATCACTAGGATATCTCATCGTCTCGAAAATGTGGAAACGTATTATTTCTCCATCAAACTCCATAGCCAGCGTTCCCTGGTCAACATCAATAACGGTTTTCGCCGTTTTCATGAAGGGACGCCCAAGTAGCAATGGAAGAGACGAGTTCGGTGAATCTTCATCCATCTCTAAGACACAAAAATCAGCTGGAAATACAAGTTGATTAACCTGCACAAGAACATCCTCAACAATACCCATTAGGTATACATTAGAGCGATCGGCTAATTGCAACACAATTCCAGCCTTTTTAAGAGGACCTAAATCAAGTGAGTTATAAATAGATGCAGGCATAACATTTACGGATGCACCTAAATCTAACATATCTTTCTTAAATGTAGTGGTACCAATTGTGACGGGAATGTCAAAGCTACCCGGGTCCTTGCATTTTAGTGGGAGTTTGTGTTGTAAGATTGCCGAGGCATTCTCTCCCACACTTAGAACTTCATTACCTTTGAGCCTTTGCTTATTGGTACACAAATCCTTCAACACCTTTGCATACTTTGGAACTTGCTTTATAGCATCTATGAGTGGTATGTTCACATGAATCTTCTTGAGAACGTCTAAAATATCCTTTTCTAGTGCCTCCTTCTTGGAACTTGCAAATCTGCGAGGAAAAGGTAAAGGAGGAACATAAGTAGAAACCAGAGTTTTAGAGTTAGAAATAGGTACCTCGGAAGTTTGGGGAGAATCCTCATTCTTCTCCTCCAAAACAGGTTCCTTTGGTGTTTCCACCTTGCCCGAATCAGCAACTTCGGGTTGCACAAGTGTTGTACCACTTCTCAACGTAATTGCATTGACACCCTCTTTTGGGTTGATAGGTTGAGAAGGGAGTTTCCCACCAATTTGTGCCTTCACTTGGTTCAACTCAGTAGACATGGAACCCATTTGAGTCTGCAAATCCTTTATCGCACTCTTAGTCTCTTGTTGGCTATCCTTAAACATAGAAGAAATTCCTTGCATCATTGTTTGAAGATTTGTATCGATATCGGAGCCTTGATTTTGCATTGATTGCTGTGGTTGCTGAAATTGTTGACGCGGCTGGAATTTTTGTTGTTGAGGTTGAAATCCACCCGAATTGTTGAAAGTAGGTTGTTAAACCGCTCCTTGCTTGTTCGCATAGCTAAAATTGGGGTGATCTCTCCATCCCGGATTGTAAGTGTTGGAATAAGGATCATACCGTCTTTGCTGATTTGGAAAGACTGCATTAGATTGATCATTGACGTCTTCATACCCATGAGAACTTGGTATCACCACGGCTGAAACTTGTTGTAGCATTGCTGAGATGTTACCCATTTGTTGACGAAGTTCCTCGACCTCGCTCACTTCATTTACTCTCCTAAGAAGCACATTCGAGCCACGACTCAAGAATTGTTGGGAGTTTGCTGCCATATTCTCAATCATATCTCTAGCTTGTGCCACCGTCTTGCTCACTAGTGCACCACCACCCGCAGCGTCAATAAGATTCCTATCACTTGATTGGATTCCTTCATAGAAGTATTGGATAATTATAGCGTCGCTGAATTGGTGATGAGGACAGCTTGCCACCAACCTCTTGTATCGTTCCCAACAATCATATAAGGATTCTCCCACATTTTGCTTCATTCCGCAAATCTCCTTGCAAATTTGAGTAGCCTTAGATACAGGAAAATATCTCTCTAAAAAGAGTTTCTTCAACCCATTCCACGTTGTGACACTTCCAGGAGGCAAATAGTATAACCAATCCTTAGCATTATCCATCAAAGAGAATCAAAACACTTTCAACATAGCACCATCCGCCTCAACATCAGCTGGAAGAATGGCCGTGATAATGGTGTGGAAGTCCATAAGATGCTTGTTTGGATCTTCATTCACCATGCCATGGAACTTTGGCAATTCCCTAAGCAAACCCGGCTTGATCTCAAAGGTAGAGTTTGTTTGAATACAACCCTGTTGAGTATCGAGCTTGTGAGAAGCCAAGTCCTTGAGTGTACGATTTTTATTTTTATTTCCTCTTGTATATAATTTTTCTATAAAAAAAATTTTAAAAAAAAAAAAACACGTGCACACACTAATTGCATCATTCATCTGGCACCGATTTTAGGAAAACACTTGGTTTAGTACGGTGAACCCTCTGGGCGTTATCATCCGAAACACCACAAACCTCAGCCTAGTACCTATGACCAGTCTTTGACTGTAGGTATATTTTGCTGTAGGTAACCCAAGCTTACCTAAATTAGTGAACCCCAGCATTTGCATGTGCACAATTTTCTTGATTCACTAGTATTATTGCTTGTGTATGCGACGTTGGAAACGGGTAGAAGATAGACTTGTAGAAAACGAACTTTTTAATTTGAGTCCGACCCGTTACACGAATTTAGGTGGTAATTCTATTTTTACCGAAATGGTTAATGAAAATGATGAGGGTGAAGTCCTGCCAACCAAAACCCTTAGGGACCGTTTAAAACCGTCTAGAGTGATACGTGAACCTGAGGTTGTTTTACCGGCCACTACCGTTAAGTTTGATATTAAACCTGGGATATCTCCTAGTCAAACGACTCCAAATCCGAAAGGATTTAACCAGGTTAATATATCGGGTAGTTCTAAACATAATGAACATGTCAAAGCAGTTATCACCCTTCGGAGTGGCAAAACTCTAGAGAACTCGGTAAAATCACCTAAGGACAAAAATCCAGATGAAAAAGAGACAGAGGTTGACCAAACTTCTTCAAAAGACCTTAATGGGCCTGAGTGTGCTAAGAGTACAAGTGAGGAAGATATCCCTGAGAGAGAATACATACCACCTGCACCATTTCCTCAAAGACTCGCTAAGAAAAATCCTAGTACATTGATTGCTGTCGTAAGCGTCAAAAATAATTCACTTTCTTACTCAACAAAATATGAATGAAGTATAAAGTAAGGAAGAGTTCGTATCCACAGAGAGGCGATTGTAGTTATCAATTTCTAGTTTCTTAGTAACCAAGATGGGGGATTTCTGATTCTTGTAAAATAAAAGTAAAATAAAAGCAAAGTAAATAGTTGGAAGTAATTAATAGAGAAAGATATTGGTCAAGGAATTCATCTTCAATCTTAAACAATAATCAAATAAAGGAGATGAATATTAAATACGAAAGCAAACCCTAGTTGTAGTTCTCTTCTCTGCTCCAAGGATAGAATAAAACGTGATATCTAAAAGTTGTAGAAGTCTTCCCTTTTATGTCTCTTCTTAGGTCCAAAATTAGGTATAGTCTTCAAAGTCCATTAGTTGGAAATTCACCCGGACCACGAGAGAGAGCAACCCATGTAGAAATTATGTCCCAAAAACGCTCGTCGGAAAACTGGGTATTTGGCCGGAATCCGGCGCCGGACCGGAGCTCAGGTGACCAGTCAAAGTACCCAACTCAGTTGAGTCAACTGAGTCAAAGAAAAGTCAGGTTCATTGAATCAAAACGAGTCAGTGACCGAGTCAGCTCATTCAAATCTGAATCAGTGCTAACTCAGCAGAATGGCCTTAGCCTTTGCCATTGCACTTGGCAAAATCTATGATGCGCCAAGATGGCGCTGCATTCCTGACAGCTGCAACTACTCATTCCAACTTAACTCAACACAGTTCCTTGAACCCTGGCAACAACTCTAGCTCTTTTCCCTGACAAAACTTATCCAAAACTTCACAAACTCAAGCCATACTGAAGTCAATTGGTACCCAGTTCAACCCCTGCAATTTCAACCACTTTGCAGCTTCAGTTCTGTACTGCACCTGCAACCCTGTAGCTTAATAGCTCATCCTCACTTAAACCATCAGTAAAACCATCTCTCAGTTCCATATTCAGCTTACTCCACTCTTTACTTCTGTAATAGTTGCAGATGCACAGCACCATGAGTTCCACCTTATTGCAGCATCATATGCACTCTTATTGAACAACACCACTGCTGCACAAACCCAGCACAATGCAAACCAGTACCAGAATTATCCTCCATCTATAGCTTATTTCCTGCACTTGCACCTGCATCTGCAACACAGCTTCCAATTCATCATCACAGCTACAGCCAATTCATCATCACAGCTATATCCATTTCACCAAACCCACCTGAATTCTTGTTCCATTCCCAGCTGCTCTCATTCACAGTGCACAACACAACCATCTGTCATCACCTCAGCTTTCTGTAGATTAAATGCCAACCTGCAGTTCAATTGCACAGTACCACCATCTCAGTCATAGCTCAGACCTGCAATTTCAGCATTCACAAGTCAATACCAATTTCTGCTTCAATCTCCTCATTCACAACCCTCTCAGTCACCATCAAATCCAAATTCACCAGCACTTGCTCTGGCTTGCACTGCACAGCTTAGCTGCATCACTAACAAATTGTAGCTCCAGCTCCAGTTACAGTTGCAGTAACACTCAGGCACCCTGCAACTCCATTTACAGCATTACTTCATTTAATCCATCTCTTCATAAGCATTGCTCCAAAACCATAACTACTAATGTCAGGTACTGAAATTGCTTGTGCAAAATACAAGTCCATCCTGCAATTTCTATCTCACTTTCTCCAATTGATCACAGTGGCCTTATCTCTTTCCCTTGAGCTTCTCAGAACCTAAAGCTTCACCTGAGATCATCAGAAACACAGAAATTGCAATTTCTTCTGTCTTCTTCATGGCAATAAACACAACCCCCTCTACTACATCAATTCCATGAGCCATAACCCATATTAAGACCCAGTTTCATTACACTTAATTTATGCATCTCTGTAACATTAACAAAGCCCCAAACTGCAGATTGAAACACCTTAATCAACAGCAGCAGCAGCTGTTGTTCCTCCATCTTGATTTCTGGTTCATGAATCTACAGCTCAAACCCATCTTGAAATGAACCCTAGTTTCACCATCTTCTCAATCAAACACCTAATCACTCAAACAAAACCCATCTTCAAAATCAACAGTAACCAAAGCAGCAACGAGTCTTTATCAACCTAATTTGTAGCTTCAATTTCTCTCTTATCTGTGTATTCTCAGCTGTAGGAATTCATCACACAATAAAAAAGAAAATAATCCCAACTGAACAGCAACCCTAGATTTTATTCACTCTTCTCTTTATCATCTGAGTCATTCTCTTGAGTTCACTATCGATAATACCTCTATTCCTCTCTGAATTTATGTTAAACAATCTCATTCTTTCTCTGAATTTCTGCACTTCTCCCAGACAGCAGCCCTCTGTCTTGATTTTAAGAAGATAATGATTAAGAGAATGATTGAGGAACCTAAAATCTGGGCTGAGTAGGAACCAGAATTGATATAGTCACACTACAAAATGATACAAACCACCATCTGGCAGCCCCTTAGCTCTCCTTTGAACTAGAGATAGTGGCCCCTTATCGTTGACTCGACTCCGCATAGCACTCGCCGTTGAACGCTTTCGCCCTCCTTGATCCAAATGAATGTTTCTCCCAGAAACAACCGTCTTTTATTTCTCAGATCCACTTCTTCTCTTCAATTTATATACATCACTAAAGTTGTCGTGCTTTTCAGACAAATATGCATCACTAAAGCCGACGTGCTTTTCAGTCAAAGATGAAGAAATAAAAGCCAAATGAGAAATAAGTCGCCTCCAACCGCAGTTGCACTTGAGATAACTCTTTTGCCCTGTTTCTTCTTCTTTTGTTCCAAATGACTCCAAAGTACCTACATACTCAAAAACAAAACATAAGATACATAATTCACATGAAAACTAGCAGAGAAAGCATAAACAATAGATAAATAATAAGGTGTTTTAGACACCTATCATACATATGATGGAATCCTAGACATCTTTAAGCAAGTTAAGATTAACATGCCTTTGTTAGATGCAATTAAACATGAACCCGCTATGGAAAAGTTCCTAAAAGACATGTGCATTGTCAAGAGAGATGCGAGTGTCCATAAAAAGGCCTTTTTAACCCAACAAGTTAATTTCATAATCTCACAAAAGTACCCAGTCAAATTTAAAGATCCTTGTTGTCCTACTATCACATGTGTCATAGGTAAACAAAAGATAAACAATGCTCTATTAGATCTTGGGGCTAGTGTGAATCTTTTACCTTTCTCGGTTTATGAACAACTTGGACTAGGGGAGATAAATCCAACTAGGATAACACTACAGTTAGCCGATAGGTCAGTCAAAATCCCACGTGGAATTATTGAAGACGTTTTGGTTCAGGTAGAAAACTTTATTTATCATGTTGAATTCGTGATTTTAGACACTCAAACCGTCTCTAGTCAAGATATCAATATCCCAATCATCCTAGGTCGTCCGTTTCTAGCCACTGCAAATGCAGTCATACGTTGTCAAACTGGCCTAGTAGAATTTTCCTTTGGGAATCTGAAAATCTCAGTGAACATTTTTAAGGCGTTATAAGCCCCACCGGATCCTGAACACTATGAGTCTATACGCATGATTGACTCTCTAGTTGAGAATACCTTTACCACCAATAGTGTTAGCGATCCTTTAGAGGCGTGCTTGGCCCACTTTGGAGCTTACTATGATGAGGATAGTCATTTTGAATAAGTTAATGCGTTGTTAGACTCTGCGCCAGTAATGAATTATGGAAAATGGCAGCGTAAACCAGAACCTCTTCCGCCGGCCGTAGATAAACCCCTCCCATCATCAGTTAAGGCTCCCACCCTTGAATTAAAGTCGCTACCAGATACACTGAAATATGTATTTCTTGGTAATGAGAATACTTTTCCTGTCATAATTGCCTTTGACTTAGAGCCCAACCAGGAAAGTAGACTAGTTAGTATTCTTCGTGAGCACAAAACTACAATAGGGTGGACTATAGAAGATTTGAAAGGAATTAGTCCTGCTGATTGTATGCACCACATCTACTTAGAAGAAGGTGCCAAAACTTCAAGAGAAATGCAGAGACGTTTAAATCCTAATATGAAGGAAGTTGTTCGCACTGAGGTGCTCAATTTATTAGATGCGGGTATCATATACCCCATAACTGATAGTAAATGGGTTAGCCCTGTCCAGGTTGTCCCTAACAAGTCTGGGATTACGGTAGTTGCGAATGAGAATAATGAATTGATACCTACCCGTGTTACTACCGGGTGGAGAGTTTGTATAGATTACCGTAAGTTGAACTCAACAACTAGGAAAGACCACTTTTATTTACCATTCATCGACCATATGTTAGAAAGATTAGCGGGCCATAGCCATTATTGTTTCCTATATGGTTATTCTGGTTATAACCAAATACCTATAACCCCGGAGGACCAAGATAAAACAACCTTCACATGTCCATTTGGTACTTTTTCTTACAGGCGTATGCCTTTTGGGTTGTGTAATGCACCCGCAACATTCCAACGTTGCATACTAAGTATCTTTTCGGACATGGTTGAGCAATTTCTCGAGGTCTTTATGGACGATTTTTCGGTTTTTGGATCCTTTTTCGATGAATGTTTGCACCACCTTACAATAGTTCTAGAACGTTGTAAAGAAAAGAACTTAGTCCTTAATTGGGAAAAGTGTCATTTTATGGTTAAATCTGGAATAGTATTAGGACATGTGGTATCCTCTAAGGGAATAGAAGTTGATAAATCCAAGGTTGACCTAATTTCCAAATTAATACCACCTAAGAATGTAACCGATGTTAGATCTTTCCTTGGACATGCTGGATTTTATCGTCGTTTCATCAAAGACTTTAGCAAGATTGCTTTACCTCTATCGCACTTACTTGCTAAAGATACTGCCTTTGTATTTGATGAAGCCTATGTTCAAGCTTTTGAGAAGCTTAAATTATTGTTGAATTATTCCCCTATTATCCAACCACCTGATTGGAACCTCCCATTTGAACTCATGTGTGATGCGTCTGATTATGCGGTTGGTGCTATCCTTGTCCAACAGCATGATAAAGCACCTAGTGTGATTTATTATGCTAGTAGGACCCTAAACGATTCCCAGTTAAACTACACAACTATTGAAAAAGAAATGTTAGCCATATTTAGATCATATCTCCTAGGGTATAAGGTCATTATCTATTCTGATCATGCCGCACTCAAGTATCTCCTTTCAAAGAAGGACTCTAAACCATGGCTGATTAGATGGGTATTGTTGTTCCAATAATTTACTCTAGATATCCGTTATAAGAAAGGGTCTAAAAATGTGGTAGCTGACCATTTATCCCGTATCCTTGATGAGACTGGAGATGATGGGAGACCGATCCATGAGACGTTCCCTGATAAACAATTATTTTTCATCTCTGAGTTACCCTGGTTTGCTGACATTGTCAATTATTTGGTAACTGGTCAAATGCCTGACCATTGGTCTAAACAGGATAGAGATAAATTCTTGTCTGAGGTTAAATACTTTTTCTGGGATGATCCATACTTATTCAAGTACTTCCCTGATCAGATCATCCGTCGTTGTATCTGACAACGACATATCCAATGTTATTGTAGGACCAAAATATCGCTACAACGTTATTCCTGCGATATTAACAATGTTTCTGTGAGCGTCACTGCCAATTATTTAACAACGTTTCACGAGCGTCACAGAATACCCAAAAGAAACTGACGATGGAAGAAATAAAAGAAGAATATATTGATCCTGCGATGATCATCATTCTTGCGATAGAGAATATTGTAGCGATCGCGATGAGATCGCAGAATAGATCCGAAATAGGAGGAAAACTTAGCTGTCATCCATTATGTAAATCCCTATATAAAGGGATCGATAGATCCAGAAAAGGATGATGTATTTTTGAGAGTTGAAAGAGTCTTGAGGAGAGAAAAACTTCAATAGAATATTTGTAATATTGATTTCTTCCAATTATGTAAACATTTCTGAGATTTGAATAGTAAAATGTCATTTGAATCTTTGAAGTTTAATTGATTTCCAATAGACTTCCATAGAATCTTAACAAGGGTGTAGTGTGGGAATTCCTGCAACTACATTTTGGCGCACAAAAATAGGGAAAATCAAGCTAAGAAATTTCTAATTACAACTTGAAGAAATTGTTAGAGTTGAAGAAATGGATAGAAGAAGAAGAAATATATCAGAACCACCGACAACTGTGAGGAGGAGTAAAAGACTTGCAGGTGAGGGAACAAGTGAATTGGAAGAATCTTTAAGGATAATATCAGGGAGAAATAGAATAAGAAATGAAGCAGAAAGTTCAATTCAACAGCCGAACCAACAAACACAAACACGAGATAGGAATGTGGATTATGATAGAGTGAGTGTGCATACTTGGAGGTCGGATTCGATGGAAGAAGCAGAAAATCGACAATTAAGAAATGAAGAAGGAGAAAGAAATCAAGAAATAGGTGGAGGATTAATTCATGAAGGACGTAAAAATGAAATAGTAGATGATTTAAGACAAAGAATACAGGAAGAAAGAAGATTAAAGGCAGAAGAGCGTGCGAATTTAACAAGACAAAATCATGAGCTAAGAATGGATAATTTGAGGTTACAAATAAGGAGATCAAGAAGTACTGTTAGATGAAATTCAAGATCATTCAGAGAAGAACCAAGGAAAAATTCCCCAATGAGAAATGTTAGAGAAGAAGTGCAAAATTTAAATGGGGAATAACGTCATAGAGAAGAAGAGATAATTGGTGATCGTTATAATCCGCTTGACAATAGAAATCAAGAGGGAAGAAACAACCAAATTGAAGAATAAAATTAAGAAGAAGGTAGGAGGATATTGCATGAGCGAGAGAATCAAAGAAATCAAAGAATGATTGAAGAAGAAATTGAGAGACATTACGCTGAACAAGCACGTCTAGCCCGCGAGAGGGAAAGATTAAGGGCAGAAGTAGAAGAACATGAATTTCGAGAAGCAGTGCGACAAAATAATCATGAAAATCGAGAAAGGAGACGTGTTTAAAATCGCTACAATGGTAATATTCAGGAGGAGTATGATAGGATACAGAGGAGAATAGAGAGACAGCGAAGAGAAATGAGGAGAAATAAAGAAATCCGCAGAGAAGAAGATAGGCAGTTACGATATCAAGAGGAAGATGAAAGAGAAAATCGCAGAGAAAGACGAGATGATGATGAAGAAGAAGATACACAAAATCTCGCAGGACAAGAAAGGCAGGAACGCAAAAGAAGGTAAACAACATTAAAGAGGCCAACGGAATAAAACTCAGCTGAGAATGAGCAAATATTGAGATAATTAGCAGAAATGCGAGGAATGATAAACAATAGAAGAGAAGGAGGTAGAAGGAAACTTGATGAAGCTATTGAAGAAGCTGCAAGAACTCCATTTACTCAAGAAGTACAGTTAAGAGGGATACCTCCAAAATGCAATTTACCAGAATTAACAAGCATTTTTGATGGAACTACTTGTGTTGTTCAACACGTCAAAGCTTATGTAAGATGTATGCTACAGTGGGAAAATCATGATGCTGTGCTATGCAAATATTTTGCATCCAGCTTAACTGGCGAGGCGTTGAAATGGTTTGAGGGATTACCAAAAAATACCATAACTTCTTTTGATCATTTACAAGCTACATTTTTAGGAGCGTATATTAGCAACAATTCATCGCGGCCGGGTATTGAAGATGTGTTTGGGTTAAAACAGAGAGTTGGCGAAAGTCTGAAGCATTTAACCATAAGGTGAAAATCAATGTGCAGCGAGATGGGGAAGAGTAGATGAAAGATACCTGATCTTATCCTTCATTAATGCAGTGTTCGTGACTAATCTGCTGTACATTCAAATTTTCAAAATCAAAAATACAATCACCATGACAGAATTGCGAGAGTTACAAGAAGAATACATTGCTTTGGAGGAGAAACAAAATGATATGGAATCATATCCAATCGCGAACACCATCTCGCTAGCGGCAAGTGGAAGTTTGCTCCATAAAATGATAAATAATGTGGCGAGCACCTCGCAAGCACAACAAGAGAAAGTGGTAATTGATAACCAACAAAAATTGGTAGCGATGGGCAGTCGAGATCAGGAAGAATATGAAAGGGAGAAGAATTATTACAATCGCGGTGGAAATAATTAGATTCAAAGACTTGATCAGCCGCAAGAAACTTATGGCGGACAAAGGCAGAATAACTTTAGAGGGCAAGGAAATTAAAAGATAATATGGGAAGAAATTAAGATGCCACCTCTTAATGCTAGTATAGAAAAAATTTGGGAAGCTATCATTCTGATGGAAAATATACCATCACCATGGAACATGGGAAAAGAACCACATCCAAGCAATCGAAGTCAAGAATTTTGTCCTTACCATCACTTTCATGGCCATTCAATAAATGATTGTAGGAATGTAAAGAGGATAATTTTGAGGATGATTGATCAGGGGAAGTTGAATCACTTTCTAGTAGGACATCCACAACCTCATCAATTACCGCCAGCACCAGAAACTCGCAAATTGAATGCTGTAAAAGGAGCAGAAACATTCATGATAGAAGTGGGGGCTAAAGCAAAGAATTTTTTTTGTAACTCCATTGTGCATTCATTCAGAACTGTGGAAGATTTCCATGATAATGTTTTAAGTAGAGTCTTCGCGAGAAATACAAATGGAAGAGAGATAATGAATATAGCGAGAGCTTCGCCATTAGAAGAATGGCAGAAACAAACTCTATCTTTCACCGCACAAGATATACCAGAGCATGGCGAGCAACATGAAAACCCATTGGTGGTACGATTAGAGATAAAACCAAAGCAAATGCAAGAAGAAGATGAAGAAAATGATGGTAAAATTGAAGACTCTTGGGCCATCAACAGAGTCTTAATAGATACCGGAAGTTCAGTTGATATCTTATTATATCATACCTATAGAACCATGGGCGGAAGAGATGAAGATTTGATACCATCAACGTATAAAATCTATGGATTTAACGGTACAGCTAACAAACCAAAGGGGGAAATTGAAATGCAAATACCGTTAAAAGGAATATCTTCGAAAATATTATTTTGTGTTGTGGACATCGAATCACCTTACAATGCTTTGATAGGACGACCTTGTTTGCACGGGATATTGGGTGTAGCATCTACTTATCACCAGTGTATTAAAGGAGATTGGGGAGAAAGCAAGAAATGTTATGGAATCGATATGAAGTCTTGCGCAGAAAGAGCTGAAAAGAATAGTAGTTGGAAGTACAAAATCAAACAACAACAGAGATATGAAAGGTTAATGATTGATATAGTAGAGCGTAAAGAGGATGTGAAAGCTGATGGCGAGCGTCTCGCAGAAAACGAAACAACATTAAAACATAGCAGAAAAGCAGAATCAGAAAATAGTAAGTAGAGAGGTAAAATGATGAACTTTAGAGAACTCTATGAATGATTTGTTTGAAGAATATGTAATTGAACAGAATATTTTGCTTGAAAGAATCGCAAGATTTTACAAAAAGAAAGAAGATCAAAATTATGAAATTCCATCAGAGTTACAATACTCGCAAGAAGCGCGAATAAAATTTCGCAGAGATTAAAGAATGGGACGAACCTTTATGGCGTGCACCTTAGTTCGCGAATAAAATTTCCCAAGAGGAAAATGTAAGACCTAATAGCGCGTCATAGGAGGGGGTATCTCTCGACATGATTCAGGGGTAAGGTTATACCGCTGCTGGATCCTGAGTCATGCAGATGTTGGGGTTAAAGAAAGCCTATCCGGGAGAGAGATCTTGGATTTCCAACTATATATGGTTATACCCTGGTTGGACGACCGAGAATCTCTTCCAAGAAGTGCAAAGTATGACCAAGGCGCCGAGGTACACAGTTGAGCCAAGGGTTCCAAGGGCGTACGAAACTCCCTTGCTATTCTTGGTAAGTCTTGGCTACGATGCACTTAGCCTGAAGAAAACCCCACTTAGGGTGCAGTCTTGTAACTATAAGCCATATAGGCATAAAGGACAAGAGGCTACGAAAACAGCTGGTTTTTGGTAAATCTGGATGGGAGGAGCTAGTCTTGTATGGCCGATGTGCCCTCCTTGAAGGGGCAACCAGGGGGGAGATAAGGGCGGCGCCCTCCATTAGGGAGATGATAAGTGTCTTAAGACGGCAATGTCATGGGGATTTATGATCGCAAGAACATTTAGGCCTGTCATATTGTCGCGTGATGTAAATGATACAGAGGCAACAAGCCACAAGAGAAATGTTAAGATGAGATCAATGGGTTTTTGCATGAAAGTGTAAAGACGTCATGCGATTTCATCGCAAGACGGCAATGTCATAAGGCTTTGATCCTGTGAAGGAGCTTAGGCTTGTCATGTTGTCGCAATACAATCAAAAGAATACAGATAAGGCAAGATCAATGGGTCGATACATGAAAATGTAAAGACGTCCTGCGATTTTGTCGCCGAAAGAAAGAGCGTGGAAAAATAAGACCTTTAATTAGGAAGGCATAATAAGACCACAAGATTGCTGCGATAATACTCGCAGATATTATGAGAATTGCGATTTCACGCAGTTATTGCTGGCGTTAAGATCGCCAATATTAAGGCAAATTTTATTTACCACTAATATCTAATCTGTAATCAATTTTTTATATTGCAGATGAATAATAGAGGCAAGTATGGGAATGCATGAGAACGATGAAATTATTATTCATCTATCATATAAAAATTGCATAGATAAATGCACGCAGATAATTAAATAATAATAATTATATTGATTGATTGACTTGTAGAAAAAGAACTATTTTCTAATTCATACAGGTAGAAGCAAAAGAAATTCACAAAATTGGAGAAACTCACAGCAATGTTACAGAAAGAAGAAAATAAATATACAAGGAAGATAGAAGGAAAAAGAAGAACTAGCTAGATCCATCGCCATCCTCTTTATCGGACTTCTCTTCATCACCAGATTTCTCCCTTTCATCATTCTTATCAGATTCTTCTTCTCCACCAGATTTTTCTCCTTCGTCATTATCATTATCATTTTCATCCTCGTCAGATCTCGACTTCAGCTATCGTGAGATGTTAAGATTTGGGATTATTGCGGGGATTTCCTTTGCAAGATCAGGATATATAGAAGGATAAATTCCATGATCATTGCAGACCAACTTAACGGAATCATTACGAACAACAATGAGATATCTATTGAAATTCACGGTGGTAATGTCAAACTGCTCTTTCAATCGTGAATATTTATTATTGCGAGCAGCAAGAGTATTCGCGAGCTGATTCTTCTCATTTTCAAGTTCCCCAATTCTTTCAAGATATCTTTTTTCAGCTTCTGCGAGAATATATGACAACAAGTTAGAAATTTTGTAAAGAAGAGTAATAAAAACAGGAAATTAGCGAGAAGAAGAACAACAAACAACCTTCTCTTTCAGAAATCATATCTCTAATTAAGGCCGCTTGTTCAACTTGAAGGATAACATTTACACCTAAGTCATTCCTGGCATTGTCAAGAACCTTCGCATCCCAAGCAAACTCATCATCGCTATTAATAAGGAGACGAGATCGAACTTGAGTCTCCCTCGCAAGAAGATCTTCATTCTCGCGGATAAGTTTATCTCTGTCCATTTGAACGTCAATGAGAGTTTTATGAAAGTCTGCTAGGGTCTCGGATCCCATTTTGATGGCAAGATCTTTCTCGTCAATAAGATCGTTATTCTTCTGTCTTAATCTATCTATTTCTTTCTTTGAATCAAGATAAAAGCGCTTATATTTTTCAGTCAAACCTAAATTGAATCTGTGTTCAATTTTTAAGAGATTAAGCTTGGATCTAAGTTCATCTATGGAGAGGGATTTAATCTTATCATCTGAGAAATTACTTAAAGAATTATTAAGACAGGCAAGAAGAGTATTATCATCTAGAGGTTCAGGGAAAGATTGAAAGAGTATAGCCTCGTCAATAAGACCATAAATATCCACAAGTTAAAAGTGGTCGCTTGAATAAGCTGCGATAGAATAAAAAGAATTAAGAGAGAAAGGAAATCAGTCATACCATAGAGTTGTTGGTTAGCTCTATCAAGATCAGAAATCTTTTGCTTATCAACTGAAGCTTCAGTCTCCAGCTGTTTATTCTTCTTGTGAAGCTCAATAACTTCAGATTCTAATTTTTCTTTATCCTGGCGAAGTTTAGCATCTTTCTCTTCAGAGTTGGAACATCTTTTATCTAAATCAGAAGCAACAGTAAAAGAAGCTCTTCCAACCTGCGAAAGAAAAATATAAATTAAGATCTAGCGATGGAGAAAATATATAAACAAACTAAAGAAATGAAAACATACCAAGGCACCAAGAGAATCATTGTCCGCCAGTATGGGAGCATCGCAGACACTGGCAAGAGCTTGGGATGTCTTGTTAATAACTTCATCCTCGTCATTACAAGTTATGCTATGGGAAATATCGCTAAAAATTCTGGATAAATGAGTCATTGAAGAATAAGAATCAGAATAATTTTTTATTGAAGGAAAACCGCTAACATTAAAATCCTCGTCATTATTATCCTTATCAAGACCAACACTTGGATTTTCTGGAATTAGTTGAGGAACTGAAGAATAAGAAGGTTGAGTTTTCCTTCTCTTTAGTGGAGGATCGCTAGATTCTTCATTGCGAGGGGCAGAAGACTTTACCCTGGAAGAAGCAGTAGATTTCTCCTTTGAAGATTTCCCAGATTTCTCTTTTAAAGATTTCTCCTTGGTTTTTGCGGGTATTAATGGTTCTAACTCTTCGATTTCCTGCGAGCACAGATGAAGATAAGAAATAGGGACAACAATATATTGTTAAACTTTATGAAGAGATATTTCTTACTTCATCCGTGAAAGATTTCAGAGCCAAGAAAGTGCTAGGCTTCCTAAAACTTTGGTAACTGAGCTTCATTCTTTCAATCTGAGAAAGATCAAAATAATTAGCGAGAATATAAAAACGCAAGGAAGAAAATGAATAATAATAATATGAAAATTCAGAGAGATTAGTACCTCTTTAGTTCTCTCAGGCCAATTAAAGACCCAAGGTTGATATTCTGCAAGATTCGCGGGAAGTTCGCGAGAACCAGAAATATAAGGACCTTCGAGATACAACGGAAAAATAAACCACTTGTCATCGCTAGAATGGCGAGGGCCGTGATTGTTTTTCGTATGAAAGTCAATATCTAGCATGAGAGCTTCTTCGACAGCGAGTTTCTTCAAGCAAACACCCCAGCAGGTGCTATCCCTCTTCATAGGGAGTATCTTGTAATTTTTGAAAAGGTTTTCTACAGTATAATCTGCAGGATTAATTGGAATATGTTTGTAAAGAGGATTTTGAGCATCTTCAGAATAGCGTGATCCTTTACCAGCACCACGAGAAGCATATTCAAGTAGCAATCTAATGCAATATCCACCTAATTGATATATTGCTCGCGAGAACCTCTCGTCATATATTATTTGGTAGAATAATGGGAGTTCTGGGTCATAGAGAGGAAGGGGAATACCAGCTTCAAGTTGGCCTAGCGATATTATGATTTTTTGGCGAGAACATTGATCATCAGTAAAAAAAATTAAGAGAAAGTTCATATCTAGAATCCTGATCTGAAATTAAAGACAAGTTAAAACCTTTAATTTTGAGTTTCTCGCGCATCTCATTAAAGGCCTTCAAGTTTTTAGTACCAGCAGCAACCATTTTTGAGTATGGGAATGAAAGAAAAGGTTGAAAAGAAGAAAGAAATCACAGCAGTAACAGAAGCGCAATTCGCGGAAGAACAGTAAAATTTGCAGAGAGGGAATGGAGATAAAGAAGAAGAAAGTAAAAGAGAAAAAGGAAAGGAATGAGAAGAGTATTTATAGAAGAAGAAATTTCTCGAAGAAGATGAAAGTAATTAATGCAAAGAAAAGACGTGGGTGGTCATATCGCAGCGGTTAGAGGAGACATGTCAAAAATTTATTGGAAGAAAGAATTCGTGAAAACAGTTGGCGAAGGACATAGAAACGTGTCAGAATGGGGAAGTCTGAAAAGATAAGCAGTTATGGAATTTTAAATTCTCATGATCTTCTCTTCTTCGCAGAAAAGACATGAGAAGAGGAAAGATGTAGGACCATAATATCGCTATAACGTTATTCCTGCGATATTAACAATGTTTCTGCGAGCGTCACTGCCAATTCTTTAACAACATTTCACGAGCGTCACAGAATACCCAAAATAAACTGACGATGGAAGAAATAAAAGAAGAATATATTGATCCTGCGATGATCATCATTCTTGTGATAGAGAATATTGTAGCGATCGCGATGAGATCGCAGAATAGATCCGAAATAGGAGGAAAACTTAGCTGTCATCCATTATGTAAATCCCTATATAAAGGGCTCGATAGATCCAGAAAAGGATGATGTATTTTTAAGAGTTGAAAGAGTCTTGAGGAGAGAGAAACTTCAAGAGAATATTTGTAATCTTGATTTCTTCCAATTCTGTAAACATTTCTGAGATTTGAATAGTAAAATGTCATTTGAATCTTTGAAGTTTAATTGATTTCCAATAGACTTCCATAAAATCTTAACAAGGGTGTAGTGTGGGAATTCCTGCAACTACAGTTATGAATTTTTGTCATTCTGGAGCTTGTGGGGGTCACTTTAGTTCTAAGAAAACATCTTCTAAGGTTCTACAATATGGTCTTTATTGGCCAACTCTGTTCAAGGACTCCCACCTATTTTGTCAAAGTTGTGAGAGATGTCAGAAGTTAGGGAAGTTGACCTGAAAAAATATGATGCCACTTAATCCTATGCTAATAATAAAAATATTTGATGTGTGGGGTATATATTTTATGGGCCCTTTTGTCAATTCCTATGGCAACTTTTACATCTTATTAGCTGTTGACTATGTGTCTAAGTGGGTTGAAGCAATAGCTACCAAGACAAACGATCACCATGTTGTGATCAAGTTTGTTAAAGACAATATTTTCTCTCGATTTGGTATGCCTAGAGCAATCATTAGTGATGGAGGATCCCTTTTTTGTAACCGGTCTTTCGAGACGCTCATGAAGAAATGCTCCATTACCCATAAGGTTTCTACACCTTACCACCCACAAACTTGTGTCCAAGTAGAAGTTTCTAATAGGCAGATCAAACAAATTTTAGATAAGACCATAAACCCTACCCGAAAGGATTGGTATTTGCGCTTAATAGAAGCATTATGGGCATACCGAACCACTTTTAAGACTCCACTTGGGATGTCTCCGTATAGACTTGTCTTCGGTAAAGCCTGCCATTTGCCTGTAGAATTAGAACACCGAGCTTATTGGGCCATTAAACTGCTAAATTTTGACCTACCTACTGCTGGTGATAACCATAGAATTCAGCTCAATGAGTTGGAAGAAATTCGTAATGATTCTTACCAAAATGCGAAAATTTACAAGGAGTAAACCAAAGTTTTTCACGACAAATCGATTCTTCGAAAGTCGTTTACACCGGGCCAAAAAGTTCTCTTGTATAATTCTCGCCTTCACCTTTTTCCTGGTAAGCTTAGATCTCGCTAGACTGGCCCATTCTATGTCAAGACCGTGTATCCGCACGGTGCTATTGAAGTTAAGAACCATGATACTGGAGACACTTTTAAATTCAACGGTCAGCGGTTGAAACCATTTATCGAATTGACCAACCCTAAAGTGGAAAATATACATTTACAGGATCCCATTTATCATGACTAATTTTCTGCAGGTACAGTCATGTCTAGCTGAAGACGTTAAACTAAGCGCAAAATGGGAGGCAACCCATAGGTTTTGTATTTTTTATTCCTTTGTTTTTAGTTTTTTATTTTGCATATCATATTAGGATTTCCCACCTTGGTTTTACTTAGGAAGAGTCAATTACATTGAGGACAATGTAAAGTTTAAGTGTGGGGGAGTGTTTGGATATTTTGCATATATAGTTTTTAGCATTTTTGAGTCAAAATTTTCAAAATTTTTTTTTTATATATTTGAATAAAACCTCCAACTTATAGAGATTTTAGAGTCATTAGCATACTTCTAGGTATGTTTACATAGAGAATTCTGACCGACATAACTGAACTTGGAAGTGTTAGGGAACTACGTTCGGATTTCTTACGAATTGGAGTGTTAAATAATGGATTTAATCATGCCGGTGATGCAAATTGGGAGCAGAGTGAAATGCATTATTAGAGTTGCTGATCAATCATTAGTGGAGACTACCTATTTTCAAATCAACAGAGGCACCAGACCTTCAATTATCTGTAGTTGACTAAAAAGCTGTTATTTTTGAGTGTGTGTCACTGTACGTAAATTCCGGGTAGAATGGTGAGCTACCCAACTTCACACCATTTTCAGCACAATTTTTGATCTCTTGAGTGCTAATTTTGTCAATCATGAGGGTGACGTCTATAGATGAAAACCTCCTTCTTGTAGTTTGATTTTTAGTTAGCACCATTCTCTCTCGCTAACAACAGATCCATAGAAACACCATCATCATCGACAAATGGAACGACATCAAAATCTACAAGGAAATTTGAAGACGTTTAAGGTTTATAAGCAAAAATACAAGGAAGAGAAAATTTTATATCTAAGTATGAAGACTTATTTACAAGAGCAGAGAAAATAAAAAGATGAGAGTTATTGAAGTTTATGATACAAGACATTACAAGTTGTGAAAATTCAAGTGGTAAAGTACTTCTTTCATGGCCATGTTAATTTAATTTTTATTAGTAGTTGCAATCTTAGTTTAAAAAAAAATTGCATCAATAAAGCCAGGTGGAAGAGAAATCTATAAAGAAAATCCAAGCAACAAGGAAATAGAGGAAAAGAGTCACAAATTGTCAAAGTTTTATGAAGTTCAAGGGTTATCATCAACAGTTGAAACCGAAAACGAAGACCAAGAAGATGAAGAAGACGATCTGAAGACTACGTTTCTATTGGATGTTGTGAGAGTGGTGTTATCATCATTGCAATCAGATGTGAAGGTGGTAAGTACTCACATCCTTGATATAGTAGTTGATTTCCTTTCTTAGAGATCATCAGAAAAAGTCTTTTATTTCCCACAATTTTGTGGGGTCTCCAGAAATAATTCGTAAGGTTTCCTTCCCACCATTCAACGTGTGTAGGAGTTCTCTCTTCATTCCTACTTGCAAACATGTGAGACCCATACAAAAGCTGTCTTATGGAGTGCAATTATCATAAAATCCTTTTAAGTAAGGCAGAAGTCTAGGCGAAATGCTTATTGGTCGCTCTCAAACACGCGTTCTCTCATTATGGTGTGATTATTTCTCACTCAAAATTTAAGAATGGGAATATGTTCTTTGGTATTTCTAACTTCTTATTACTAGCATGCAGAAACTTTATGTCCTCATAACTCTTTGGATGCTTGGGATGCTGGAACGCTTTGAAGTTGGAGTAGGTTTTGTGGGTATACCTCTCGTAATCCCTCCCGAGACTATAACTCGGCCACTAGGGCCACCTAGGGGTATAGAGGCTTATTTCACATGCTAAATGCAATCGTGATGCCTACGACAATGAGTTAGGATTTTTATTTTTGCTCGAGGACTAGCAAAATCCAAGTGTGGGGGAATTTGATAAGTGCATATTTTACATATATTTTGTGTCAATTTCCATGCTAGTATTTGTTGGTTTTCTTGCAAATTATTGTATATTACGTTTATTCTCTCTTATTTGTGTTTTACTAGGTGAATAATCTAAAAAGAAGTGAATTTGCGCTTAATTGTGCAATAAAAGAAGCTAGTTACAAGTGAAGTAGGGCCAAAGACCAACAGAAACTCATTCAAACACAGGAGTTCTTGCCATTAAAGTGAAGTGGGACCCTCTAGTTTCTACTTTCGTACAAATCAGAAGATTCAAAGTTATAAAACAATGTCGTGGGTCGAGAAGATATTTGCATGCGGGACACATGTAATGAAACGGACGAGGAAAGTCGTTGGTAGGAGCAGCCTTTGAAGAAACGTGGTGCAACACGAGAGAAGAGAAAGCAGGCGGCTGATTTTCTTCTCCTTATTCCAATCAGAGACCGAATGTGGAAGAAAAAGGACAACTCAACAGTAACTCGAATAGTACTAAATAGTTCCGAATAGTGCTGAACATAACTCGAATAATACTGAACAGTACTCGAATAGTGCTAAATAGTTCCGAAACAGTACACAGGTTAATGTCAAAATTTGCATGCAAAGGACAACTTCTAGATTGGCGGCCTGTGCGAAGAATGAAAAAAAAAAAAAAACGCTACAAAAAGGACAATTAAAGACAAATTCATTCAGCATTTTCAGCCCGAATTTGGCGGATAGTTGGTGAAATTTTCGTATAAATAGGGATCAAATGTGAGAAGGAAGGGGCACCTCAGAAAACAAACAACTTCCTACACTTCTTCTTCTTCTTTTATTTTTCTCTTGATTGCGAGAGAAGAGAGAAACAGAGTGGGAACTCCTGGCTTTCACTCTGGGCTTTTATCTTTAGCTTTTATTTTAATTCCTTCTTCTTTATTTATTTGTTAGTACTTTTAATTATGAGTATCTAAATTTCTATCTAGGATTAGAGAGGAAATCCTACTATGTGTACTAATATGTTTTGATTATTTTCTATAACAATTCTCTTGGTCCTTATTCTTGATTCGTAACGATAATGATTTTCTTCATGTGTCCTATGATGCTTGATGTTAGAGACTAGCATTTAAGAGTGAAGAAGATTGTTAATTCTTTGAGAAAAATAATTGCTTGAAAAGATTTATTTTCCGAGACGTGTTATTTGTCCTAAATCGTCTTGAGTAATTTTGGGAGAGTGTTATAGGGAATAGTTACAATCATTTAGTATGTGTAGTAATGATGGAATCTTGACATCCTAGTCTCCTTTAATTGAATACAAAAATCATTTTCAGTTTTTCCATTATTTTAGAGTTTTATAAAAATCGCCATTTTTTAGTCTAAAAACCAAATCTTTAAAAAGTCTGAGAATCGAATTCTTACTTCCACTGTTAAAACTACATCAGACGACATCATCCTTCCACTTGAGGTTAGTATTATTTGACTTGAACTGTTTCATTCCCTAACGTATCTTTCAAGTCGTGCATATTGAAAACATAACTGCGAAGCCATGAATGATTATACTCTAGTTATATATAGGATTAAGTAATACAATACGAAGTATAACGTTTATCTTTTGAACTTCGTATATAAGACATCGACATAATCGTTTGAATGCTATTGTGATTATATATGGGTATGAGGTGAAGATTTCATCCTAGGAAACAATGTTTTACATTCGTTTAAAGGAAGTAAATTCGTGAACTTGTTTTGTGAATTGCTAGGCTTATTGGTATTGTTATTCATTGCAAATCTTTTGAACTACCAATATGTGTGATTAGTATAACCGCTCATGACTTTCTTATGTTCTTGGTAAAAATATTCACAAGGCCTAACTTTTGTATTGGTATGACTTTTATTAGTGAAACTGATCTTAAGTAATCACCTGAACCTCGGCTGAGTTAACTTCTTTAGATTCATTAGTGGACATTTTTTTTTTTTGATAATATATAAAAAGCCTTTGAAGGTCAGATTACAAAAAGTTGGTAGGTAGCATGGCAACAAGCTGGGCACCAACACCCTAAATTTCATTAAAAACCAAAGTTACAGCACGGTTGGAAAAAAACAACCTAATTAAAACGATAGTAAATTACATTCGGAATCTCAATTACATTAATGAAATATGGTTTGTTGTTGTAACTCGAAATAGTCCCCTCGTCCAAGAAACAACCCCTTTTAGCCATTGCATCCGCCGAGAAGTTTACTTCTCTATACGTATGCACAAAGCGAATAGCATTGTATCTTGCCTTAACATCTATCCATCTAGACCATAAGAACCAAGGAACCTATCTTTTGTTGCTCTTGAAAACCAAAACCGCTCCCAAGGAGTCTGTTCTAATACAAATATCCTTCACTCCATACTTAGTAGCCCAATCAAGGCCCACTATAATACACATGATTTCTGCCAGAAAGTTTGTTTTAATTCCTAAGCCCACACTCATTGCACCTAGAAAATTGGCATTAGCATCCCTGACCACCACTCCCCCACCTGCTCTTCCCGGATTTCCCCTTGCTGCACCGTCACAGCACAACATTAACTCATTAATTCTTGGCGGCTCCAAAGAACACGGCTTAGGAACTGTAAACTTCACCTTCCTATGCTTCACATTAAAGAAGTTTAGAATAAGAAGTTCATCTTGATTGTTAAACATGTAACCCTTCAATCTGCCAGAGTAGTCATGAATCTGTAAGGTAACCTTGAACTTGAATAGATTCCAGTTTACTTTTTTGTTGTTGTAGTTGAAACTATTCCGTGTCATCCAAATCTCCGAGCGAATAATCAAGACCGCAATCAACCACAATTCTCTCACCATGTATCTCTTTCCTTTAGCCATCTTGTAAGAATCAGACAAATTTAGATGAGGAGACAGCTTAAAAACCTCAGAAATCCATCTCCACGCCTTCGCTGCAAATTCGCAAGACCACATAATGTGATCCAGGGATTCCTCTTCACTGTTGCACAGACAACACTTGTTGATAACCTGGTATTTGAATCTGATGCGCACCTTATCTAAAGTTGCACAAGCTCCACGCAAAATCTTCCAGTTCCTCGCCGCCAGGGAAGGATGAACTGAAGGTATCCATAGAAGATTAGCATCTTCCATTTTGGGGTATCTTCTTCTGATGAGGTTTTTTGCTGATTTTACAGTAAAGAAACCTTTGTAGTCAGGCTTCCAGATCCTTAAATCTTTTCCCCCCATTGGAATGGGCAGATTCCGAATGTCCACACCAGCCGACTGTAAGTTAATCCTGACTAATTCAGGGATGTTCCAAACCCCATTTTGTATGCAGGATGCCACTAACAGATTTCTATCCAAGTTTGCAGGATCAATTACATGCGCTATACTGTTCTCCCCACACCATGAGTCGAAATAAAGAGAAGTTGCTCTTCCATCACCAATCAGCATCCTTGTATTCGTATTAACTTCATCGAAAGCCCACTTAAAACCCGGGAAAATAGAGGACTTTGTGTAACCAACCAGCTTGCCAGACTTCTTGAAAAACTTTGCCCTCAGATACCTTGCCCAAGCTTTATCCGAGTAGCAGATGTTCCAGCACAACTTCATTAAAAGAGCCTTGTTAAGAACTCTCATATTGGTAATCCCCAGGCCTCCTTCCTTGTAAGTCACACAAATATTATCATAGGCCACCACAAAAGATCTGCTTACCTTAGAATCGCCAGACCAAAGGAAGTTCCGAATAGCAGATTCACACTGTTAAATGAATTTCACCGGCCATTTGTAAACCGCCATGTTGTGGACTGAGTAGCTAGCTATAACAGACTTGACCAGCACCACCCTGTCTTGAAAAGACATCATTCTTCCCTTCCAGCCCGAAAGCTGGTCTTTGATCTTCTCCACAAAATTACTGATATGGTTATACTTAACTGCTCCTGGCATAACTTTAACACCCAAATAAGTATCCGGAAAGGAGATAACATTCATACCCAGAAAACCAGAAATAATAGCACGCTTTCTTAGAGAACCTCCCACATAATACAGCTTGCTCTTCTCGCGATTTACCGTCTGACCGGAAGCTTGTTGATAAGAATTCATTAGTAGACATACTAACATGTACACACATTTCTTTCGTGTTCTCAATTCTGGACACTTTCTCATAAACATCCATCGTACCCCACTTATTTTATTTGGCACACAAGCCTTGGTTTCCGATTTTGGTAGTATTTCCTAAAGCTAGTTATTTCCGGTTTTTGATATCTATTCTTCCTATAAAAGATAATCTCTTGTTATGTTTTCAAACATATTTGGGAAGATTGATCGAAACCGTAACTAGGGTTTTTCGTATTTTCTCAAATATGAGAAAAAGGAAATCACTTGAAGAAAACTCTGAAACAGATAAACTGGTTTTAAACCCTTTTATTCCTCCTGGAGATATTGAGAGAATCAAGTATCCACACTTGATCAAAGACAAACATGATTGTACAATCTTCGTGGATTGTACATCCTTTGAAATATATCAAGCTTTGAAGGGAACAAAATTCACTGCTGAGAAAAGGTTCGATCCAGATATTTTAGAAACCAATTATGTGAAGTTTGTTCAAGACCGAATCTGGGGAAATATGTTCGGGTTTGAAAAATATTCACCTAATATAGTAAAAACATTTTATGCTAATATTCACAATATTAATCATGAAAAACTTACCTTTAGTACTATGCTTGGAAGTAATGTTCATCATGTCGACAGAAAGGTGATATCAATAATCAGCAATTATAATGTGAAAGGGAATCATATGATTACCGGTTCTGAAATTGAGCACGATAACATTTCAAAACTTATCACTGGTAAAACTGTTGAATGGAAAAAGGGAAAGATGATAACCAAAGATGTACCCTTCTACTTAAGGATTTTCTGTAAACTTGTCGTAGCAACTCTCTTTGCTTGTACAAGAGATTCTTCACAATGGAGTAAAGAATTTTCTTAATTTATATTATACCTTTTAGAAGGCGAAAAGCAAATTGATATTTGTGGATTAATTATCAGTCAAATGATTAAGATCATTGAATCTCTTAATACCACATGATTTCATAGATTTCTTGGATATCCCTGTCTCATCACCAAGTTATGTGAAAATTCAATGGGAAAAATCTTTGGAGATGAGAAAAATACTAAAATTGTCTCTCAAGGAATCATCAAGCGAATGAGTGGAACTCAAAAGGGATTTAGTATCTCATATGATCAAACCTAAATCAATGGCGATCTCATGTTCCACATTTTACGTCTTGGGAGACAATTAGACTGTATTCAGAAACAATTGGCATATGCCTATAGAAATGATCCGGAAACTCTTGAAGGGATCCAAACAATCAATAATGAGTTTCTAAAAGAAGAACAAGAACGAGACTCTGAAGAATATTCTGATGAGCAAACAAGTAAAGACAAATTTGCCGTCAAGAAAGAAAAAAAGACATCAGTTTTTGATTTCTTTCAATAATTAGACTATGAATAAAACTATCTTATGAAAACTTACCCAATTCGTTTACAATCTTGGAACCGATTTCATAGTATCGGTTTTTGATTTCTTGTAAGACTATCAGTTTTTGATTTCCTCCATCAGTTTCATAGTAATATGAGTTCTTTCGGGGAGCAAACTTACCCAATTCATTTGATACAAAAGAAAGTGCATCTTCCATCTTACGAATTTTGCATCCCCGTTGTAAGTGCCCTTTATTACCACAATAATAACAATGCTTAGTAACATAAGGAGTATGAGTTTTAATGTTACTTTTTTGTGGATCCACTTGCTTGGAGCTCGACGGTTTTTCTTCTTCTTCTTCTTCTTCTTCTTCTTCTTCTTCTTCTTCTTCTTCTTCTTCTCCTTCTTCTTATTCTTCTTCTTCTTCTTTTTCTTCTTCTTCTTATCTCTGTTCAACATTGTTGCTTTCTTAACATTAGCAGAATTTCCTCCGTTGGATGTCGTACTTGAGGAGTATGGTTGAACATGATTCTTAGGCTTGACTGGTTTTACTTCTTTACAAGAAATACGAGCATTTTTTTACATCAGTGGAAGTCTCTGGTTTAGAAGAATTTTTATCTTTAACAAATTTTACCTCTTTGCTAATATTTGAAGCATTTATTCCCTTATAGCCCAATCCTCGTGTATCACGATGATTTCTACTTGCTTATAAGATTGAGGTTAAATTATTTGAGCTAGCATTGAACTTTTTAAGGTCCAAATTTTCTTCTTCCAATAAATTGATTTTATCAAGAGCACTAGCTAGATCAGCCTTAAGGCATTTTTCTTGTGAAGGATATTCACCTTCTTTCTCTTCAAAATTCTTTTGTTGAGAGTTAATCCTTGCATCAGATTCAACAAGTTTCTCTTCCTACAAATGTACTTTTTCAAGAGTTGTATCATGATCTTTCTTAAATAATTCTGTTTGACAAAGGCTAGCACATACTTTATTTGTTATATGCTCTTCATCGATATTCTCAAACTTTAAAGTTAAATATCATTCTCTTTCAAATGCTTAAAGAAGTTCATGATAACAAATAAGAAATTATTTGCTCAATTCCTTTAGTTCAGATGTTTTTACACTTGATCTTTCATCAAAAATCTCAAGCATAGAACTCAAAAAAAATTCGTCATCAAAAATAGATTTTTCAAAGTCTGAATCATTGATTGCGAATACAAGTTTTAACTTAATTCCGTCTAGAGAACCTTCAGACTTATTGTCAGAGGAGCAAGTAGAACTTGATGAAGAAGCCCCTTTTAAACATTTCTTAAAATCAAAACTTCCAATGTCTTGTGATACGTTAACTGAGTATTTCTTTAGTTTTCGCCCTCACTTAACTTTACTTTGACTCATGTCTTATAGGTTGGATCGTACCAAACACAGATTATTAGATCTTTTCTTGTTTTCCTGCTCTGATACCAATTGAAAAGATGAGGGTACCCAAAAATACCTCAATCTAAAACTTTTCCACCTATAAGTCCTTTCTACGAAAGTGATTATCTATGGAATGAGTCGAGACAATACAACGAATCGGTTCATACTTCGTGTGATCGTCTATAGATAACAAGATAACTTGCATGATTGACTATGGAATGAGTCGGGACAATACGATAACAATATAACTTGCATGATTGACTATGGATACAAGATCGAGCAATACAACAACGAAGTATGATTACTTGATAATAGGTTTGGACTTAACCAAACACTATAGGATTTCTATCAAGTAATTAGGAATTAACGTTTGTGTAATTTACTTTAAATTATAATAATCACAATTATAATTGTGGAAAAAAAAGTAAATAACACAACAAGATTTTGTTAACGAGGAAACCGAAAATGCAGAAAAACCCCGGGACCTTGTCCAGAAGTGAATACTCTCAGAATTAAGCCGTTATACAAAATCTAAACCAACTTCGTATAGTTGAGACCAAGCAACTAAACCTATAGTTCATTTAGTTCCCTCAGTATCCATGCGCCTCCAACTTGTAATAAGTCACACACTTGGAACTATTTTTTTAGTTTGTATTCCAAACAGTAAAGGAACAACAAATCTGTTTGGTAACAATTCTTTTCAAACAACGTGATATGAGTTTGATAAAAGGCTCTCCGTTTATCCTAATAAACTCCTTTATCGGGATCTTAGATCAATCTATTCAATAACTACCAAAGTAAATGTTTAGACTATGTAATTAATAACATGAATCCTAAAGAAATGTATTGTTATTGATCTACACAACTAATCAATCCAATCTATCAAAATATAAACCGATTATAGTTTAATCCCCAGCTGATCAAGTTTTGTGCACACCAAAGATTATGAACTCAAATAAGAACTCTTCTTTGTCTTCAAATCTTCTTAGATCTTCAATAAACACCTGCAAAAAAACAACTTGAATCTCTTGTGATCAATCACACACAGAACGAAATATGTTAATGATGGATTATCACAAGACGTCTTTAGATCTACAAACAGTTCTAAAGATCCCCATCAACACTTCGATCTAGTTTGAGTGAATCTTATATCAGAAGACAAGATACTCAAGCATAGACAAATTAAGTGCAATCAAAGTTCAACAACCATTAGTCAGTCAAATCAATTGAAAACTAATAATAAACTGCAATTGTCTAGTTTCTCACCAACGGTACTCGTAGAGCTTCTCAATCCCAAAGAAGTCTTTAAAAAGAGCGGTTGTAAGAGATTTCGCCTAATTATGGTATTTTCCTCTCCGAATAGACGACTCTACCAGAAACAACACAACTAGGTAGTTTTACTGTCTCTGAGGATTAGTTTGCTCAAAATGCAAACTTCAATATTTATAGACCAAGAAAGTTTGGACAACAAGGAATTTCCATAACCGAATATTCTCAAAGATATGCAATAAAGCCAAAATCGGTTTTCATAATTCCTGGAAATGCATTGTCCAAATATTGACCGAAATCTCAGTAGAAAATCTCCAATTAGTAAATGCACATTACCAATTTTTATTTTCTAAAGATATGCATTTAATTGCTGGAAATTAAAATCATATAAAACTAAAAACCTTAATTAAAAGATTTTCAATTTATTTCGATCTGGGATTCTCCTTTAGTTATTAAGGAATATCTTTGAACAATAAAAGATAAGAGTTACTGCACATGTTCAAAGTATGTCGACATATTTACTTTGTAAATTCTTTTTCATATTTACAATCTTGGAACTGATTTTCCACACTTCCAAACAAGTTTAGAATTGGTTCATCTGACTTCCAAGAACTATGTGATTGATTATCCTACCAAACCACCATTAATGGGTTTTACGGTTCTACCAAAACACAAAGCTTCGGTTCTACCTCCATGTGGGTACTAGGATCGGTCACACTAGATTTCCAAAAATTGGTTGACTAGGTACTAGGATCGGTTACCACATTATTATGGTATTTACTTGTGATCGGTTGCACAAGTCACAGGATCGGTTACCAATTACTAAGACTTGATGTACCTCTTACAAGGATCGATTCCACATACTTGTGATCGGTTACCCAATGTCTAGAGTTGGTCATACCAATTACAAAATATCGATCATACCATCTCAGGTGATTACTTAAAATTGGTTTCACTAATAAAAGTCATACCAATACAAAAGTCAAGCATTGTGAATAGTTTTACCAAGATACATAAACAAGTTATGAGCGATTATACTAAACACACATATTGGTAATCCAAAGATTTGCAATGAATAACAGTACCAATAAGCCTATCGATTTCCCTTTAGATTTACTAAACAAGTTTATGAATTGTACTTCCTTTAAACTAATGTAAAACATTGTTTCCTAGGATGAAATCTTCACCCATACCCATACATAATCACAATAGCATTCATACAATTATGTCGATGACTTATATACGAAGTTCAAAAGATAGACGTTATACTTCGTATTGTAATTCCTTAATACTATGTCTAACTAGAGTATAATCATTCACAGCTTCACATTTATATTTTCAATATGCATGACTTAAAAGATACGTTAGGAATGAAACACATCAAGTCAAATATTACTAACCTCAAGAGGAAGGATGATGTCGTCGATGTAGCTCTTTACTTTTTCACATTCTTCAAGTCTTCATGTAATACTTGTAAGTCTCATATCCTAGTAACTTTCTGACTAACCTATACGAAGTTGACTCTAGCATATAATCAAGCGACTCTTTAAATGAGTTTTGGTTCACTAAAATATGACAACCAAACTTGACATACCAATGCTTGGTGGATTCAACCGAGCTATGCTCTAATGATAGGTGTTGTAAACACCTTAATTATTATCTAGTATTTATGATTTCTTTGCTATTTATTTTCTGAAATATGTATCTTATGTGTGAATTTGAGTTGATTAGGTGCAATGGAGTCCTTTGGAGCAAAAGAAGGAGAAATTGTCCATTTGGAGCATAAAGAGAAGAACGTCAATTCGCTGGCGATATTTGGAGCATATGAGGTCGTAAAAAAGAAGGAAATTACACTGTCATTCCCCTAGAATTGACAGTTAAACTGAGAATTAGGCTGTCGGTTTTCTGAAACCGACAAGCCATGTTTGAGTTGGTTAGCCCTTAACCACCACAGCTGGGTACCTTTATCATTTTTCATCATTACCTAGCCCTAGATTTCAGAGAAAATCATTTTTCTCAATCGTTGTGTTTCAAAGTCAGAGGGGGGTGGCTGTTGCGGCTGCTTGAAGAAATCAATGAAGAAAATGATGCAAAGATCTAAGGATGGATCGAATTTGGGTTTCAGAGGAGGTTTTGATGATCCTGTTAATGAAGAGCAGTAGGTCTTATGGTGGATGATGTTGTTACTGGATTAAATCATAGATGACACGGATCTGAGAAGAAGGAATTGAGAGCAGAGTTGAATTGGATATGATGGGTAATGTTTATAATCCAGGTAATCTGTGAGATAGGGTGGTTCATGTGAAGCTGCAATCGAATTGAATAGAAGAACAATCTTAGGGTTTGAATTGCTTCTCTGGGTTTATTTGGAATCTCAGAAAAAAAGAGATGTGTTGCTGTTGAACCAAATCCAAGAATGGTTGTTACTGAGATATGTTGAGCAGTGGTTAAAGAAGGTGAAGATGTCGTTAATGGTAGAGATGATGAGGTGTTGAAATTGGGGTTTGGATTGAATTCAGAATAGGGGTTTGTATTTCTGAATACACAAGAAGATGGGGTTCTAGCTGTTATTGGTGCCTGAGAAGGTGGAGTACATGTTGTTTGAAGTATTGATCTTGTGAAACCCTGAGATGATGATGATTCTGATGGTGAAGCTCAGGGAAAAAAATGAGTTTCTACAGGGTTTTGGTTTTACTGAAATTTATGGGAGATAAATTGAGCACTGGTGGTACTGCAGGTGGTATGACTGAGATAGAGTTGTGAATGGAGGTGTTGTGTGGTGGCAGTGATGATTTGAATAATTTACTGAGTGTATGCTTGCAAGGAATGGGGTTGAGATGCACGGAAGAGATGCTACATCTACTACTGAGCTTGAATTGGTGGAGCTGGTGTGTCTGTAGCTGAAAGAGGGAAGCTTGGTTGGGAGCTGTAGCTATGTTTGAACTGCAGGGTACTAGCTTGAGAACCTGAGTTGTTAGTAAGGGAATGGCTAGGTCAAGAAGGAGTTGGTAATGATTCTCAGCTGCCACAGATGGAGCTATGTTGCAGAGAAGAAATTGATGACCAGAATGGGTCTGTGGTTGAGTGTTGCTTCTGGAATTCGAATTGCAGGGAAGTTAGACTTGAATTGAGGATGTGATGGGTTTGTGCGGCAGTGGTGCTGCTAAGATATGGAGGCGGAATTGCAGGCATGGAACTGGAGGTGACTGAGATGGTGTTATTCCAGTTCAGAGAACAATGGAATTTCAGGCATGGAACTGGAGTTAACTGAAGTGCATGTGTAGAAATTTCAGGGAAGGCAAGGAAGATAGCAGTGAAATGGTGCAGCTACAGATTATGCAAGACTAGAAGATATGTGTTGCAGTGGTGGAAGGGAAGCAATGAGTTGCAGGATATTGCAGTAATGGGCTGTATGGTTTGCTGTTGGTGGTGGTTATGAGCTAGCTCAAGCTGATGCTGTGGTGTTGGGGTAAGTTCAGCTGAAGTAGGTACTGAGAAGTATGCAGGGAGAACATCCATCTTGGCTGTGACAGAGTTGGCATGATGGTTCAAATCCCATGCCAAGACAACTCAGCTCAATCAGTTGACTGACTCACAAACTAACTCTTACTTGACCCGGTGTTGACTGAGTTGACTCGTTAGCAGGTGACCGTGCAGACTTTTCCGGTCACCTGAGTTACTAACCGGCGCCGGATTCCGGCCAAAACCACAGTTTTCCGGCGAACAATTTTTGGGTCATATTTTCACATGGGTTTTTCACACACTTGAGTTTAGTGGACTTCTTGGTATTGGACCGTGGGCTTTGAAGACCTAATTTGGAAAGTTGGAAAGCTATAAAAGGAAAAGTTTCTATTCTTTTGGGGACTTATCATTTATCACGTATTTTTTCGACTGGAGTTTGGAGGAGAGCGATTCTACTAGGGTTTGCTTCCATTTATTTTTCATGTTCTTCATTTTATTTTTTATTATAATTATGTTGAATCCAAAAACCATGAGTAGCTAAATACTTTTATTGGTTATGGGATAAAGTGGATTTCACAAATGATATTTGATTCAATGATGTAGTTTTGTCTCAATACTTTATTGTTTGTGATTCATTGTTTATATTGTTTATGATTTGATTATTTATTTGGTTGAGTCCGGAATCAATCCGATTTGCTTCCATATCTAGAGCTATATTAGGGTTTTCAATACGAAAACGTTGTTTGTCCCTGATTCTAAGTAGCATAAATGTGGGTAGTGCTTGTAGTGATATATCCTACTAGTCACATATGAATCATAACTTGGGTTAAATCGATTTAGTGCTTTTACACATTTTGGTTGCCTTGATTAGTCTTTTTCCATAAAACTCATTGCTTTTAGGGAGTTAAATCTAATTGTGCTTTTACACTTTAGGTTGCTTTCTAGGAAGAATTCACATATGCATCTTTTAATGTGGTTGTGATGAAATCAGAGAATTAGCGGGATACTCTTGCGATCAAGGTATCCTAGGACTTTTAGTAAATGAGAGATTAAATTTTCAATTCTAGTCATTGTTGATAATTCGAGTTTGTGAATGAAAATATCTTGTGACCAATATCTTCTCCTTATTGATTACTTTTATTATTACTTTGCTTTCAATTCATTTTTATTGCTTTGATAAATCAAAATCCCCCCTTGGTTACTAAGAAACTGAAATTTTTTATAACAACAAAAGCCTCTCTGTGGATACGAACTCTTTCTTGTCGCATACTATTTTTTTATTTTATGAAGTAAGAAAGTGAAATTATATTTGTGTCGGCTGACAACCGACCATCTAACACAAAGGAATTGTTCCAATACGTTCACTTATTGAATGTGGGAAGCGATGGGATACTGAAGAAACTAAGTTAACTAGGTTTAGTTGCTTGGTCTTAACTATACGAAGTTGTTTTAGATTTTGTATAGCGGCTTAATTCTGAGAGTATTCAATTATGGAGTTGGTCCCGGGGTTTTTCTGCATTTGTGGTTTCCTCGTTAACAAAATCTTGTTGTGTCTTTTAATTTTCTATTTCCGCAATTATAATTATTTATTATAATTAAAAGTAAAATACACAAACGTTAACTCCCTGTTACTTGATAGTGATCTTAAAGTTTTTGGTTAAGTCTGAACCTATTATCAAGTAACCACACTTTGATTGTTGTATTGTCTCGATCTCGTATTCATAGACGATCGCACAAAGTGTGAATACCAATTTGTCGTATTGTCTCGACTTTGTCCATAGACAATCACTTTCGGTAAGGGGACTTATAGGTGGACATTTTAAAGATTGTGGTGTATTTGGGTACCTTCATCTTTTCAATTAGTACCTGAGCAGGCAAACAAGAAAAGATCTAACAATTTGTTTTTGGTGTGATCCAACCTATAAGAAATGAATCTGTTGGATGATTCAGTTAACATAATAGCAGGATTTGACTACTTCAAAGACTCGTGGTGGAAGACACGAATGAAGTATATGATACTCTTGTTCCTAAATTTGTTAGGAATTAAGATTATGCCTATGTATGGGTTGGTTGACCTGCATAATTCCTCATATATCATAGAATTGTATCTCATGGTATTGATTACTAACAAGTTTAGTAACAATGATACAATACTTTATGTGACATGTTGTATCTTGAAAATGCATAAGATTCCACATAAGAATTTTCATTGTATGAACCATGACTATTCTGTTTTTGAAAAATCTGGGATCTTAAACATATTTTGGATTTACTACCCAAATATATGTATGTACATTTTCAGATCAAAGACTGTCAATATATCGTTGTTCGGGTTGCGATTTTGGAACCTTTGTAATGTTACAAAGAATGATTTTTCAGTTAATTATTTTATTAACAGTGGATTTCTTCATACACCCCACAAATATTTTAATGAAGCAAGTGATCTTTTAAAATATTACTGAAAATATGATTCTAAAGATATTATTGACAAATATCTTGTTATGCTCAAATTTGTTTTTGTATACTCTATTGGAAAATTCTTGAGTGAATTTCAAAATATATTATCAGGTTTTGGTAATAACAGAATAAAAAAAACTTTGGACATAAATATAGGATGAATCTTTAAATATAGATCCAGTCCATGAAAAATCGGTTTTCCAAAAGAAATACCTAGATACAAAATTGGAATTGTTTCCCCACAAGTCAAGGTTTCCGATTTTGGAAGATTTTCCTTAAACTAGTTATTTCCGGAATTTTATATCTTCACTCCTTATAAAATAAGATTATTTTGTGTTGTTTTTACAAACAACCTGGGAGAGATTGTCTGAAATCGAAACTAGGGTTTTCCATACACCTTCGATTATTGAAAGTATGGGAAAAAGGAAAAACTGAGAAGAACTGAAACTGATAAGGAAAAAATTTCGCTCCCGCTATGCGGGAGCATTTTCCGAACTAGCAGCCTCATGGTCATTGGATCTAATAAGATGTGATTTCATCTAACTGGGGGTTAACGACGTTATCCGACCGAATGTTTCTAGTATTCTCGTATAGTAAACGAATATTTGGTGTTGTTATTTCCCAAATAATAGTGCTCTGTTCTCCGACCTTAATTATTACAGCCGTAAAATGAATTTCTTAGTTGGATACGATGAATATAACACTCATCAAGCAAGGAAATCTCCAAAGAGAGTGGAGCAAAAAATCTTGATGATGTTGCTAGCTAATGTTATTGATGTTCTGTTAATAAAAAGCGTGATGAGATGATGATCGCCAGATGTTTTAAGTTGGACTCCTTCATGAACTCAAATATAATATACGATGATGAATGATTGAATGTTGTTCTTGTTTGGTACGTTTTTGTATCTTCATTCAAGAGTAGAGAGAAGGAAGAAAAAAAGTTAAATAGTGGCTTTCATTGCTCATGATGATTAAAACCAAAAACCTAGTTTATTATACAATCTTCAGAAAAGTAATCACATTTTAGAAAATTAATCACATTGTTGATCATGGGCTTTTATTGATTAATCTTGTCTCCAACTCAAACAGAAAAATAATTAATACCCATATATATATAACGATAAGAAAAAATATCAAAATGCTTTGCACTGCACAAATTATTATGAAATCTTTGCACCGCACAAATTATTATGAAAGCAAACAAAGGGATAATTGTTTTTGAAAGAAACGAAGGGATTTTAGTTTTTATCTGACCAATTGTTCGGTGAAATAACTGGGTTAACTCCCTGTTAGATGACGTCACATCTAACTTAATCCAAAGGCCGAACATCTACTAGTTCAAAAGTGCTCCCGCAGTATGAGAGAAGATTCTTTTCCAACTGATAACCTGGAATTGAATATGTTTATTCCTGCTAGTGATATTGAGAAAATCAAGTATCCCCACTTGATCAAAGACAAACATGATCTTACAATCTTTGTGGATAGTACATGTTTTGAAAGATATCAAGCCTTAAAGGAAGTAAACTTCACTGCTGAGAAGAGGTTCGATTCAGATGTTTCAGAAAGAAAATATGTGCAGTTTGTTCAAGACCGAAACTAGGGAAATAAGTTTGGGTTTGAAAAATATTCACCGGATATAGTAAGAATCTTTTATGCTAATATCACAATATTGATCGTGAGAATCTTACTTTTAGCACTCTTGTTGGTTATACTTTTCACCATTCCAACAGAAACATGATATCAAAGATCATCAATTACAAAGTGAAGGGAAATCATATGATTATTGGTTTTGAAATTAAGCACGATAATATTTCAAAAAGTATCACTGAAAAATCTGTTGGCTGGAAAAATGGAAGAATGCTAACCAGAGAAACACCCTTCTACTTAAGGGTTTTCGGTAAACTTGCTATAAAAACTCTTTTTGCTTGTACAAGAGATACATCACAATGGGACAAGGAATTTGCTGAGTTTGTATACTTCCTTCTTGAAGGTAAAATGCAAATTGATATATGTGAAATGATTATTAATCAAATAATCAAGATCTTTGATTCTATCAATGCCATAAAATCTAAGAGAAATCTAGGATATCCCTGTCTCATCACCAGCTTGCGTGAACACACAATGGGGAATAATTGCGGAGATGATAAAGTAACTAAAACTGTCTCTCAGGGAATTATCAAGCAGATCAGTAAAACTCGAAAAGAAAGAGGAACTATTGTTTCCACTGCTCAAATCTATAGCAATGGAGTTCTCTTGTTTCATATTTTACGTCTTGGAAGACAATTAAACTGTATTCAGAAACAATTAGCCTTTGCCTCTCGAAATGATCCTGAAACCCTTAAAGGAATCTTAGAGATCAATGATGAGTTCTTAAAAAGCGAAAAAGACCAAGTCTCTGAACAAGAATCTGTTGAGCAGCTGAAAAATGAAGAATAATAATTCTTGAAAAAAATAAACATCAGTTTTTGATTTATTTCGATTATTTTGAATAAAACTATCAATTATTTATGAATAAAATTATTATTTTATAATTTTTCTTATGATAGTTTCCGATTACATAGCTTGTGCTTGAATGTCTATATTATTGTTATGTGTTTTCAGTTTATCGGATATCTAATTTCGGTTTTCACAACCTTAATATTCGATCTCATATGATGTGAACCCTTATGGTTTGTGTGACTTTTTGATTTAGCGGGATTAAGTTCTAGCCCATATTGGTAGTGAAAAGGCGAGGGTACCCAAATATACCTCAAGTTATAACTTTTCCTTCCTATAAGTCCTTTCTCCGAAAGTGATTGTCTATAGACTGAGTCGAGACAATACAACAAATCGGTTCACACTTCGTGTGATTGTCTATGGATACGGGATCGAGACAATACAACAATGAAGTATGTTTACTTGATACAAAGGTTCGGACTTAACCAAACTCAATAGGATTGCATATCAAGTAAATAAGAATTAACGTTTGTGCAATTTACTTTAATTATAATAAAACAATTATAATGCGGAAATATAAAGTAAATGACACAGCAAGATTTTGTTAACGAGGAAACCACAAATGCAAAAAAACCCTGGGACCTAGTCCAGAATTGAATACTCTCAGGACTAAGCCACTATACAAAATAAACCAACTTCGTATAGTTGAGACCAAGTAACTAAACCTATAGTTCACCTAGTTCCTTCTGTATTCCCACGCCTCCAACCTGTAAAAAAGTCATGTACTTGGACCAATTCCTTTGGTTCGTATTCCAAACAGTAAAGGAACAACAAATATGTTTGGTATCAACTCTCTTCAACCAAGTGATATGAGTTGCGCAAAGGCTCTTCTGTTTATCTTAACATAAACCCCTTTGCCACGTTCCAAGATCTATCTTATGTTCAATCACCAAAAGGTAATCGTTAAGATTAAGCCAACAACACTCTTAATCCAAAGAATTATGTTGATGTCGATCTTCTTAATTAATCAATCCAATCTACCACAAGGATAAACCGATTATTAATTGGATCCTCTATTACCGAAAAAAGTATTGTGCACACCAAAGATTATAAAACCAAGTCATAAATCTTTTATCTTTTCTTTGTCTTCAAATGTTCGTAGATCTTCAATAAACATATGCACACAACTACTTGAATCTCTTGTGTTCAATCACACACAAAACGGAGTCTGTTAACAATGGATTATCACAAGATCATCTTTAGATCCAACAACAGTCTAAAGATCCATGTTGAAATCTTGAACTAGTTTGAGTGAATCTTATATCAGAAGAGAAGATTCTCAAGCATAAACAAACTAGGTGCAATCAAAGTTCAATTACCGTTAGTCAATCAAATCAATAAGAAAACTAAAGATAAACCGCAATATCTAGTTTCCCACCAACGGTACGCACTAGGGATTCTTAATCCCAAAGAAGACTTTAAACTGAGCGGGAGATTTCGCCCAATTAGGTTACTCTCCTCTCCGAATAGGCGGCTTCACCAGTAACAGTACAACAGAGGAAGTTTACTGTCACGAAGGATTAGTTTGCTAGAAATGCAAACTCAATGTATTTATAGACAAGGAAGTTTGGACACCAAGGAATTTCCAAAACCGAAAATATTCTCAAGATATTCAATATTTTCCAAATTCGGTTTTCATAATTCCTGAGAATGCACTGTCCAAATTTATGATTGAAATCTCCTTGGAAAATCTTTAACTAGCAAATGCACATTACTAATTCTTATTTTCCATATATAATTAAAAACCTTAATTAAAAGATTCTTAACTTATTTAAATTCGATCTTGGGATTTACTTCATTCTTAGTTGCTAAGGAATATCTTTGAACAATAAAAGACACACATTAATGCGCGTGTTCAAAGTGTGTCGACATCTTTCTCAGTTTCTCTTGCAAGTCCTTTTTCATACTTAATCACTTGAAACCGATTTACCACACTTCCATACAAGTTTAGAATTGGTTCATCTGACTTTCAAGAATTATGTGATTGATCAAGTAACACTCAATCACAAGTCATGGGTGTAACGGTTCTCCCAAAACAAGTTTCGGTTCTACCTCCATGTGAGTACTGTGCATATTCATACTAGCTTACCAAAGATTCATCTGACTTGGTACTAGGATTGGTTCCCCATATATATTTGGTATCTAACTTGTATGTGTTACACATGTCCATAGGATCGGTTCCCCTTTGCCTAAAAATGTGTTGCACATGTTCATAAGATCGGTTCCCCTTTCTTCTATAAACCTTGCTGCACATCATACAAGGACCGATTCCCCTTTGTAATGTATTGCACCTCTTACTAGGATCGGTTCCCCTCTCCTAAATTTGGTCAGACACACACAAACCCGATCATACCCCAGGTGATTACTTAAGATTGGTTTCACTAATAAAAGTCATACCAAAACATAAGTCAGGCCTCATGTGAATAGTTTTACCAAGAACACAAACAAGTCATGAGTGGTTATACTAATCACACATATTGGTCGTTCATAAGATTTGCAATGAAGAACAACCCCAATAATTCTTGACGATTTCCTTTTCGGTTCACAACACATATCATGAACTTACTTCCTTAAACACATATAAAAACATTATTTCCTAGGATGAAATCCTCACCTCATACCCATACATAATCACAATAGCATTCATACGATTATGTTGATGTCTTATATACAAAGTTTAATGGTTAAGCAATAAAATTCATTGTAGTACCAGAATATCGCCAAAACGATATTCTCGTGATAAGAACGACATTTCCACGAGAAGGTTGAATACTCCCACTATAAGAATGACATCTTTCACGAGAGCATCGTGAGAATTCTCCAACGAAATTTGGTGAGAAACATGAGAAAGCATCAAGATAGTTGACAATTGAAGAAGCATGATAAAAGAATGTTGTTTCATGAGGATTACGAAAGATGGCGAAAATAAACAATGTAACTGCCACGATGAGATCGCAGAATATATCCGAAAGAAGGGGAAAGCTTAGCTGTCTTCCATTATGTAATTTCCTATATAAAGAGATCAGGTAAGTCCAGAGAATGATGATGTATTTTTTAGAGTTGAGAAAATCTTGAGGAGAGAGAAACTCCAGAAAAGAAAGTTGTAATTCTGAGTTTGAATATTTTCTATAAACATTTCTGAGATCTAAATAATAAATATGTCGTTTAATTCTTCAATCTTTAACTAGTTTCACTTATATTTTTATTGGATCTTAATAGGGGTGTAGTGTGGGAAATCCTGCTACTACATTTTGGCGCCGACTAAGGGGAATGTTGAATTAGCAAAATTGAAGAAAAGGTAAAAAATAAGACAGGAATTATTCAAGATCAAGGAAACTTTGAAGAAGATTGGTGAAATATTCAGAAGAAAAATGATTAGAATTAAAGAAAATTGTAGGAAATTGAAGTATGAATTAGTGTCAAGAGAAATGATCGATAAATTTCATGAAAATATTAAGGGGAGGATACATAAACGTGATTTTGAAGGGAGAAAAATTATGATGGTAGAGAAAACGCCATTATTAAAGAATTGGGAAAAGCAGGAAATTACATTTACAAAGCAACAGAAGTTTTAGAAGAAAACCTAGATCATACATCTCCTTTGGTGATTACGACCCATGATACCAATCAGGAAGGAAAAGTCAATAAAATCTGTAGAAAAATGGGCTATAAATAGAACTCTAGTTGACACAGGAAGTTCTGTGGATATAATGTTCTATCATGCTTTTAAGAAAATGGTGTATAAGGATGAAAAAATGTCTATTTCATCATATCATATTCATGGTTTCGGAAAATCTATAACAAAACCAAGAGGAGAAATAATAGTACGATTACCACTTGGAGAAATTGAAACACAAGTAACACTATGCGTGGTGGATATGGAATCACCATACAACATGATATTGGGAAGACCATGGATACACGCAATTAAAGCTGTAGCGTCAACCTTACATCAACGCATCAAATTCCCTATGCCTAGCGGAATTGGGGAAATTAAAGGAGATACAGATCTTGCGAAGACATGCTATCAAATTAAAGTAAAAAATTGTGAAGAACGTCCTAAGCAGCGAAAAGCTCGCAGAAAATTGATGAGAGAAACAAGAAAAGAAGAAGAATTTAAAATTTACATGATAAGAGAAAAAGAGGGAAAAGGGATACCCAATGAATTTTCGCGAGAAGGAGATGAACGTGCGAGAATCATAAAAACACCAAAGACCGAAGCCGATTACATCAGATCTAAACCAACAAAAGAAGTAAATGTTGGGAGTGAAGAAGAACCTAAAATACTGAAAATTGGGACTAGAATGGAGATAGACGAGGAAGAAAGAACTATAAATCTTTTGCGAGAATACAAAGACATTTTCGCGTGGAGCATGGATGAAATGCCAGGGATAGATCCATCGGTAGCATGTCATAAATTAGAAATCAACAAAAATGTAAGGCCGTTCAAGCAAAGAATAAGAAAAATCGCAACAACATACCATTCTCAGATAGAAGAAGAATTACAGAAGATGCTTGATGCAGGAATAATAAGGCAAGCAAAGTATCCAGAGTGGATTGAAAATATGGTGGTGGTCCCAAATAAGAATAAAGGAATAAGAATTTGCATAGATTTTACCGATTTAAATAAATCTTGTCCTAAAGATAGTTTTCCACTACCAGATATTCCTCAAATGGTTGAGTCAGCAGCGGGAAATGCAAGAATATCTTCGTTAGATGGATATAAAGGATACAACCAAATCCCTCTCGCTGAAGAAGATCAAGAACATACTGCATTTTTTGCTCCAAGAGGGTTATATTGTTATACAAAAATGCCCTTTGGATTACGAAATGCTGGTGCAACATACCAAAGAATGTTGGAGAAGGTATTTGCAAAGTGGATCCATAAAACACTGGAGGTATATGTAGATGATATGTTAATTAAGAGCAAGGAAGCTGAAGATCATGTACAATACTTGAAGGAGATTTTTGAACAAATGCGGCAATTTAATATCAAAGTAAATCCTGACAAGTGTACTTTTGGAGTGACTTCAGGAAAGTTTCTGGGGTATATTGTATCAAAGGAAGGAATACAAGTTGATCCAGAAAAAGTGCAAGCGATTCGCGATATGCCCACACCAACTACAGTAGAAGATGTGCAAAAATTGAATGGGATGTTAGCCTCGTTAGGAAGATTCATCTCGCGATCCCCTGATAAATGCAAGCATTTTTTCGATATACTCAAAAAGGGAACAAAATTCAGATGGACAGATGAATGTGAGAAGGCCTTTCAGAGAATAAAAGAGCATTTAATGGATATAACCATTTTACAGAAAGCTGAACCAGGAGAAGAGTTATTAATTTATCTCGCGACAACGGCATATGCGCTAAGTGTGGTATTGCTGCGAGTAGATGCTGGGATAGAGAAACCAATTTACTATATTAGTAAAACATTCAATTCAGCAGAGAAAAAATTATTCAAAGATTGAGAAATTAATCCTAGCATTGGTACATGCAACTTTCAAGATTCGCATTTACTTTCAAGCACATAAGGTCAAGGTGTTAACAAAAGTGCCAATTGAATCGGTAATGAAGAATTCAAAAAGATCAGGAAGAGTAGAAAGATGGAATGCACAAGTGGGACATTTCGATATCAAATATGAAATTCTATCTTCGCCAAAATCCCAAGTCATCGCAAATTTCTTAGCTGAATTTCCTTTGGAAAATGACGAAGTTGTGGAAGAAATGATGGAGGCAGAAGAAGAACATGGAGATCCAAAAGAATTATTGACAGAACCCAATAGATGGGAGATATTAGTGGATGGATCATCTAATGGAGAAGGAAATGAGATTGGAGTTGTTTTTATTTCACCAGAAGGAGAAAATACAGCTTTCTCATTTAGGTTAGAATTTACATCCACTAATAATGAGACAGAATATGAGGCTGTTATCCACGCTTTGAAATTTGCAATAGAAATGAAGTTGGAAAATGCTAGAATCACAAGCGATTCTCAATTGGTTATTCGTCAAATAACTGGAGAATATATAACAAATGAACCTTCTTTAAAGAAATACAAGAGACTCGTGGAAGAATTATCTGCGAGAATTCCAAAGATAAAATGGAGGCACATATCAAGGAAAGATAACCGGCTTGCGGACGCTTTTGCCTTCATATCTAGCATGATGACAAACCCACTTGCGAGATGCATAAAAATTCAAACACTCTTATTACCTTCAGTAAATAAAGAAGACGAAGATGTGGATGGGAATTCCGTCGAAATTGACGAAGAAGGAGAGAAAGATGTGATGATTGTAGAAAATGGCGAAATAGAAGCAAAAGAGAGAAACAAAGATTGGCGAGCGAAACTTCTTGCTTATTTGGCGAAAGGAGAAACTCCAAGAAATAGACTGGAGGCACACAAGCTAAGAAGTAGGGCAACTAATTATGAGTTAAGAGACGGAGTGTTATATCGCAGATCTTTTAATGGACCATCGCTAAGATGTTTGACAGTGGAGGAAGGAGAAAAGGTGTTAAAAATGCTGCACAGTGGAGATGCTGGTAATCATAGCGGAGGTAGATCTTTGGCATATAGAACGAAGATGCAAGGGTATTACTGGCCTTACATGCATGAAGATGCGAAAAAACATTCAAGGCGATGTGAAGAATGTCAGCGATTTGGAAAAAATATACATGCACCAGGAGCACCACTATCATCCTCAACAAGTGTATGGCCATTCAGAAAATGGGGATTAGATATTGTGGGACCATTTGTGCCTGGCTCTGGACAAAGGAGATACCTCATTGTGGCTACAGATTATTTCACAAAATGGGGAGAAGTAAAAGCAGTACAACATATTCGTGATAAAGATATTTTCACATTCATATTCGAGAATATCATCTGCAGATTTGGAATACCAGCACAGTTGATGTCTGATAATGGAAAGCAATTTGAAGGACAGAACATAGAATTACTGCTCAATGCATTTAAGATAAAGTGTGGAAAATCTACTCCTTTATACCCACAAGCAAATGGTCAAGCTGAGGCAACTAATAAAACGATCGCAGATATTCTGAAAAATAAATTAGAAGGGTATCACAAATCATGGTGTGATCAAGTACATAATGCAATATGGGCCTAAAACACCACTAGAAAAGAGGCTACTGGAATGTCACCCTTTTGTTTAACATATGGGGTTGAAGTCATTACCAATGAAGTTGCTATTCCTACAACAAAAAGAGAAGCGTGGGAAAGGAATTTAAGTGCTGGTATGATTTTACATAAACTAGATGAATTGGAAGAAAAAAGGGAGAAGACTCTACAACATATGGAAAACTACCAGCGAAGGTTAGCTCGCGAATACAACAAACGTGTCAAAAAAAGAGAATTCCAAATTGGTGATTTAGTTCTGCGAGAGACACCGAGATATCAGCGAGAGAATGGTGGAAAATTGGCGAAAAAATGGGACGGACCTTACTTAATTAAAGAAATAATTAGAAATGGGGCATACAAATTAATGGATCCTGAAGGAAGAGATGTTGGCCAACGACTTGATAGACCATGGAATAGACTATTTTTGAAAAGGTATTATCAGTGACAAATACTGTAAGGTAAGAAATATTGGCATAATTAAAGGTTATTATCAGTGACTATTTTTATTTTAAAGATTACGCGAGCAATATCGCGAGAAACGCGAATGAAATTTCGCAGAGATTAAGAGAATGGGACAAACCTTTATGGTGTGCAACTTAGTTCGCGAGTACAATTTTGTAAGAGGCAAATGTAAGACCTACAAGCACGTTATAAAGGGGGTATCTCTTTATATGATTCAGGGATAAGGTTATACCGCTACTGGAACCTGAGTCATACAGATGTAGGGGTTAAAGAAAACCTATCCGGGATAGAGATCTTGGATTTCTAGCTTTATAAGGTTATACCCTGGTTGGACGACTGAGAGTCTCTTCCAAGAAGTGCAGATAATGATCAAGACGCTGAGGTACACGGTTTATCCAAGGATGCCCGGGACGGAAGAACCTACCCAGGCCATCTTTGGTAAGTCTTGGCTAAAATGCACTTGGCCTGAAGAAAACCCCACCTAGGGTGCAGTCTTGTAACTATAAGCCATATAGGCATAAAGGACAAGAGGCTGCGAAAACAACTGGTTGTTGGTAAATATGGATGGGAGGAGCTAGTCTTGTATGGCCGATGTGCCCTCCTTGAAGGGGCAACCATGGGGAAGATAAGGGCAGCACCCTCCATTAGGGAGCTGATAAGTGTCTTAAGACGGAAATGTCATGGGGCTCTAAGATCGCAAGATCATTTAGGCCTGTCATATTGTCGCGTAAATTATACATAGGAAAAAATCCATAAGAGAAAAAAAAGTTAAGATGAGGTCAAGGGGTTTTTACATGCAAATGTGAAGACGTCCTGCGATTTCATCGCAAGAAGGAAATGTCACGAGGCTTTGTTTTCGCGAGAAAACTTAGACTCATCATATTGTCGCAATATGATAAAGAAATATAGATAAGGCAAGATCAATGGGTCAATACATGAAAGTGTAAAGACGTCCTGCGATTTTGTCGCAAAAAGAAAAAATTGGCAAAATAAGACCTTTAATTAGGAAGGCAAAATAAGACCAATAGAATAATCTTAAAAATTAATTCTTCTTTGTTAAGCATGCAGGGAAGATTTCTTTATCACAAGAAACAAGTTGAATTCAACAAGTCTCAAGAAATTTAATGAGGAGGCAAGCAAGGGAATAAATATGAAGGATTTCATTAAGTTTCTTGAGAATATTATAGTTCAAAAAAGGTTATATCATTTGCGAGAAAGAAGAAGATAAAAGAAATTAAAAATAGAACTCAAGCTTCAAGCGGTAGTCTCGCCAGATTTAGAATTGTCAGGATTGTTATCATCACCAATATTTCTTTCATCGCGAACATCATCGCCAGAGTTCTTTTTGTTACGATCTTCTCCTTCTTTTAGAGGGTTTTCTTCTTTTCCTTGATCATCTTCTTCTTCAGCATCTTCTTCAACATCTCCTTCAGAAGACGGATATTCTAAATCTTTATCCATAAGAAGAAGGACTTCATCATCGTCAACTTTCAAATGTAGAACGGATACAGGAGAAAGAGAGTTGGAGATCAAAATTTCGTTCACGAGAACTTCAGCACTAAGATGAACTTGGCGAAGGAAACCTTTCTCACGATTTCTGATCTCTATATTCTTGAAATACTCAAGATAATCAAGTCTTCTTTCTGCTTTATCACGAGTTTCTAAAAGGTTGAGAAGAAGAGTCTTGTTTTCTTTGCGAACACTGTCTAGCTCCTTAGTAAGATTGGTGATAGTAGAATGAAGGATTTTTTCAGATTCTGCGAGCAACAAGATAATGAAAGGTTATAGAAATAAATATATCGTGAGAATATCAACAAGTGAAATATAACATAAATTGTGACAAGGGAAATCAAGAAGTGAGGCAGTCATAATTGACTACCTTCTTTTTGCGAAGTTAAGTTTTGGATTAATGAAAAGAGGCAGTTCTCCCATTGGTTCATAGCATCATCAAATTTGTTGCCAACTATTCCTTTTACACGAGATTTCATGTTCTCTTCTTTGGTGCGTAAATATGAATTTTCTTTTGACAATGAGGAATGAGACTCCTTTAGTTGGGAATATTCATCTCGAAGCTTGCTGGCATTCAAACTAAGAGTTAGTCTACCCTTGATAAGTTTGTCTATTTCAGCGGCAGATGATTCAGTTACTTCGTCAAGTTTATTTTTAAGAGAGCGGAGAGACTGCTTTTGGTCATCACATATCCCTTGAAGATTGTTTACTTTCTGTGAGGAGATCGCCAACAAGCTTGATAATTTGTGTTTCTCTTGAGATAAAGTTTTATTCTTGTCTGACAAAGATTCTATAGACAAATTAGTCTTGGATAACGAATATGAGAGGCGAGTAACCTCGTTGTTTAGAAAACTGTGATTTTGCAATAATTGATTATTCTCATTTGTGAGATTTCTTATTTGATCAACTGAATACGTATAAAGATTATCTAATCTACTATGCTGGTCCATCCAAGAATCTCTTTCAATGCGAGCTTCATCAGCTATGGTTTCAGATTTAATTTTTTCGATGAAACGATTTCGGTTGGAAACTAATATATAAACCAAGAATTTAAAGGGAGGATTAAGTACGAAGAATATGGAAATAGAATAAAAAGATAAAAGGACAGGGGCAAAAAGAAGCTTACTTTTTAGCTCATCAATCTTTCTAGCGAGATTCTCGCTATTCAGTACAGAGTTATTGAGCTTGTAGTTTAGAGTTTCACATTCAGAAGTCTTATCTTGAAGACTTTTTCTCAAAGCAGCATTTTCATTCTCTAGAGAAGCTCGTGAAACAGAATTGTCTGAGCCAAAATATTTGAGCAAAGTTTCGCAAACTCCGCTTTGGAGAGAATCAGTAGAAGAATCTCTATCATTATTTAGAATGTTAGATAAAATTTTGAAAGCAACATCAATTCCTGCGATGGTCTCATTTGATGAAGGAAGGGATGTAGAAGGTGAAATAGAGGAAGTGAGGACAAGTTGATGATTTGAGTCATTAGCAATGGTTGTATCATCAGAAGGAGGAGTTTTCGGGAAAGTAACATTTGGAGGAAGTAAAGGGCTAGAGGGAGTTTCAAGTATGATGGGTTCTGCAATTTGAATTGGTGAAGGACCAGTAGAGGCAGTGGTAGTGAAAGCGAGCTTCTCTCCAGAAGAAGGAGGAAGATCAGATTGCACAGGTGTAGGTGAAGCTTTCGCAGATATTAAGGGAGGAATGACGAAATTACTTCCAAAGGTCTTATTTAATTGGTGAGATCTTTTAGGAGGATTAGCATTACCCTCGTCATTCTGCAAACAATAATCTAGATAAAAAACAGAGGCAACAATATTGTTATTAAGAAATAGAATGTGTTTCTTACTACCTTATTGCTCGCAGAATTTTCTTTCCTTTTTCAAGTCGGCCTTTTATGAATAATAGGTTTTTGAGTCGAGGATTGGGAAATAGATGCAGCTCCACTGAAGAGTACATAATATGGGGTTATAAAGAATTAAGTAAGAGAAGATCGAAGAATATAAATAAAAAGTTTGATCTAAAAAAATACCATGATCAAAAATATACCTCGAGGACTCCATTAATACAGTAGCAGAAGAATGAGAAGGAGAAGAAGTTGCAGAACAAAAAGCAAAGAAACTAAGTAAAGAAGAAAGAAAGTTAAGAGAAGAAAACTAGAAATGAAATTCGACTCTTCCTTTTATAGGCAAAGAAGGGAGTAAATTATGTGAGACGTGTCAATACAAAAGGACAGATTTACAACACGTGTTAACAAGGAAAGCTGAATTAGCGGAATATTGCCGTAGAAAAAAGTTTAGATATTCTTGCGATAGTTAAGGATTCTCATGATCGTTTCTTCTTCGCAGAAAAGACATGAGAAGAGGCAAGATGTAGTACCAGAATATCGCCACAACGATATTTTCGTGATAAGAACGACATTTCCACGAGAAGGTTGAATACTCCCACTACAAGAATGACATCTTTCACGAGAGCATCGTGAGAATTCTCCAACGAAATTTGGTGAGCAACATGAGAAAGCATCAAGATAGTTGACAATTGAAGAAGCATGATAAAAGAATGTTGTTTCACGAGGATTACGAAAGATGGCAAAAATAAACAATGTAACTGCCACGATGAGATCGCAGAATAGATCCGAAAGAAGGGGAAAGCTTAGCTGTCTTCCATTATGTAATTTCCTATATAAGGAGATCAGGTAAGTCCAGAGAATGATGATGTATTTTTTAGAGTTGAGAAAATCTTGAGGAGAGAGAAACTCCAGAAAAGAAAGTTGTAATTCTGAGTTTGAATATTTTCTGTAAACATTTCTGAGATCTAAATATTAAATATGTCGTTTAATTCTTCAATCTTCAACTAGTTTCACTTAGATTTTTATTGGATCTTAATAGGAGTGTAGTGTGGGAAATCCTGCTACTACATTCATATTGTATTCCTTAATGCTATGTCTATCTAGATTGTTCATGCTTCATAGTTTTATGTTTTCAATATGTACGACTTGAAAGATATGTTAGGGAATGAAACAGTTCAAGTCAAATATCACTAAACTCAAGTGGAAGGATGATGTTGTGGTTGTAGCTCTGTACTTCTTCACTTCCTCAAGTCTTCACAATACTTGTAATGTCTCATCCTAATACTTTCAAGCTAACCTATATGAAATTGACTCTAGTACATTTAAATCAAGCGACTCTTAAATGAGTTTTTGGTTCACTAAAATATGACAACCAAACTTGACATACCAACACTTGGTGGGTTCAACCGAGCTATGCTCTAACAGGTAGGGTTTATCAAAGGATCATAAGGTGTTCCGATTGAAACTCATATGTAAAAAGTCACAATGTGTAAAATCAATTTGTGTTTACATGAGTTGTGTTTAGCATAAACATATGTGGTTCGGGTTTTCAACTTTTTCTATTAGCACGCATTAGTTAAAACCGATTCAACCTTTCTCAGGTAAAGGTTGCTCTTTGTTGTTGTTCTTTTTTTCTGGCGAGAGGATGATAACATACTGGGGGAGAGTTCTAACTTGAACTTGCGCTTAATGATATATCTTTCCGGGCAGAAGAGGATGCGGAATCTGAGGTAACGAATTTGTAAGTTAATCATTTTCCTGTTTAAAAAAAGCCTGCTTATATTGCATATATTTTGCTTTTGCTTAACAAAATTTCGATACAATTGATATGTATTCCATTATGTGTGTATGGATGTGTGTGTGATTCAATTGTTTCCGATTAAGAAAAATTGTGTCAATTTATTTGGCTTATTTGGTATCTTCTTTATTGTTTGATATCAAGTGTTTTTGCTTAATGAAATTTCGGTGCAATTGCGGTGCTATAATGTCTATGTTTGTTTCAATTACTTCCGGTTAAGAAAATAATTGTGCAAGTCAATTTATTTTGGTTTTTATGTATTGTTTATGGCTTGACTAAATACGGTTTAGTCCAATTCGATTCCGGATAAGAGAAACTAAGTTAATTTTGATCTTAGTTAGACTTATCAAATTAAAGGATTCGGTTATTCAAGTCTAATTGAATTCCTTGAAAAGAAATACTAGTTATCTAACCTAGTAATTGTCTTGTCTAAAGTGAAAGCTCTAAGTTATTGTCTGAATAATTAGAACCTGCTGAGAGAAATAAAGTTAATTCTGATCTTTATTTTGGTCTTATATAAATAAGCGACTGCATGTTTACAATCGATTTAACATAGAACTAAGATTCTTAGGCAATTTGTTAAACTATTAGGGAAAATTACTTCGAGTAATTGTTTCCTTGATAACATATTAAAACTAAATTACTTGTAGTTTCGTTTTTGATATTGGTTATCTAAAATGGTATATGAAACTTTCGTGCTTAATTCTTATAGGTTGTACAAGTCTTTTAGATTTGTAAGATCCTTTCGGTTTGAACTTTATTTGCTCGAACCTTTGTCATTTTATGACAAAAAGGGGGAGAAATATATGGAGTAAACAAGTGATTTTCAATCACCAAGGAAAGGACAATTGTGCTTAAACGTTATATCTAACGAAAGAGTAAAGCTTTGACTAAAGGGGAGAAACAAATCATATTGATGTGTAGTTATCTTGACTACAAAAGGGGAATAACAAACATGTTCGGATTGAAAATCTACCTATCTTACCTTTAATGGGAGTATAAGATTTGTTATTCAAATGTCAACATCGGCATTTATTAATTGAATATATGCAGGTTATTGTGTTGTTGAAACTTGGAATCAAGCGTATGTATAATGAATTTTTGTAATTTGTTTATCCATATGTATTAAGAGTTTTATCACTAAAATTGACCAAGGGGGAGATTGTTAGATCATAGCTCGGTTGAACCCACCAGGCGTTGGTATTTTAAGCTTGGTTGTCATATTTCAGTGAATCAAAACTCATCTAAGAGTCGCTTGATTATGTACTAGAGACAACTTCGTATAGGTTAGAATAGAAAGTCTAGGAATATGAGACATACAAGTATTACTCGAAGACTTGAAGAATGTGAAGAAGTAACAAGGTACAATGATGACATCATCCTTCCTCTTGAGGTTAGTAATATTGACTTAAATTGTTTCATTCGTAACGTACTTTCAAGTCGTGCTATATTGAAAACATAACTACGAAGCTGTGAATGATTATTTTACTCTAGTAGTGAGATATGATCATATGATCATAGTGTTAAGGAATTAGACTACGAAGTATAACACTTATCTTTTGAACTTCGTAGATATGACATCGACATAATCGTATGAATGCTATTGTGATTATGTGTATGGGTAAAGGTGAAGCTTTCATCCTAAGAAACAATATTTACATTTGTTTAAAGAAAGTACATTCATAAACTTTTTTTATGAATTGAAATGGAAATTTCTAAAATAAGATTCCTCTTTCTCTCTCTCATCTTCGTCTGCAACTTCCGGGAAAGAAAAAAAATGCAATCAAGAGTGATCTTGATTTGTTTAGTTTGATATGATATTTCAGTTCTTCCAAACAGATCCGGATCTTTAATATAGTAACTAGTTCTTATGTATCATAAATAAAACTCTTCTGTTTCGTTGCGATTTTAGGTTTTAGTTTGTTTTTTTTTTTCCTACGTTTAATGGCAAGTTATTGCTGGTTAAATGGTCTCCTATCGCTGATGGATTGTATATTCCATTCAGTTGTATTCAATCATGATCATATATTCAAGTATGTTGTTGAAGATGTTTCATATAAATATTTTGCAAATCCTCGCCAACAAGATCAGGGGCTGTGGATTATGAATGTAGCAGCAGTTTTATGGGCTATTTTCTTCTTCTCAATAGAGAATCAGAGTTTGAAGACTCACAAATCAAAATGGTTAAATATGATTTCAGAAACCATCATCAAAAAGCATCGATTTCCTCTTGGAATTAGATGCAGTTAGTACTTTGGATATATCCTAATTCCTTTGTGATGGGAATTTTCATCACTACTTGTATTGTGTATTTTTCGTCGTGGATGTACTTGAATTCGATGTATGATTATTTACAATATTAATTAAAAGTTTATTTTCCTTCAAAAAAAAAGAAAGGGAAATCGATAGGCTTATTGGTATTGTTATTTATTGCATATGTTGGATTACCAATATGTGTGAGTTAGTAGAACCGATCATAAATTGTTATGTATCTTGGTATAACTAACCACAATGCCTGACTTATGATTTGGTATGACTAGTTTTTATTAATTAGTGTAATCGATCCTAAGTAATCACCTGAGATGGTATGATCGATATTTGTAATTGGTGTGACCGATCACAAAAGAATTATGTAATCGATCCTTGTAATTGGTGTAACTGGTCCTAGTAATTGGTGTAACCGATCCTAGTGACTTTTGTAACCGATCACAAGAAATACCATGAGTATATGGTAACCGGTCCTAGTAATTGACGTAACCGATCCTGGTAACTGTTGTAACCGGTGCTAGTAACTTGTGTGTTCGATCAAAAGTAATCTATATTAAGTTATAACCAATCCTAGTGATTGGTAGAACCGATTGAACCCATGATTGTGATTTGATATTTGATCAATCACATAGTTGTCTTAGAATACAAACGAACCAATTCTAAACTTGTTTGGAAGTGTGGTATAATCGATTCCAATATTGTAAATATAAACACGAACAATAACTCTAATCTTTTATTGCCCAAAGATATTCCTTAATTACTTAAGGAGATCCCGGTCCGAAATAAATTAAGAATCTTTTAATTAAGGTTGTTAGTTTTATATGCTTAAATTACCAATAATTAAATGAATATCTCTAGAAAATAAAAATTAGTAATGTGCATTTACTAATTGGAGATTTTCTATTGTGAGATTTCGGAAATATTGGACAAAGCATTTCCAGGAATTATGAAAACCGATTTTGGGCATTTATTGCATATCTTAAGAATAATTCGGTTTTGGAAATTCCTTGGTGTCCAAACATCCTTGTTCTATAAATACCGATGTTTGCATTTCTAGCAAACTATCCTAAGATCCAGACAAACTTCATCTTTTTTTGATTGTGGTGGAGCCGTCTATCCGGAGAGAAAAGTATCCTAATTAGGCAAAATCTCTTACGACCACTAGTTTAAAGACTTCTGTGGGATCAAGAAGCTCTATGAGTACCATTGGTGGGAAACTAGATAATTGTAGTTTATTAGTTTTCGATTGATTTGATTGACTAACGGTTGTTGAATGAGGAGTTTATCTAGACATAGATTTCTTAAAAGCCATAGAAAATGATTAAGGAATAAATCAAGCTATGAAAATCGAAAATGATCGATATCTAATGGCGTTTACTTCTTCAACGACATCTCAAATTATTTTCCCTTGGTCTTTTATGGAAAAACCTACACAGTTATCTGATATGACAAACCAGAAGGAGGCTAATCTCAAAAGTAACTCAACTACAAACACACAAGATGATGCGGATATGAATCAGAGTAAATCATATGCAAGTATTGTTTCACCATACAGATCGATTGATTTTGATACGTCAAAATTGGCTAAGCCTTGTTTTGATGGATCTCACGTTGCGATCAATATAACGGAAGAGGAATATCAAAAGGGTGTAATGGATTGTAAAAACTTCTTAATTGGAAGATTATTAATGCCTAAAGGCTCGATCCCACTGAAGATGGCAGAAATAAATGACAAGCTAAAGCAGGTATGGAACATCAAACCTTGGTCTATCTCAACTTTAGGTAAAGGGTTCTATTGTTTCAATTTCTCTTGTGAGGAGGATCTCTCTTGGGTCTGATCTGCATGAATTTGAAACATTAAGCCGGGTATTATTCACTTTAGAAAATGGATGCCTGATTTTAATCCGTATAAGCAAAATCAATCTCTGGCGCAGGTTTGGGTAAGAATTTTTTATCTAAGCTATGAATATTGGAGACCTAGAACCTTATTTGAAATTTCAAATGCCTTAGGGGACCCTTTATATGTAGATAACGCTACAATAACAAGAAGATTTGGGCTATATGCGAGAATTCTATTAGAGGTGGATCTAGCAAAGCCTAGAATTCATGAAGTGATGATTCATCGAAAAGACCATTCTTTCCTGGTAAAGGTCGAGTATGAAAAAATACCATCTTATTGTTCCTTATGTAAAACAATAGGTCATGGTGAAGGTATATGTACTAAGAAGAAACAAACTGAGATTAATGTAGTTGAGCCTGCCAAGGAAGTGGATAATCAAATAAAGCCAAAACGTGTTCAAAAAAAATCCTCAAACAGCAACAAAGGGTGCCAATGGGGAAAATCCGGTGATTATTTGCCCGGTTGTCAATGTAGTGTCTGCTCCTAATCCGGTGATCTTATGCCCGGTTGTCAATGAAGTATCTTTTCTTAATCCGGTGAATATATGCCCGGATGTCAATGAAGTGTCTGCTCCTAATCCGGTTGTCAATGAAGTGTCTGCTCCTAATCCGATTGTAAATGAAGTGTCTGCTTCTAATGGGTTTGCTTGTCAAAGCTCTGATAACTCTAATGCTGATGTAATAACTCTTATGAGTCCAATTCCTGAGCTTTTGGTAGTTGATATGGGGGATGTTCAACCAAATAAGGGGGACAAAACTCAGATTACTAGTCCTAAGCGCCCGGAGGAGGATAATGTCAGTGTTGAGACCTTAGAAGATGATACTAATGCAGGACCTTATTTTGAAGCGGTTCTCTCTAAGTATCAGAAAAATCATGCTCAGGAAAAGAGGAAAAAAGGCGGAACAGGCAGAATCGAAACCTTGGAACATGAGGCCAAGGAACACTTCCAACCCTTCTCAATGAGAACACTATACTGGAACTTGCGTGGATTTGGTAACTCTGACACGCAACTTGTTTTTTACAATTATTGTAGTAAATTTTCTCCACAACTTGTTTTTATTGCAGAACCTTGGATCACTTTTGCTTCTATTCCTACCAATTTCTGGACTAACCTTGGTCTGAAAATAGTTGCAGTCAACGATAGAGGTAACCAAAGGCCTAATTTATGGTGTTTATGTGATATTAATGTTAAAGTGGATGTAATGAAGAATACTAGACAAATGATCTCTTGTAAGGTTAATATGGGAAACATGGATTTTTATATTACAGGGGTGTATGCTGCAACTTCTTATATTGCTCGAAGAGATCTTTAGGGGGACTTGACGGATTCGATGACTATTCTTAAGGGTCCTTGGTGTATCATTGGTGATTTCAATGCTGTTTTGGGTGCTCATGAGAAGTCTAGCATCCCTCCTCCTTCGAAGAATTCTTGTGAAGACTTCTTGGCTTTCACGGAAGCTAATGAGCTTCACCATCTGGATACCAAGGGAGCTACTTACACTTGGTCTAATGGTCGCAAAGGTAGACTCCATACAGAGCTGAGACTGGATAGAGGTATTTGTGATGAGCAATGGTTGTTATCCTGGGATTCCACTGTATGCAGTGCGCTGCCTCGTGTTAAATCTGATCATCACCCCCTGCTTTTGGAGTCTCATAAGGGAGATACTTCTTTTTCTTCTTCTTTTAAATTCCAAAGCACGTGGCTAAATCACTCGGGTCTAAGATATGTGGTTAACAGTGCTTGGAAACAACAATTATTCGGCTGCCCTATGTATGTCTTAATTCAGAAGTTAAAGTTTCTAAAGTCAGTGCTTAAGTGCTGGAACAAGGAGGTGTTCCGTGATATTAAACTCAAGGTCAATGGGGCTACTATTGCGCTGGAAAATATTTAACATCGTATTGAGGAAGAGGGGTATTCAGATGACTTGAACTACATTGAGGTTGAGGCTTCAAAAAACCTGGTGGATGCTCTGAAGATTCAAAAAGACTTCTGGAAAGATAATTCGAGACTTAACTGGGTAAAGGATGGGGAAGCTTGCACTAAGTTTTTTGACACTTACGTGAAGATCAGAGATGCAACGAACAAAATTACTCACCTGAAGGCAAATAATGACATGATGTGCTCGCATGATGAGGTGTCGAAACATGTGGTCGATTATTTTCAAAATTTATATGCTAAAGATAATGTTAGTCCTTCTACAGATTTCATTTCGCAGAATACTCGGATATCGGTGTCTCTGGAGGATAACTGTATTCTAACAGCCATTCCTGACAACCTGGAAATCAAAGCTTTGGTGGATGCTATGAATGCAAATGGTGCGCCGGGGCCAGATGGTTTCGGGGGTATCTTCTTCACGTCGTTCTAGGATATAGTAGGTACGGATGTTACTAAGTCGATCAACTTCTTTTTTCAAAAACGTTGGCTAATCCCCAATGATAATCCTATACATGTTATTATCATACCTAAAGAACCTGGTGCGGATGTAATTGAAATATTTCGGCCAATAGCGATTAGAAACTTCCATTTCAAGATAATTGCAAAGATATTAGCTAGCCGGCTGTCTCCGATAGCTTCCAAAATTATATCTCCTCATCAAAGAGCCTTTATCAAAGGCATGGATATCTTTGATGGAATTGGTATTACTTCTGAGGCTATTAATATGCTAGATTATAAGTGTTTTGGAGGTAACGTGGCCCTTAAGCTTGATATTCGCAAAGCTTTTGACACTCTTAACTGGGATTTCCTTCTTAAGACTCTTCAGGGCTATGGGTTTTGCGATACCTTTCTAGGGTGGATTCGCTCAATTTTAAACTCTGCAAGGCTGTCAATTATGATCAATGGTAAGGCGATGGGATATTTTCCTTGTCACATAGGGGTGCGCCATGGTGACCCTCTCTCTCCGATTTTTTTTGTCTGGCGGAAGATGTGCTAAGCAATGCTATTACGAAAGCTTTTGAGCAGGGACGGGTGCTGAAGGTTTGTTCTCCGAGAGGTATATATTTTCCTTCTCATGTGATGTACGCGGATGACATAATGGTCTTCAGTAGAGGAATGAGACGAGATATTCGGGTATTATTGCAGATTGTCGAGGAGTATGGTCAGAATTCGGGGCAATTTATTAGTCCAGCGAAATGTACAATATTCTCCAGCAAGCAGGATTATGTCAGAATCTCCGGTGTTGCTTCTTCTTACGATATTCCGATGGGTTCGCTTCCTTTTCGATATCTTGGTTGCCCTATTTTTCGAGGTAATCCTAAAACAGCTCATTTCAGAGAAATTATGGACAGAATCAAACTTAAGTTTTCAGCTTGGGAAGGTAAATTGTTATCTATGAGGGGTATAGTGGAGCTTGTTAAGTCTGTCATAGCCAGCTCTGCCTTATATAGCTTCCATGTGTATAAATGGCCTGTTTCTTGCATTCTTACGCTTGATAGATGGATACGAAACTTTGTTTGGTCGAGTGACATCGATATATTTCACCACAACAATATGGCTTGGGACAAAGTCTGCCTGCCTATAAATAAAGGAGGTCTGGGTATTAAACCTTTGAGAAGCCTGAATGACGCGGATCTGATGAAGATTTCTTAGAAGATTATGACCGGTGACTCACACTTTAGTACCTTCATTAAGGTTCGTTTCACAGGGGCGGCTTACAAGATTTCTTCAATTTGGCACGATTTCAAAAAGCAGTGGAGCATCATTCAAGACAATGTCTTTTGGTTGGTTGGCAATGGGTGCAAAATAAATTTTTGGAATGATCACTGGAATATGAATATGGGGTCTTTTGTAGCAGATTACTTAGAGCTAGACAACTCAAATCTTCATAATTGGGTGGTGGATTTTATAGTGAATGAAGGGTGGAACTTCCCTGCTTACATTCCTGAGCTAACTGGGCAGGTTCGTCAGTTAATAATTGAAACTCCTTTAGCTCTGAACCTGGCAGATAAACAAATATGGACAGTTAGTAACTCTGGGGACATTTCGATGAGGGATGATTTTAATTTTCATAGGCCGAGAGAGGTGGAAAGGCAGGACTTCAAGGATCTATGGGCTATCAAGATTCCGCCGCGCCGTGCTTGTACTGTGTGGAAAGTATTACAAAAAAATTACTTCGGATGACAATGTTAAATACTTTGGTACGGACACTGTTAACTGCTGCAACCTATGTACTTCTCCTTGCTGTGGGGAAACCCAAAATCACCTATTTTTGGACTGTGTGTTTGCTACTTCACTTTGGGATTGGATTATGTGGGTCTTTTGCAGCAAAATTGACTGCTCTAGTGTGCAGGCGATCTTCGCTTCAGTAAGAAGTTTTTCTGGCTGCTCACAAACGAGAAATCTCATGTGGATTGCGGTGGGGTGCTGAATTTGGATGATTTGGTACTGCCGTAACAAGATAAGGTTCGAGAAGCGGGAGACTTCTTCTCTACAAGCTATCACTTAGCTATATAATATCATTGTGGAGTTGAGTACGCATGGGGGAGGCTTCTCTTTCTACACCTCTGCAGATAAGAGGATTTTGGAGCTCCTGGGAATCAAGAGGCGTTCGCCTAAAATGCCTACTGCTATTTTAGTGAAATGGATTACTCCGCCGCATGGCTGGATCAAAGCAAATACAGATGGCTGCTCGCTAGGCAATCCGGGGAAAGGCTAATGGGGTGATGCAAGGATGTTTATCACAGAATCTGGGATTCACTAATTCCATGTATGCTGAGCTGTGGGGAGAAATCTACGCCTTTCGGATAGCTAGTATAAAAGGTATTAGTCAGTTGTGGTTAGAATGTGACTCTACTTTTGTTATTAAGGCTATCAAAAATCCGAATTTAGTACCGTGGATACTAGCGACTCACTGGAATAACTGTTTGAAGTTCGCCTCTTCCATCAGGCTAATTTGTACTCACATCTTTCGTGAGGGTAACTCGGTAGCAGAACTTCTGGATAAACATGGGGCATCTAATGATTCGCGTTGGTGGTCAATCACTCCTTCTTTCGCAAGAAGGATGCTTTCTTTTGATAACTCCATGCTTCCTTTATACAGATTTAGAAATATGTAATTTTGGTTTGGTTTGGTTTCTGTTTGTTTTTTCTCTTTCTATTTTCTGCCCTTGTGGAGGTTAAGCCTAGTCCCCCTCCTTATTTTTTCCTTGGATTAATATATTGGTTCTCTTTGTTTAAAAAAAAAAGATTTACTAACGGCTGTTGAACTTTGATTGCACCTAGTTTGTTTATTCTTGAGAATCTTCTCTTCTGATATAAGATTCACTCAAACCAGATAGAAGTGTCCACGGGATCTTTAAAATAGTTTGTAGATCTAAAGACATCTTATGATAATCCATTGTTAACAGACTCCGTTCTGTGCATGACTGATCACAAGAGATTCAAGTGGTGTTGTGCAGATTTAATTGAAGATTTGAAGACGAAGAAGATTTCTTATTGGTTTCTCATATCTTTGTGTAGCACAAACCTTGATCGGATGGGATCCAACTAAAATCGGATTTATTCGATTGATTAATTGCGTGAGATCGGCATCGCTTTATAGTTTCTTTTTGGATTCTATGTTGATTGGCCGCAAATATAAACTCTGCTACTTCGGTAGTTATTGGATAGATTGATCTAACCAGGCAAAGGAGTTTATTTGTTTAAATGGAAGAGCCTTTGCATATGACTTGGGATATCTTTATCTGGAAAGAATCAATAGAGTTATTACCAAACAGATTTGTTGTTCCTTTACTGTTTGGAATACGATCCAAAGGAATTGTTCCAGTGCGTGCACTTATTGAATGTCGGAAGCATAGGGATACTGAAGAAACTACATGAACTAGGTTTAGTTGCTTGGTCTTAACTATACAAAGTTGGTTTAGATTTTGTATAGTGGCTTAATTCTGAGAGTATTCAATTCTGGACTTGGTCCCGGTTTTTTTTTTTTTTTGGATTTGCGGTTTCCTCGTTAACAAAATCTTGTTGTGTCTTTTACTTTTCTATTTTCGCAATTATAATTTTTTATTATGATTAAAAGTGAAATACACAAATGTTAAATCCGTATTGCTTGATAGTGATCCTATAGTGTTTGGTTAAGTCCGAACCTATTATCAAGTAATCACACTTTGATTGTTGTATTGTCTCGGTATACCGATTTGTCGTATTGTCTCGACTTTTTTCATAGACAATCACTTTTGGTAAGAGGACTTATATGTAGTTGCAGGAAATCCCATACTACACCCCTCACAAGAATTCACACAATCAAGTCATTTTAGGATGAACAATCACAATCTTTATTGATTAATCTCACAAATTTTACAAGAAAGAAAAGAAATGAAACTAAGAAATTAATCAACTGCTCTGGAATTTCTCTCTCCTAATGACTTGCTCAATACTCGAAAAAGATCTCTCTCCTTCTCTCAAGCCTGTTCAGTTCTTTATATAGGGAATTACATAGTGGATGACTGTAGTTGCAGTAATTCCCACACTACACCCAACTCAAGAATTTATGACATAATTTGAAGATTAAGAACCTTTTTTATTGATATGATCTTAAAAGAATTACAGTAATCAAGAATACAATTCACTTAATAAGATTTTCTCTCTCCTAAAAACTTTCTTAGCACTCAAAAATTCATCCCTCTCTCTGGAACTATTCATTTCCTTTATATAGGCATTTACATAGTGGATTACATCTCATGACAGCTCATTTACAGCTAAGATTCCCTTTAGTTTCGGATCTAAGTTCTTGCGATACATCGCAGTTTGCATCGCCTTAATCTTTCGCAGGTTTTATTGATTCATCGCGGAAATGTCATGCCTTTCTCATGTTTCTGTCGTTTTCATCCGATATGTCATTCCTTACGTCATTTTGAGATGTATTGTAGAATATCATTGATGTATCGTAAACATGTCTCGCAGAAATGTTGTTTACTTCGCAAGAATATTGTTGTGACAATATTCTGATCCTACATCTTGCCACTTCTCATATCTTTTCTGCGAAGAAGATAAAGATCATGAGAATTTAAATCTCTTGATTTGCCGCAACTCCTTATCTTTTCACACTACCTTCACTCTGACACGTCTCTGCATCCATCGCTAGATATTCTACGTGTGTTTCTTCTCTCATTTATTCCTTGACACATCTTTTTTCAACCTTTGAATTCTGACCATTCACGTATTTTCTTCATTGAATGCACTGATGTTCTCGAGAATCTTCTTCTCTTATAAATATCTTCTTCGCTAATCTCTCCTCTTCTTTTTACTTTGTCTTTTTACTTTTTCTCTGCAACTCTTCTGTTCTTCATCTTCTTCCGCAAATTCCGGATCTACTACTGTTTCAATCTTGTTTCTTTATTCTTCTTCATCTTAATCATCATTCCCATACTAAAAAATGGCTCCTGCTAAAAAATTAGGTCAACCTACTTTCCAAAAACACCAACAGAAGTTCCAAACCTTAGGTTTCACACTTTCTAAGATCCCTGGTCAATCTTCAGACACTGATCTCTCCATTGATCTAGTTTCAGAATTTCCTTCTTCCAATGGGAAAATCCGTATTTCGCTAGGTCAACTAGAAGCTGGCCTTCCTATCCCTCTTTATAACCCAGATCTCCCTATTTTTTATGAAATTATTTCTGATGTTAAATTTTCACGAGCAATCTATCAATTAAGTGGAGATTGTATTCGTCTCATTCTCGAATATGCCTTTCGTGGAGCTGGTAAAGGATCTCGCTATCCTGAATCTGCGAAACATCCTGATTTTAAAGATATCCTAATTATTCCAGCGAAATATACCGTGGAGAATTTCTTTGCGAATTATCAAGTGATTCCCATGAAGAAAGATAACAAGTGTTGGGCTGTTCGTTTGAATAGGAATATAAAGGTTGCGAAGGATAAACTTCTTATGCAAGATATAGATTATTATTCAAGTAAAAACCAAGGTCCACGCTTCTCAAAAGATGATAATTGGTGTAGATTTCCTCTCCTCCTTGAAGGTCCATATATTTCTGACGCTCTCGATCTTCCTGCGAATCTTGCGGCGTATTGTCCTTGGGTTTTTAACTGGCCTGAAAGGAATTCTGAGGTATATCTCGCAAAATTTATCATTATTCGCAAATTTGGATAAATGTATCATTCTTATTGATTATATTGAGATATCTTTTATCAGATTGAAAGAATGAAGCTTAACTATGCCAATACTGGGAGTCTCAATCTCCTTCAAATTTTAAAAACCTTCACAGATGAAGTAAGAAACAATCTTCTATAACCTTTAACAATATATTGTTGCCCCTGTTTCTTATCTTTATATGTGATTGTTTTCAAGGAAATACCATTTGTCGCGGTGGTTGAAGCCAAAGATAAAGGCAAAAGAGTAGCAACTCCAAATGAAAGTTCCGGTGCTTCTCCTCGCCGCAATAAAAATCAAACCGCTGACGGTCCCCCAAAGAAGATAAGAAAAACTCAACCACTTCCTTCTGATAATTCTCAACTCAGAGAGACTTCTATTATCGCTGAAAAAGATAATAAAATTGAAAAAGATAGTGGAATTAATAATGATGCCTCTGTGGGCACTTCAATACATATTTCTTCCGCAAGAATTAGGTCTGCGATGGGTCTTTCTCAATCTGAGACTCCAATGGATCAATTGTCAAACATTTTTGGAAACCTCTTACAAGGTGTTGGAGAGGATGATATTACTCGTACTTGCGACTATCTCTCAAAGATCTGTGACGCTTCAATCTTGACTAATAATAAAGATCTTAAAGGAGTCTCAAGATTTATTAACCAAGGTTTTCTTCATGCGTTAGCTTCGTTGGTATGCCCCTTTCCTTCATTTTTCTTGTAGTAAACTTCACATTTGTCATGAGTATCAAAGATCTTTTACTTATCTTACCAATTTTCTCTTTTCTGTCACAGACTGCTAGAGATTCTTTTTCTGTTGCTTCAGAATTAGAAAGTAGATTATCATCATCACATAAAAGGCTTACTGATTCACAATCTGAATCTGCAAAACTTCTCGAGAAAAATAAGCAATACGAAGCTGAAATCTCCATTCTTCGCGAAAAATGTAAACAGTTGGAAGTAACTGGAAATATTGAGCTTCTTAATAAAAACAAATCGCTTGAAGTAGAAATTCAAGTTCTTCAACAGAAATTAGTTGATAAGGAGAAATTCTGCAAACAAGTTATTGGTATAAATCTTCCCCCCCCCCCTTTTTTTTTAGCTTATTTGGGCAACCATTTTGCAGATGCCTATAATCTTACTGATGAAGCCATCATTCTTAATTCTTTTGATGAACCCATAGATGAAACCACTCTTCTTAAGTGTCTTAATGACGCTTTAAATAACTATTCAGATGAAAAAATTAATACTTTGTCCATTGATGAGCTTAAATATCATATCCCCCTTATGAGAATGGATTATAGATTTGTATTAAGTACATCCAATAGTTTAAAGACTTGCAGAGATGAATTTAGAGAAAAAATCAAAGCCTTAAAATCCACGAAGAATGAACTTGAGAAGCATAAAGAACGCATTACTCTTCAAGGAGCTGAAGCTCTATCAAAATTTCGCAATACCCGTATTGATACTGAACTTGAGAGAGATAGACTTAAGAATGAAAATATTAAACTTCTGAAAAGAGAAAAACAAATCCGTTCCCATCTTCTCATTCAAAGTGATGATGAATTCGCATGGGCTGCGAAAATTCTCGATAACGCTAGGAAAAACTTAGCGATAGATGTCAGTATTCATACCGAGAAAGCAACATTGATACAAGAAATGATCCATGAAAGAGAAGGTTATTTATTGCTCCTCTAATATCTTTGTATTTCTTGTAGATTTCCAACCAATTTCTAATTTGTTGTTGTATCATCGCAGAATATGAAGGAAAATATTCCAAAAGGGTAGCAGAACTTGAAGAAGAAAAAAGTGGTCTTGCGAAAAATCTTGCTTCCCGTAATGAAAAAATCTCAAGACTGCGAGAGAAAATAAAGATATCCAACTCAAACTTGCGTAATAATCTTCTCACCGTTCGCAATAATGCTATTGAGAAAGTTTGTAAAGATAATGATCTTCCTCTTAGTTTATATCCTTGTCTTATGGATAATATCCCAGCCAGTTCTCAAGTACTAGTTATTTCTGATAGTGAGGCTGATGCAGATGAAAGTGAGAGCGAAGATGAGGAACGAACTAATGATGAAGATGGTGAAGATGAAGATGAAAATAATGATGGAGATAAATCCCAATAGTTTTATTTTTTCTTTTTGATCTTCTCCTGTATTTCTCCCTTTCTTTCTTGAGATAATTATCTGCGACAAATTGTAATATTCTGCGAATTATCTGCAACTCCTGATGTCTTTCAATATATAAATTCTTTTTTGCTTCTATTTGTTTGTTATTTATATGAATTTATTATATAATGATGAATAACAATATTTACCATTCTATGCATCATTCCCATACTTTCCCCTTGTTATTAATCTGCAATATGATAAATGAAGTATCGCAAATAATAGTGCGAAAAATCCGTTAAATGCTTCGCAGATATAACCTCTCTTGTGGTCTTATTTTGGCTTCCTAGTGAAAGGTCTTATTATGCCACTTTTATGCGACAAGATCGCAGGACATTCTTACTTTTACATGTAATAATCCATTGATCTTGTCTTATCATTTATTTTGATCTCTGCGACAATATGATAAGTCTAAGCCATCTTGTGAGATTAACCTCTCTTTTCTTTTTAAGACTTATGACATTGGCGTCTTTGCGATGAAATCGCAGGACATTTTTGCGATTTATATCCTCTTATTATTGATTTCATTTATCTCGTCTTTTGTTTTTATCGCAAAAACCCATTGATCTCATCTTAACATTTCTCTTTAGGATTTTTGGACTATCATGCGGCAATATGACGGGACTAAATATTCTAGCGAATATAAAGTCCCATGACATTGATGTCTGTGTCACGCGACAATATGACGGGCCTAAATAATCTTGCGAATATAAAGTCCCATGACATTGCCGTATTTTTTGATACGCAGCTCCCTAATGGAGGGTATCGCCCTTATCTCTCCCCTTGGTTGCCCCTTCAAGGAGACGTACTTCTTCCATACAATAGTAGCTCCTCCCATACGGTTCTAGAAACAACCAGTTGTTTTCGTAGCCTCTTATCCTTTATGCCTATATGGCTTATAATTACGAGACTACACCCTAGTAGGGTTTTCTTCGGGCCGAACACATCGTAAGTCAAGACTTTCCATGGATGGACAGGGTAGGTTCATCCGTCCCGGGCACCCACAGCTCAACCGTGTACCTCGGCGCCTTGATCATACTTTGCATTCCTTAGGAGAAACTCTCGGGCGCCCAACCAGGGTATAACCTTATATAGTTGGGAATCCAAGTTATTTCTCCCGGATGGATTTTCTATAATACCAAATCTCTGTGACTAGGTTCCAGCAGCAGTATAGCCTTTCCCATAGTCATGCAAAGAGATACCCCCCTTATGACGCACTTTAAGGACATTTCCTCTTACGGAATAGAATCCGCGAACTAAGGTGTACACCATAAAAGTTCGTCCCATTCTTATATGTTTTTAGGCAATTTGCGCCCGTCTTATGCATTTGCATTAAAAATTATTATATGATTTGAAATCATCATCTTTTTCTTTCAATAGAAAAATTCTTATTTTTGAGCAAAGTTTTTCTTTTAATATTCGGTTTGCATATTTCTTGCTATTTTTGTTCTTCAACTGTTCGCAACATGACATTGCTGCACTTCTTTTCTTCTGTGACGAATGATTATTCACAATATTTTGCTATTTGTTTACTTTCTTGCGAGAAATGAAGATTTCAAATTTTTTATTTTTTTTAGCACCTTGCACTTGTTTATATTCCTGCGAAGAATGAAGAATGGAGATTTCAGCTTTTTCCCATCTTTTGCGCGATTAATCACCATTGATTCTTTTGGCACAAACTATTCTTGTAATATATCCTTTCCCCGCAACTCTATATTGTCCAACATTAATTTCTCTGCTCTCTGAGTTTGCTTCCTGTTATGTTGCCAATTACGATTTCTGGCGTTTCTTTCTTCGCAAGTATTAATGTCAACTTCATAACACTTTTTCCCTTCAAACCAATCACCTTTAATTATCCCAATACCATGAGGATGCGGAAAATTTATGCATTTATGATATGTGGATGCTATGCCCAAGATTCCATGGAGCCATGGTCTTCCAATTAAGGCATTATAAGGAGATTCTATATCCACTACACAGAACTTAATTTTTGAAGATATCTTGTTCAATGGGATTTCCATAGTGATTTCTCCTTTTGGCTTATTCGCAGTGCCATTAAAACCATAGATCTTGTAAGTTGAGGGGATTAATTCATCATCTCTTCCACCCATTGTACGGTAGGTATGATAAAATAAGATGTCTACCGAGCTGCCAGTATCAATTAAAACCTTATCTATTGCCCAAGAATCACTTGCTGCATCACCATCATCTTCTTCTCCCTCTATGTACTTTGGATTTTTCTCTAACTTTACCACCAACGGGTTGTCATGCATCTTCCCTGGCTCTGGTATTTCTTATGAAGTAAAAGAAATAACTTGTTTCTGCCATTCTTCTAACGGAGAAATTTTCACAATATTCATCACCTCTCTTCCCTCTATATCTCTCGCAAATACTCTACTTAGCACATTATCATGGAAATCTTCTATTGTTTTCTGAGAATGTACAATTGAATTGCAAAATAGATTTTTTGATGTAGCTCCTACTTCAATGACAAATGTTTCTGCGTCTTCCGCAACATTGACTCTACGAATTTCTGGTGCTTGCGGCAATTGTTGGGGTTGTGGATATCTCGCTAGAAAATGATTTAACTTCCCTTGTTCAATCATTCGCAGAATATTTCTTTTTACATTTATACAATTATTCACAGAATGGCCATGAAAATGATGATAAGGACAGAACTCTTGATTTTGGTTATTAGGATGTGGTTCCTTCCCCATGTTCCAGGGTGAGGGTATATTCTCCATCAAAATAATCGCTTCCCAAATCTTGTCTATACTGGTATTTAGAGGTGGCAATTTGACATCTTCCCATATAATCTTTTGACCTCTTTGCTCTCTTGAATAATTCTGCCTCTGTCCACCATAAGTCTCCTGCGATTGATCAAACCTTGGTACCTTATTATTGTTATTGCGATTATAGAAATTTCTCTCCTTTTCCAATTCCTTCTGATCTCTACTCCCCATTGATACTATCTTACGTTGATTATAAATCTCCATTTTCTCTCGCTGATTTTGGGAGGTACTTGCTACTGTATTAATCATCCTTGGTAATAAACTTCCATTTGCTGCGGCTGAACTTGTGAATGCGAGAATTAGATATGACTCCATCTCATTTTGTTTTTCCTCCAAAGCAATATATTCTTCTTGCAATTCTCGCAGTTCTTTCATAGTGATTGTGTTTTTAACTCTGAATACCTGGATGTATAATAGATTTTTCGCAAACATAGCATTTATGAAGGATAAAATGAGATATCTTTCATCTACTCTTCCATCCATTTCACTACACATTGTCCTCCATCTTATCGTTAAGTGCTTTAAACTCTCACCAACTCTCTGCTTCAATCCAAACACATCTTCAATTCCAGGTCGTGTAGAGTTATTACTTATGTATGCTCCTAAGAAGGTAGTTTGCAAGTGCATGAACGAAGTTATTGTATTCTTGGGGAGACTTTCAAACCACTTCAATGCTTCGCCAGTTAAACTTGACGCAAAGTATTTGCACAAAACGACATCATGGTTCTCCCATTGTAGCATGCATCGAATATAGGCTTTGATATGTTGGACGGCACATTGGTAAATTGCATTTTGGAGGTATCCCTCCTAATTGTACCTCTTGAGTAAATGGAGTTTTCGCAGCTTCTTCGATTGCCTCATCAAGTTGTCTTCTTCCTCCTTCTCTTCTGTTACTTATCATTCCTCTCATTTCTGCTAATTCTCGCAAGATTTGTTCATTCCTATCAGAATTTTGCTCCATTGGCCTTTTCAACGCAGCCTCTCTTCGTCTGCGTTCATGCCTTTCTTGTCTTACTATATTTCACGCTTCTTCTCCAACATCTTGATTTTGCCTTCTTCTACGATTTTCTTCTTCTTGAACTTGCAAGTTAATTTGTCTTTCATCCTCTTCTCTGTCAATTTCCTCATCCCTTACTGTTTCTCTTCGTTGCCTTTCTATGTCTCTGCGAATTCTCTCATATTCCTCATTGAGATTACCATTATTACGATTTTTTGCACGTCGTCTTTCTCGATTATCATGATTATTCTGACGCAATGCTGCTTGAATTTCTTGTTCTTCTATTTACGCTCGCAATCTCTCTCTCTCTCTCCCGCTAAATGTACTTGCTCAATATAATGCCTCTCAATATCATCTTCAATTATTCTGCGATTTCTTCGAATTTCTTCATCACGTAACATTCTCCTTCTCTCTTCTTGATTTTCTCCCTCATTTTGATTATGTCTAATATCCAAAGTTTCACCGCGTGGAATATAACGATCATTTATCAAATTCTCGCCAATATTTTGTATAGGGTGATTTTGTCTTGTTTCTTCTCTATATGATCTTAAACTTGATCTCATGATGCTTCTTGATCTTCTGTTTTGCAACCTCAAATTTTCCATTCTTAGTTTATGATTTTGCCTTGTAAGATTTGCACGTTCTTCTGCCTCTAATTTTCTTTCCACCTGTATCCTTTGTCTTAAGTCATCTACTACTTCATGCCCTTCATGAATTACTCCTCCATCCACTTCTTGATTTCTTTCCTCTTCTTGATTTTCTGCCTCTTCTATCGAATCCGACCTCCAAGTATGCACACTTACTCTATCATAATCCACATCTCTATCTTGTGCTTGTATTTGTTGATTCGGTGGTTGAATTGAATTTTCTGCTCCATTTCTCATTCTACTTCTTCTTGATCTGATCCTTAAAGATCCTTCCAATTCACCTGTTCCTTCTCCTGCAATTCATTTATTTCTTCTCACTGTTGTTGGTGGTTCTGATGTATTTCTTCTTCTCCTAGCCATTTCTTCAAATTCTAACAATTTCTTCAAATCTTCAAGTTGCAATTTGAAATTTCTCAAATTGATTCTCCTTGTTTCTAGCGCCAAAATGTAGTTGCAGGAATTCCCACACTACACCCAACTCAAGAATTTATGACATAATTTGAAGATTAAGAACCTTTTTTATTGATATGATCTTAAAAGAATTACAGTAATCAAGAATACAATTCACTTAATAAGATTTTCTCTCTCCTAAAAACTTTCTTAGCACTCAAAAATTCATCCCTCTCTCTGGAACTATTCATTTCCTTTATATAGGCATTTACATAGTGGATTACAGCTCATGACATCTTATTTACAGCTACGATTCCCTTTAGTTTCGGATCTAAGTTCTTGCGATACATCGCAGTTTGCACCGCCTTAATCTTTCGCAGGTTTTATTGATTCATCGCGGAAATGTCACGCCTTTCTCATGTTTCTGTCGTTTTCATCCGATATGTCATTCCTTATTTCATTTTGAGATGTATTGCAGAATATCATTGATGTATCGTAAACATGTCTCGCAGAATTGTTGTTTACTTCGCAAGAATATTGTTGTGACAATATTCTGATCCTACAATGACAGCTAATCTGTCCTTTATTTTAGGATCTGGCTTGCGATATTTTGCAAGCTTACAAATGTACAATTTCGCAAACGACCTAAATCTCGCTAGATCTTCACACTTTTCTCGTGCTTGCGCTATCGTTGTATTCTACGTTACTTCTCAAATCATTCTGCGACATTCGTAATGTGTTGTTGGTGGAGACTTCGCAAATGTGTCCTTGTTGCGATATTCTGATCCTATATCTTTCCTCTTCTCATGTATTCTCTGTGAAGGAGAGAATATCATGAGAATTTGTACTTCAAAATGACGCAGCTACATATCTTTCCCTAAATTTCTGTACTATCATGATTCCGTACTTTACACAAACTTTATTACACGTATCTCTTCTTCTATTCATATCTTGACACGTCTTTTTCAACCGCTGCTTCTTAACCGCTCATGTATACTCTTCGCATTGAATGCACTTATCTTCTCGAGAATTTCTAATCTCTTATATATATATTTTCTTTTTATACTTTTCTTCTCTTCTTTTTACCTTCACTCTTATTTTCTCCGCAACTTCACTTCACTGTTCTTCCGTAAATTCCGCTCCTGCTACTATAATTTTTATAGACTTTCATTCTTTTAATCTTAAATTCCTCTTCATTCCCATGCTAAAAATGCCTCCAGTTGGTCGTAAAAATGAAGTTGCCTTTGAAGAAATTCGAAAGAAATTTCTAACCAAAGGTCTTACTTTATCTCATGTTCCTGGACAAAACCCTAAATCTGATCTTTTTGCCAAGTTATTTTTTGGTCATCCCTGTAATCATGGAAAGATCATAATCTCGCTAGGTCAGCTTCAAGCTGGTCTTCCCATTCCAGTCTATGATCCTGAACTTTCTTTATTTTACGAAATACTCTCTCATGCGAAATTCTAGCGAGCAATTTATCAATTGAGTGGAGATTGTATTCGCCTAATGCTTGAGTTTGCTAATCGTGGCGCTGGTAAGGGATCTCTTTATCCCTCAAAAGTTAAATATCCTAGATTCGCTGGTGTTGCAATTGTTCCTGTGAAGTATACTGTAGAAAATTTCTTTGAGAATTACGAGATAATTCCCATGAAGAGAAACAGTACTTGCTGGGGCATTCGCTCGAGGAAGAAAGACAATATTGACGATGATAAAATACTTATGCAAGACATCGATTGGCACCCGAACAATAATATAACCCCACGTTATTCTAAGAATGATAAGTGGTGTATCTTCCCATTAACTCTAGAGGGTCCGTACATCTCTGGCTCTCATGTTTTACCTGTGAATCTCGCCACGTACCAACCATGGGTATTCAACTGGCATGAAGAGGAAGCAGAGGTACATTTCCGAACTTTGTTTTACTTATAATTCTTCATATTCGTACATGTGATTTCGTTGAACATATTTACGGCATTGTCTTCATATCCTTGCGAAATTGTTAGATTCAAAGGTTGAGGAGAAATTACAACAATACTAAGAAACCAAGTATCTTAGCGGCTTTGCGTTCGATCACAGATGAAGTAAGAAATACTCTCTTTATAGATTTTAACAATATATTGTTGCCTCTATTTCTTATCTTTATCTGTGTGTGAAGATTGGTGTTGTAAAAGAAAAAATTGAAGATTCTGCTCCAATTGCAAAAACTAAAGGCAAAAACGTTGCGAAATCTAAAGGCAAAAGTAAAGGTGTTATTCGCAAGGAGAAATCATCTTCCCCCTCTTCGAAGAAAAAAAAAACTTGTTCTCCCTCTTCTTCAAATCCTCATTCTGATGAAAGCTCCAAGGACTGTGAGGATGACGTTGATAATCCTTTCGCAAAGAAAGCTTCTCCGTCTGAATCTTCAATGGCGCAATTGTACATCATCTTCTCTGATACTCTGCATGGAATTGGTGATACTCCTCTTACTAATGCCTGCAAATCCATAGCTATTATCTGTGATGCCCCCCTCTTAGAGAATAATGAGTCTCTTCGCGGGGTTTCAAGATCTATATCTCTAAGTTTCTTATATTCGCTTAATAGCTTGGTAAATTTTCATACTTATATTTTTATTCTTTTTATTTTTGCCTTGAGTTCATAATTTATTCTTAAAACTCGCTGCATTATTTCGCAGGCTGGGAAAGCTTCTTTCGCTGTTACTTTAGATTTGGAAAAAAGGTGTGTGGCTCTTGAAAAGAAAAATCTTGATCTTTGCAAGAAGAATGAATAATTGGAGGCTGAAGTTGTTGGCCTTCGCGAAAAGAGAAGACAATTGGAATCTGAAACTGCCAATCAAAATAATAAAATCTCTAGTCTTCAAGATGCCAACACGCAACTTTATGGTATAGAACTTTTTCTTCCTTTTCTTCATTTCGTTTTCTCATTATCCTTTCTTATACAATTTACCATTATGCAGACATTTATGGTCTTTCTGATGAAGCTATTCTTCTTCATACATTTCCCAATCTTATGGATGATGATACCCTTCTTGAACACCTAAATACTTCTCTAAATAGTTTTTCAAATGATAAGATTGAATCTCTTCCCATAAATGAACTCAGATCCAAACTTCGCCTCTTAGAAATTGATCATAGATCCGTCTTAAGTAACTAATAAGTTTAAATGTTTCTTTCATAATTCCAAAGAAGAAATCAATAGTTTAACATCCAAGAATAGTGACCTCATAGATGAAAAAGATCGTATTACTCTCCAAGGTGCTCAAACTTTAGCGAAATTCCAAGAAACTCTTCTTGAGGTCCAAATTGAAAGAGATGATCTCAAACGTAGAAATGTTGTGCTCTGCGAAAGAGATAACCAAACTCGCTCCCGCCTTCTCATAAATGATGATGATGAATTTGCTTGGGCTGCGAGAGTTCTAGATAATGCCAGGAATAATTTAGGTGTAAATGTCAGTCTCCAAGTTGAGCATACGGCCTTGATTAGAGATATGATTTCTAACAGAGAAGGTTGTTAACTGTTCTTTCTTATTTAATTATTTGTTTTTCATAAACTACCATCAAGTTGTTGATTTATTGTTATATTTTCGCAGAAGCTGAAGAGAGATATAGCAAGAGAATTGAAGAGCTTGAGAATGAGAAAGCGGAGCTCGCAAAGGATTTTTCTTCTCGCAATGAGAAATATTCCAGACTGAAGAACCAACTAAAGATCACTGTTGCGAATTTCAAGAATGATGATGTTCTTTTCCAAAATGAAATTATTAAAATGGTTTGCGATGACAACAACATTCCTCGCTCTGCATACCCTTGCCTCTTAGATGAAGTTCCAAAGAATATTCCTAATCTAGTTATCTCTGATAGTGAAGCTGGTGAAGATGAAGAATCTGATGAAGATGGAGAAGAAGAATCTGATGAGGATAAGGAAGAAAGCTCTGGCGAAGGATCTGATGAAAATAATGAAGAATCAAGCAAGAAGTAAAATGTTCACCCTTCCTTCCCTTTTTGTAAAATCTGTATATTTGTTCTTTAATCTTCTTTTCTTTTAATCTCTTACTGCGAATTTCTTCAATTTTCAATACAAGCTTTATTTCTTTTGTTTCTTCCAGCACATGTTAGAAAAAAAAAACCCTTTTTTGCAATATGATTAATCAATATATAATTAATTTTTTTATTTTATGTGTAAATCTATCATATGGAGACAAAAAACATTTTCTCATTTCATTCATTCCCATACTTGCCTCTGTTTTTTGTATTCAAATGAGAGACTAAATAAATTACCTTCTGATGATAAGGTTAGCATGAAATCTTTTGGTATGGCTTTACCATAATTTCGCAATCACATATTTTAAGATTGCATTCTGTTTTATTTTCTGATGTGGTCTTATTTTGCCTTCCTAAGTAAAGGTATTATTATGCCACCTCTTGTCATTGCGACAAAATCGCAGTACATTTCTGCACTTTCATGCAGAAACCCATTGATCTTGCCTTAACTTTTTCTTTTGTCAATTTTGTTGCGGCAATATGACAGGTATAAATATTCTTTCGAAAATAAAGTCCCATAACATTGTCGTCTTGCGACGAAATCGCATGACGTACTTACACTTTCATGTAAAAACCCATTGATCTCGTCTTATGTTTTTCTCTTGTATTATTTCCTCTTCAGGATTGTCGCGCAAATATGACAAGCCTTGATACTCCCGTGAGTAAAAAGCCTCATGACATTTGCATCTTAAGACACTTATCATCTCCCTAATGGAGGGTGCCGCCCTTATCTTCCCCCTGGTTGCCCCTTTAAGGAGACGTACTTCTGGAATATAAGACTAGCTCCACCCATCCGGTCTTGACAAAAACCAGTTGTTTTCGCAGCTTCTTATCCCTTTTGCCTATATGTCTTATGGTTACGAGACTGCACCCTAAGGGGGGGTTTTATTTGGGCCGAGTGCATCGTATTCAAGACTTGCCAAGAATGGCCAGGGTTGTTTCATACGCCCCGGGAACTCTTGGCTCAACCGTGTACCTCGGTGCCTTGATCATACTCTACACTCCTTAGGAGAGTTCTTATTACCTTAGTCTCCCAACTCAAGTCATGTGCTTAAGTTGAGAATCCAAGGTGCCTCTCTTGGATGGGCTTTATTGACCCCAAATCTCCATGACTCAGGTTCCATTAGCGGTGTAACCTTATCGTTGAGCCATGCAAGAGGTACCCCCTCATATGACGTACTTTAGGTCTTACATTTTCCTCTTGCGAAATTTTATTCGCGAACTAGAGTGTACGCCATAAAGGTTCTCCCCATTCTTGATCTTAGATTTTTATAGATCTTAGATCGTCTCTTGTGAAATTATCGCATATTTTCATTCTGCTTGATGATTATTCTGTTTTTTCTTCTGCATTTCAGTTCTGTTGTAATTTCTCAATCTCATTTTTGTCATTAAGTACAATATATTTTTGAATTTTTTTGGAACAAATCAATCATAAATCTCTTTCTCAATATTTTTTCATTTCACAGTTTAATGTTTTTACCTTTATTGTTTTCTGCCTCTGCATTTTTGTTGTCTTTCGCTATTTTCTTACTTTCTGCGACATTTTCACCATTTGTCATTTTCAACAAGCATTGACTTCGCAGCATTCCTTCTTCTCTCTGTTCTATTGAATCAACCATCAATCTCTCACTTCTTTGTCTTTCTTTGACATGGTACCTCCAATTATCCTTCTTTGCAGTTCGTTCTTCGTAGGACTCTACATCAATCTCATAACATTTATTTCCTTCAACCCAATCTCCCTTTATGACTACAATACTACTGGGATGAGGAAACTTGATGCACTGGTGGGAAGTTGATGCCACACCTGGAATCCCATGCAGCCTGGGTCGGCCAATTAAGGCGTTATATGGCGATTCTACATCGACAATACAGAATAGAATCTTAGAAGATATCCCCTTAAATGGAATTCGCATTGTGACTTCCCCTTTAGGTTTATTTGCAGTACCATTAAAATCATAAATTTTGTAAGTTGAAGGTATTAGATCCTCATCTCTGCCTCATATAGTCTTATAGGTATGATAGAATAAGATATCCACAGAACTCCCAGTATCAATTAAAACTTAATTGATTGCCCATGTATCTTCAGCTTCATCATCCTCATCTTCATCTTCTCTTTGTTTCGGGTTTATCTCTAGTCTCACTACTAATGGGTTTTCATGCATTTCGCCAGCCTCAGGTACTTCTTCTGCAGTGAAGGAGATGGTTTGTTTTTGCCATTCTTTTAATGGCGAGATCTTCGCTATATTCATTAGTTCTCTCCCATCAGCATCTCTCGCGAAAACTCTGCTTATAACATTGTCGTGAAAGTCTTCAATTATTTTGTACGAGTGCACAATAGAGTTACAAAATAGATTTTTCTCCTTCGCACCAACTTCTATTACAAATGTTTCTATTTCCTTTGTTGGATTAGCTCTGCGAATTTCTGGTGGAGGTGGTAATGATTGAGATTGAGGTTGCCCTAGTAGAAAATGATTTAATTTTCCCTGATCAATCATTCTGAGGATGATTCTCTTTATATTTCTGCAGTCATTTGTTGAATGTCCATGGAAGTGGTGATAAGAGAAAAATTCATGACTTATGTGCTTGGAGGTGGTTCACTTCCCATGTTCCATGGCCCTGGTATATTTTCCATTAAAATTATTGCTTCCCATATTTTCTCCACACTAGCATTCAGAGGTGGCAGTTTGATTTCTTCCCATATTATCTTATGATTTCCTTGGCTTCTGTGATAATTTTGCCTTTGACCTCCATATGTTTTTTGCGGCTGATCAAGTCTTTGAATTTTGTCGTTTCCACCGCGACTATAAAAGTTTCTTTCTCTTTCGAATTCTTCTTGGTCACGACTTCCCATAGCTACTAGCTTCTGTTGATTATTTCCCATCATCTTTTCTTGGTGTGTCTGGGAAGTGCTCTCCACTGTGTTTATCAATTTTGGTAGTAAGCTTGCATTCACTGCTGCCGAACTTGTATTCGCAACTGGGTATGACTCCATCTCATTTTTTTTCTTCTTCAAGAGCAATATACTCCTCCTGTAGTTCGCGCAACTCAGTCATTGTGATTGTATTCTTGATTCTGAAAATTTGAATGTATAACAGATTGGTTGCGAACATTGCGTCTATGAATGATAAAATGAGATATCTCTCATCCACTCGACCAGCCATTTCACTACACATTGTTTTCCATCTTATGGTTAGATGCTTCAAACTTTCACCAATCCTCAGCTTTAACCCAAATACATCTTCAATACCAGGTCGCGGAGAGTTGTTACTTATATATGCTCCTAATAATGTAGTCTGCAAATGGTTAAAAGATGTTATTGTATTCTTGCGCAAACCTTCAAACCATTTCAGAGCTTCCCCTGTTAAACTAGATGTGAAATACTTGCACAATACGGCATCATGATTTTCCCACTGTAGCATACACCTCACATACGCCTTAATGTGTTGAATTGCACAAGTAGTTCCGTCAAAAATGCTAGTTAATGCAGGTAGATTGCACTTTGGGGGTATTCCTCCTAATTATACTTCTTGTGTGAATGGAGTTTTCACAGCTTCTTCTATGGCTTCATCCAATTACCTTCTGCCTCCGTTTCTTCTGTTATTTAGCATTCCTCTCATCTCCGCCAATTCTCTTAAGATTTGTTCATTTACACCTGGCGCTGATTCCATTGGTCTTTTTAATTATGCTTCTCTTCTCCTGCGTTCTTGCCTGTTTTGTCTTGCAAAATCTTGATTTTCTCCTTCATCATCCTCGTCTTGCCTTCCTCATCGATCTTCTTTTTCATGAATTCGCACATGATTGTACCTCTCATTTTTTCCTCTGCGATTTTGGTCATTTCTTATCAATTCTCTTCTTTCATCTCTCCTTTGTGCCCTATCATACTCTTCATTGATGTTAACATTGTTGCGATTTTGTTCGCGTCTTATTTCTCAATTGTCATGATTATTCTGACTTATTGATTCTTGAAGCTCTCTTTCCTCTATTTCTGCTCTCAATCGTTCTCTTCCGCAAGCTAGGCACGCTTGTTCAGTGTAATGCCTCTCGATTTCATCTTCAATTTCTTGTTGATTTCTTTGAGTTTCTCTCCCATGTAGTATTCTCATTCCTTCTTCCTGATTTTCTTCGCCATCTTGATTATTTCGTTCCCGACGTCGTTCATTCCCCTGATTCCTTTTGTTTTATCCATCTTGGAGAATTTCGCCATGTGGGATGTAACGATCTTCAATTATTTCTCTCCTTTCGCTACGTTCTCCATCTGGATTTTGTAATTCCTATGGAAAATCTTTATTAGCACTTACTAAGGGTGAATTTCTATTTCTTTCCCTTCTAGTTTATCTTGAACTTGATCTTTTAGTACTCCTTGACCTTCTATTCTGTAATCTTATGTTTTCCATCCTCAAATCATGATTTTGCCTTGTCATATTTGCACGCTCTTCTGCCACTAATCTTCTTTCTTCATGTATTCTTTGTCTCAACGCCTCTAATGCCTCAACCTCCTCATTTCCATGAATTATTCCTCCAACTGCTTCCTGATCTTCCTCTATTCGTATATCATTTCTTAATTGTTCCTCCTCTTCCGCTTCATCTGCTGAATCTAACTGCCATGTGTGTACACTCACTCTGTCATAATCTACAATTCTATTTTGCGCTAGCGTACGCTGAATTAGTTGTTGAATTTGATTTTTTCCATTGTTTCTTGTATTCATTCTTGATGATTCCCTAATTTCATTTCTCCCTTCTCCAGCAAGTCTCTTACTCCTTCTAATAATTGTTGGTTGTCTTGAAGCTTTTCTTCTTCTGGCCATCTCTTCAATCTCAATGAATTATTGAAAATTATATGAAACTTTTCACTAACTACTCCAAATTCTTTTAAATCACAATACTAATCTTCACGCTAAGAACAACATCGTTCCCTGTTTCTAGCGCCATTATGTAGTTGCAGGAAATCCCACACTACACCCTCACAAGAATTCACATAATCAAGTCATTTTAGGATAAACAATCACAATCTTTATTGATTAATCTCACAAAATTGACAAGAAAGGAAAGAAATGAAACTAAGAAATTAATTAACTGCTCTGGACTTTCTCTCTCCTAATGACTTTCTCAATACTCGAAAAAGATCCCTCTCCTTCTCTCAAGCCTGTTCAGTTCTTTATATAGGGAATTACATAGTGGATGACAGCTAATCTATCATTTATTTTAGGATCTGGCTTGCAATATTTCGCAAGCTTACAAATGTACAATTTCGCAAACGTCCTAAATATCGCTAGATCTTCACACTTTTCTCGTGCTTGCGCTATCGTTGTCTGCTACGTCACTTCTCAAATCATTCTGTGACATTCACAATGTGTTGTTGGTGGAGACTTCGCAAATGTGTCCTTGTTGCGATATTCTGATCCTACATTATAGGTGGATATTTTAAAGATTATGGTGTATTTAGGTACCCTCTCTTTCCAACTACTTTTTGGTGTGTCCTAGTTGTACCTAGAGTCGTGCTCTCCGGAAACCCTTTTAGGGTTTAGCGACTATTAAAGACTTCATTGGGATTCGTGAAGCCAGGTCTAATTATCTTTTATATTGATAACTTGAGTATCCTGATCCTATTTGATTGTTGATTTATCACTTGAACAAGATAGATAGAAAGCACAAAGTTCTCTTCGTCTCAATCTTTGTGATTCCGCAAGTTTTATACTTGTGAGGTGAATAATAATATAGGCTGCACTTCGGGTTGCATAAGTCCGGATTTTGAGGATATCCATACTTTTGTCAAGTTGTTATCGATTTTCATCACCTTGATCCTACGTTTTATCTGATCCTACGTTTCGATCGTAAATCGGGAAATTAATTATAGGCTTAATCTATGGGAGGAATATTTGGTTTAAAGTCTTCAATTGAGTTGATGCAACTCTTAGTTGGTGGGATTCCTTCTAAAAGAATCAATTTCTCAGAGTCATGTTAGGATTCAAGAGGCGTAAAGAGCGCGACTGTACGTGAATCAGTAGGAGACTGAGTTCGGGCTCAACTACATTCCATGTCGAAGTTAATTGGTAGTAGGCTAGTGTCTGTAGCAGCTTAATACAGTTTGGTGTTTAATTTGGACTAGGTCCCGGTGGTTTTCTGCATTTGCGGTTTCCTCGTTAACAAAATTTCTAGTGTCTGTGTTATTTGTTTTTCCGCATTATATTGTTTATCTTTATAATTAAAATACCACAGGTTGTGCATTGATCAATGACAGTAGATGGGTCCGACCTAGTTTGTTGGATAAGACTTGATTGATCCTTGGATATTAGTCTTTCGTACCTTCCAAGAACTCACTTTGTAGTTAGATTCACGGGTTTGGTTCTGTAAACGTTCTAATAACAAGAGATAGAAATAGAGATATGACTCCAGACACTTTCCTTGATTGAGTTTTTACTCTCGGAGTTGTGTTGATTTTGTCCATACAGATTTCCTACGAAAAAGTTGGTGGAGTATTTTGGTACCCCCAGTGTTTTCACTTTCGACCTAATTTCAATCATATCTTTCCTGGTGATGGCGATGGTTCATCTTTTAGAGGTGGTTTTCATGGTTCTAGTACTTATAGACAAGCATCACCAACTGATGATAATTTTCCAAGATCTACTGCTCTCATAGCAATTGTGTTATTTGTCAGATATACTTAAAAATCGGCCATACAACTTTCTGGTGTTGTCAAAGAATGAGTTTTTTACAACAAGGTAGAAAACCTCCACAAAATCTTTCTACAATGCTTGCTACTGCTAATATTCTTGGTGATAATCCATCGTATATTGATTCTGGAACTATGAACCATTTTACATACAACATGAATGATATTGGTTCTTCTACATCTTATGATGGATCTTCTCAAGTAGCATGCTACTAGTAAAGGTATGGCTATCTCCCATATTAGTAACTCAGATTTCATTCTCTGGGATAAATATTTTTCTTTAAAAAATGTTTTACATGTTCGAAAATGTACAAAAAAATCTTATCTTAGTACATAAATTCACTAGAGACAATAATTATTCTCTTACTTTACTCCTTATGACTATGTGGCAAAGGATCTTTTGTCTTAGGAGACATTGTTCAAGGCAGTAAAAGGTGTGGATTGTATTCTATTTATTGTCGTGTTCAACGTTCTCCTATTTCACCAACTGCTTTAACAACTTTTTTTGTGTGTCAAGCATTCTGCTGTAATTTGACATAGAAGATTGAGACACCCATCGTTTTACACTATGAATAAAATTTGCAGAAACTTATTTTCACATGTTTCTCTACATAAACCTTTTTCTGCAATGATTACAAACTGTATAAAAGTCATACGCAAACTTTTATCGTATCTAGTTATGTTAGTTGTGCTCCTTCGGAGTTATTTCAGCTAGATGTTTGGGGTCTTGCACCTACTATATATGTCTTTGCATACAACACACAAATTTTACGTAAACACTGTTGATGTGTTTAGTAAATATTGTTGGATTTATCCACTTGCTGCAAAATCATATTTTAAAACTATTTTCTTTCACTTTAAATCCTTTTTTGAAAACTTCTTTTCTCCTAAAATCAATATGTTGAGAACAGATGGTAGTGGAGAATTTGTTAATAAGGAATTAAGTTCTTATTTTTTAGTCAATAGAATTAGATATGGGCTCACTTGTCTCAACACACCTAAGAAGAATGGTGTTGGATAGTTTAAACATACACATCTAATATAAATTACAAGAGCATTCTGGATACAATTTGGTGTTCCTGATAAACTTTGGGTTGAATCTTTAACTACAATAAATTATGTTATTAATAGGATTCCTACTAAATCGTTAGTATCACCATTTAAAAGTTTTGTTCAAGAAATCTCCAGACTATATTTATGTTTTCCATAGCCCAAACCTTACACAAAGAACAAACTTGAACCATGAAGCAAAACCCGTGTCTTTTTGGGTTATAGTAATTATCACAAAGGATATAGATGTTTAGATTTGGTCACTAGTAAAAATTATGTCTCCAGACATGTGGAGTTTAACTAGAACCAGTTTGCATCTATAATCAATGGTTTTGAAATGATGGGTACCGATTACACCACGATCTTGTCGTATTAACCTATTATAGATGTACCTTGTGTAATTTAACCAAAACAACAATGGCCAAGAATTACTTCAACAAGATTGTTAGAGCATATCTCGGTTGAACTCACCAAGCGTTGGTATGTCAAGTTTGGTTGTCATGTTTAGTGTGTCAAAACACATCTAAAGTCGCATGATTATATACTAGAGTCAACTTCGTTTAGGTTAGACTAGAAAGTCTAGGAATTGTAAGACATACAAGTATTACTCCAAAGACCCGAAGAATGTGAAGAAGAAGCGAACTACAATGACAACATCATCCTTCCACTTGAGGTTAGTAATATTGACTTGATCTGTTTTATTCCTAACATATCTTTCAAGTCGTGCTATATTGAAAACATAACTGGGAAACTGTATATATTGTACATATTGTATAATACTCTAGTGATGTGACATGGTCATATTTGTATGATCAAAGTATTAGGGAATTAGACTACAAAGTATAACGTTTATCTTTTGAACTTCGTAGATATGACATCGACATAATCTTGTATATACTGTTATGACTATTTAAATGGGTTATGGTGAATATTTTATCCTAGGAAACAATTTTTGACATTTGTTTAAAGGAAGTACATTCATGAACTTGTTTTATAAATCAAAAGGGAAATCGTTAGGCTTATTGATACGACTATTCATTACAAATCTTTAGATTACCAATATGTGTGAAATGGTAGAACCAATCGTAACTTTGGTATGTATCTTGGTGTAACTAATCACAATGCTTGACTTGTGATTTGGTATGACTAGTTTTTATTAATTGGTGTAACCGATCCTAAATAATCACCATGAGATGGTATGATCGATATTTGTAATTGGGGTGACCGATCATAGTAATTGGTGTGACCGATCACAGAGTATTATGTAATCGATCCTTGTAATTGGTAACCGGTCATGGTAATTGGTGTATCCGATCCTGGCAATTGGTGTGACCGATCACAAGCAATACCATGGGAATATGGTAACCGGTCCTTATAATTTATGTAACCGATCTTGGAAACTGATGTAACCAGTCATGGTAACTTGTGTGACCGATCACAAGTATTTCCATATTGAGGTATAACTGATCCTAATGATTGGTAGAATCGATTGAACCCATGTATGTAATTTGATATTTGATCAATAATATAGTAATCTTGGAATACAGGTGAACCAGTTCTAAACTTGTTTGGAAGTGTGGTATAACCGATTCCAAGAATGTAAATCCATGTAAATATGAATAAGGATTTACAGTGAAAATATCCAATAAGCACTAGCGAAGACAAATGAAGGTAGCACATCAACGAAGCAACGAGTTCACAAAAATACAGCAATGGTTCTTAACAAGCAAATTAGAAGCTAACAGCGAAGTAAGGCTACGTAACAGATATCATTGTCAGCGACTTCGTCAAGTGTACTTCGTATGAGATATTTCGTCAAGTGACGTTTTCCTCACAAGCATTTTTTTCCGCCAGCATTTACTTCGCAAATATTTTCCTGAGACTTAAATCAACAACAAAATACTTAGTGAAGAATGATGCAACGCATGAGGCAACTTAACCAGCTAAAACTTAACCAGTGAGCAATCCTAGAACCACGAGGCAACGCATCATATTAAATCTAAGTACAACTTTCTTTGGACACTTATTTTTACATAAGAATATTTTCAATCGTATAATATTTTAGCGTAAAATTATTTGCAAAAAACATTTTCAATCACATGAAATTATTTCAAATATTATTGATACAATGCGATACAATTACACAATTACGATACAATTACACAAATACGAAAATCGAGAAAAACTCACATATGTCAATTATCAATATTCCTCTTGGATATTTGCTTTGATTCAAATGATATGGTATTTCACATGGAGAGTATTAGAGGGAAAAATAAGACCTCTTCAACAGGAAAATAAGATTACTTCAACATGCAAGTAAGACCTCTACAGTAGGAAGCCTAAAGAACTCATTAGGATCATTTCCAAGTGAGGTATCTAATCAAATGAGACAAAACAAGTCATACAACGGAAATCCAACAAACAAAATGATTTGAACTTGCACATTAGTAAACTCATTTTTACCATTGAAATTTTGAGTACTAATTTAAATTCTTATTTGCATTACAGCACAACATGGGGTAGAAAACAAGGAGTAGTAGCTTCGTATGATCTGTTCACAATAATTCTTATTGGCATTATCTCGTGAATAATCACTCGCAAAATAACCATGAATCTAGCGAAGCAAGGGGAGGAGGTTTTACGTAAAGTTCACACTATAAACGAGGAAATACTTCGTAAAATAAGAAATAATTAGGCAAAAAGACACTTCGTGAAAGTCAAGCAGAAGATACTTCGTGAAAGAGGGAAGCAGTAGACAAAGGAGATTTGTTTCAAAGAAATAAACTTGCGAAGTAATCATCCAGAGAAGCTCATCTCGTAAAAAAGATATCTTGTGAAGAGATCAATATTTCGACCAAAGTTAGAGGAACATCAACAAGATACAGTAGTATACAACTACTTAATTACCAAGCCACAATGAAGACTGCCAACTGTAATTTGAGCAAACCCAACGAAACCAGCCAACTCCAGGATATATTACACCCCCATGTCTCCAATTACTTCGACAAAGATACATTATCTTCATAACACACAAATAAAATCAACTCCAAATCGGTAGAGTTACTTACATAGAACATTCATTCTTAGTTCATCATCAAAGGTCAGCACAAGTCCAAGGGGAAAGTGTAACTACGGAAAATCCATAGTTATACCCACTTACTAATTTGAATGACATGAAGAGTAAATCAAACAACGAATTGTAATCCAAAGTTAAATTTTAGATTAATACTTAAATGATGAAACGATACAAACTACCCAAGAACACTCACAAGGAACTTAAACTCTCACTCTTAACAACCGCTCTTATACCTTACAAAACATTCCAACCCCCCTTACAATGGACCAAGTCCTCTATTTATAGCCAAGAATACATAATGGGTTACATCTTACTTTACTTCTCTTGGGATCACTCAATCCACGTGACTTTGCTTTTTACTTCGCTAGAGCCATTTTCAATAAAGTTTTTCCTACCTTTTTTCCTTATTGATCGGCTATTGTTGAGGATAGCTGTCCTATTTCTTGCGTAACAATCCACACTTCAGACCTTTTATTTCGTTGACTCTATCTTTCCTTGTGTAGCAATCCGCATTTCGGTTCATCTACTTCGTTTAATTTTTACTTCGTTTAATTTTAACTTCGCAGATCTGAAATTCGTTAAGGTAAATCTGACACTGGATTTGACGCTTCACTGACACTTCCCTGGAAAATGGTGAATAAATTTTTTTTCCGAAGATTCACTTCGCTATCTCGTTCATTCTCATTCGGACACGTGGCGAGTAGGTTTTCTGCACCTATATTTTGCCTTTTCTCTTTTCATTCGCTGGGATCAAGAAAGGAAAGAGAACCCCGCATTGAATTCGTAATCGCCACGTACCCGGTTTTTCCGCCACCTTGTCTCCCACGTTTTTCCGTAACCGTCAATAGTCGGTTCTTCTCTCGTATAACCGTTCTTCCCAGTCATGCCTTGGTCCACTATAAATAGTCCTACTTGTATTCTATTTTTTTTTTACTTTTAATTTCTTCTGAACTTCGTCTTCTTATTCTCCGGTGATATCAATTTCCAGGAAATCTTCTTTCGTTCCTAATATTCCCCTTTTCCGTTAACTCTTTCACAACAATGGCTCCTAAGAAATTTCCCCCTCATACTACTTCCAAAACCCTAGAAGATTTTCAAGCTGATTTCAGGGTCTTTCCTTAATGTCGATGGTGGATTCCTCCGTTTCTCCTCCGGTAATAGCCACAAAGTCCATTGAGTTGAACTACATATGTATTTAGGCGGAAACTTGGACTTCTTCCAGGATGATCATTACACTGGGTATGCTTTGTGCGGGGCTAGTTTTCCCTTTGAATGATTCCAATAACCCTCTGTTTTACGAGATTTTGGTTAAAGTCGGCAGGGCCGTCTATCAGTGGAGTGGGAATTCGATCCGTATTGCAAACGAGTTTGTAATACGTTCAAGTGGTGGCAAGTCTCAGTTTCCGCAGGCTGCGAAGGACTTCGATTCGGCTGATTACAATCTCGACTCTTTCTTAGAGAACTACATTAACCGAGCTCAATCTCGGAGGAAATACCAGGAATGGGGTATTTCTTTGCATCGGAAGGTCATGAAAGATCCATCCAAAGTACCGCTTCTTGACGTTGAGCCGATCAGCACTTCGAAGGATGCTCTAAAGGGCCCTTCTCTTCGCTTGACCAATGATAAAGACTGGATGATGTTTCCAGTAATTGTCGAGGGCCCCCTGGTCTGGGGTTTTGACGAGAAGGGGATAGCCCAAACTGGTCCTCTTCCCGAGCATACTCACCTCGCTGATTATAAGCATGGATGATTTCGCTGGAAGGAAATGCCCATCGAGGTAGTTTCGTTAATTTTCCACCTTATTTATCGTTATGTTTAGTTTATTTTGTTGTTCTGTTTCTTATATTTTTTCAATCCTCTGCAGTATCCACTTCCTCCGCCAGGTTTTATCAAGGATCGATCTACCCAACCTAGGAAGGGTTCTGCTGAGCCTCCTAGTTATGATCAGGTATTTTCCTTTATCTCGTTGTTGTTATGTCCTTCTTCTGTATTCTGAAAATTCAGTGGTTGATTAGCGTATCTCGCAGGAGGATGACTACGTGGAGCCTCAGGCCACTGTTCCTCCTCGATCTTCAAAAAAGTGTGATCGCCGTGAGAATTCCTCCGCTGCTTCGAAGGTATCTCGCCATTTTGCTTCATGTCTATGCATCTTAAATTGCTGGTTCTGGGCTTACGCTCTTGTTTGCGTTGACTTTCTTGTTTTGTAGGATACCTTGCCTCAATCTCCTCCGGCTACTGACCCTCACAAGCGACGTAGGGGCCTTCACATGGATGCCTTGACTCCCTCCCACTCTTCCAGGAAGAATTCAGAATCTTCTGCTCCGCCTCCTCCAAAGGGCAAACCTACTAGAGTTCCAGAAAAATCCACTCCTTCTTCTGTTCCGAAGCCTACCATGCTGAATCCGGTTACGGCTGGGGTGACTCCTCTGGGAAATCTGTCATCAGTCCTGCTGTTGGGACCAAAGGGGGAGAGAGAAAAACTTTCGAGGTGGAGGATCCATCTTATGCACCCGAGATGGATCTTCTGAGGAGTGCTTTCCTTCTGACTCATGACGTTCCCTCTATCAGATCTGCTGCTACAGAGTCTCTGATATCTTTTAGTTCTGATACCTTCATGGCTCATGATCAATCCTTCATTTTGAACGCTTCGCTGAACCTTTCCACCAATCAGCACGCTGCTATCATGGCCTTGGTGAGCCTCATCAATCTTTACTTCATTATTTATCCCCGTTCTTTTTTAACTTGTTCGACCTCCCAGGAATTCAACCGGCACATGGATCAACTCGTTGAGACTAGATTTTCCCATGAGAACTTAGAGGAATCTAAAGCTCAAATTCAGGAGCTCAAGAATGATCTTGTTGATGAAAGAGATCACTCATCGAAGAAGGATCAAAGGATTTCTAAGCTCAGCAGTAAGTTCCGTCCTCCCCTAATTTTCACTTTGTCTTGATCTTGATTTTACTATTCTTTTATTTTCGTTAAGCTTGTTCCGCGAAGTGTTACATGGACTATCTCGAAGCCCAGGCATCTGCCGAAGATTTTCAATCTGAACAAGCGAAGCTGCTATCTCAGATTCACAGTCATTTGACTGAGAATGCAATCTTAATAAACCGAGGCGAGGATCGCTCTTTCCTTAAAACACTATTTACCCTGTATACATATGTTGAACAGTTAATGGTGAAGGTTTCCCAGGATACAACGGTTACCTTTCGGAGTAGCACAGCACTTGAATACTTCGAAAGCAGGCGAACGCAAGATGAAGAACAAACTCTCTGAATTCTAGAATCCTAATGGTGAAATTTTTCATGATTGAAAACAGAGACATACTTGGGTTTTAATATCTACGCTTGTGTATTTTCGGTTTGGGTATATATTTCTTGGTGTGGGAAAGATTCATATTCTTAAAGGACATGTCTTTTAGATTTCAAGTCAGACTGTTAGATTAGGTCTGTTATCTTTTGATGAAGTGACATAATCTATAACCGTTGGATTAAGTCCCTTTACTAATTCCCACTACAATTTATCATTCATAACCAACAGTTGTGCATCTACGGTACACCACTCTCTAACCCATTGGATTGACACTTGAATTATGGGAGTATGTATCACCAATATGTACAGGGAGCACCAAATTCCTTTCCTTCTTATCATTTTGAAGTTAGAGCAAGAGGAAATAATTGAATCAAATTACAGCAACAACTGATGGCATCGAACTCTCAAGGCTATACAAGGGTTTGTCGGCATGGAGTGATCGAGTGAAACCGGTGATTTGAATCCGTGTTGGGTTGTTGTTGATTTAACGGAGAAGGTGTATATGCTGACTGAATTTGGAAGATATGGGGAAGCTTGGACCGGAGTGATGGTGGCTGTTAGGAAAGTTCTGGGATGCAAATGAAGAGTCGAGTACTACATGAGGACTATCATGGTTTTGTGTGTGGGCATGTTGGCTCGGTGAAGGTGTTGAGACGAACTGGTGGAAATGCTGATGCTATGGCTGTTGCGAGTTTCCGAATGATTAAGAAGGCTGCATGAGAAGTGATGGCATCGAACTGCCTATACTGGAATGGAGAGGCAAGTGAAACAATGAGCTGGTCGACTAGTAATTGTCAAGAAAGTTCAGTAAACGGAAAGTGCGGTTGGTTTTGCCGGACAGTGGTAAATGGTTGCAATCAGATATGGTTGGTTCTTTAATGCAGTTCAAGGAAGTTGAAATTTAACTGAGAAAGTGGCCAAGCTTCGGTTGAGCTATGCGGTCAGTGGTCAGGTTAATGGAGATGAGTCTATGTTGACTGTATGGGTGAATGGGAGAGATAGATATAGCCGAGTGTGTCCTGAATGAACAGAATTATAGCACTGTGACCGGAAGAGAAAAGTGCTGGGGAGAATTGGCTGTCGTGGTGGTGCAGTTGTAGGATCAGAATATCGCCACTGCAACACTTCTGCGAGATTTATAGCGACATTTCTGCGAGTTCTTCAACAACACTTTGCGAGTGTCACAAGATAATTTAAAGAGTGACGTAATAACTGACGAATGAAGAAACACGAGAAGAGCATGATTGCCCTGCGATGGGAATGGCGCTTGCGAGAATGGACATTATAACTACTGCGATAATATCGCGGGTCAGATCCGAAATTAAAGGACAACTTAGTTGTCATCCACTATGTAACTATCCTATATAAAGAGACCCAGTAGATTCAGAAAAGGATGATGTATTTTTTGAGTGTTGAGAAAGTCATGATGAGAGAAAAAATTCAAGAGAGCGGTTGTATTATTGATTTCTTCTATTTCTTGTAAATATTTCTGAGAATCAAATGATAAAGTGTTGTTTTTAATCTTCAATTATGTGTTAATACTGTGAATTCTTATCAAGGGTGTAGTGTAGGATTTCCTGCAACTACATTTTGGCGCTAGAAACAAAGATGAATTGATGATTATTTGAAGAAAAAAAATATAAAAATTGACATTGTGATTGGAAGGAATTTGGAACAATTAGTGAAAGATCTTACGCAACATCCAACAGATTACTAAGATTAACGTCTAGAAGAAGAAGAAACACATCAGAACCACCAACAACCGTAAGGAGGAGTAAAAGACTTGCAGGTGGAGAAACAAATGAAATGGGAGAATCTTCAATGATAAGAACAAGAAGAAATAGAACAAGGAATGAAGGTGAAAATCAAATTCTACAACCAAATCAACAAACACCAATACAATATAGAGATGTGGATTATGACAGAGTGAGTGTGCATACTTGGCGATCAGAATCGATGGAAGAAGCAGAAGATTGAAAATTAAGAAATAAAAGAAGAGAAGAAAGAAACCAAGAAGTAAATGGAGGATTAATACATGGAGATGATGAAAATGAAACAGTAGAAGTTTTAAGACAAAGAATACAAGAGGAAAGTAGGATAGATTCGGAAGAACGTGCGAATCTAACAAGACAGAATCACGAGTTAAGAATGGAGAATTTGAGATTACAAAATAGGAGATCAAGAAGTACTGCTAGATCAAGTTCAAGATCATTTAGAGAAGAACCAAGGAAAAATTCCCCTATGAGAAATGCTGGAGTAAATATCCGAGAGGAAATGCAAAATCCAAATAAAGAGCAACATCATGGAGAATAAGAGATGATTGATGATCGTTACGTTCCACACGGTGAAATTGTGAATGGTAGACATGATAATAGAAATCAAGAGCGTGGAAATAACCAAGATGGTGAAGAAAATCGAGAAGAAGGTAGAAGGATATTACATGGGCGAGAAATCCAAAGAAATGAAAGAATCATTGAGGACGAAATTGAGAGGCATTATGCTGAGCAAGCACGTCTGGCTTGCGAAAGGGAAAAATTAAGAGCAGAAGTGGAAGAAAAAGAGTTTCAAGAAGAAATATGGCAGAATAATTATGACAATCGAGAAAGGAGACGCATACAAAATCGCCATAGCAATAATATCAATGAGGAATATGATAAAATACAAAGGAGAATAGAAAGACAGCGAAGAGAAACGATGATAAATGAAGAAACTCGCAGAGAAGAAATTGGAAGGCATAATTAGTTGAGAATTCAAGAAGGAGGTGAAGAGGAAAATCACAGAAGAAGGCAAAATGAAGATGCATATGAAGATACACAAAATCTCGCAAGACAAGAAAGACATGAACGTAGAAGAAGAGAAGTTGCACTGAAAAGACCAATTGAGCAAAATTCAGCTGGGAATGAACAAATTTTAAGAGAGTTAGCAGAAATGAGGGGAATTTTGAATAACAAAAGAGAAGGAGGTAGAAGGCAACTTGATGAAGCCATTGAAGAATCTGCGAGAACTCCATTCACTCAAGAAGTACAATTAGGAGGAATCCCTCCAAAATGCAATTTACCAGCATTAACCAGTATCTTCGATGGGACTACCTATGTTGTTTAACATGTCAAGTCTTATGTTAGGTGTATGCTATAATGGGAAAACCATGACTCTGTATTATGCAAGTACTTTGCATCTAGTTTGACTGGCGAGGCGTTAAAATGGTTCGAAGGCTTACCTAAAAAGTGGCCAAGCTTCGATTAAGCTATGCGGTCAGTGGTCAGGTTAATGAAAATGAGTCTATGTTGATTGTATGGGCGAATGAGAGAGATAGCTGTAGCCGAGTGTGTCATGAACGAACATAATTATGGCACTGTGACCGGAAGAGAAAAGTGTTGAGGAGAATTGGTTGTCGTGGTGGTACATTGGTGTTGTTGGAGAGTAAATATTGCCATGGTTCTTGCGTGTGTGTACCGAGATCAAAATTCTGAATACATACAGACGAGGAGAAGATAATATAAGTCGGAGAACCAGCTGGATTGTTTTTCCGTATTTGGGAAAGTGGTGCCATAACCGAGTCTGAGAAGAATAGAGTTGTACTGGATACTAGTGGTCGTTGTGATGGGTGTTATCTAACAGTGGTGTTTACTTGCAGCAGTACTTGAAGACTTCAAATGAAGCTGGGGTCCATGCATTGGCTGACTGCATTCAGGAAAATTGGTTGAGAGAAGAGTTAAAAGGGATCTCTTACTGTGGCCAAAGTTGGCTTCTATGGTCGGGTTTGAAAATGGGTCGGGGGTATTGGACCGGGCCTTGGAATTATTTGCTAGGTTTTATTTTCTCGTAACATCGAGTTATAAATGAACAGAAAAGAAGAAAAAGAGGAGGCTGCCTGGAGTGGGAAGGGATCCTGTCAGTGACAGACAGGGATGGAAGGAGTTTGCAGCTACAGATCGGCTAGGGTTTGAAGTTTGATCATTTCTCATCCGTTTTGATTTTCTTGCGATTATCTTATATATATTTATGGCTTTTGAGAAAGCCATGTTTGGCTAGATTTTTGTGACTAGGGTTTATGTTGAAACCACTTTGAGCATAAGAACAATTTGATTTAATATATTTATGTTTTAAAGGCTATTATGAATTGAATATGATTAGTTCTTGGTATTATTTATCGATTTATCGAAATATGAGTTGTCTCATCATCGGTTTTGTAGAACCTTTGTGCATAATTGTTAGGATAACAAATATATTTGTCTCATTGTCTGATATTTCATGCTTGGGTTAATTCCTTTGATGGGGTATGCTTAGAATAGCCAAGTATTATTTGTGAACCTATATTTAGTTTCGTATAATTTTCTCACTAATACAATTTGATGGTGCATGCTTGAGTTTAGTCTTTTGATGTGCCATGCTTAGGGTATCCCAATGATATTTGTAACTCTAATACATATAATAGGTGATGTTGATAGAACGGACGATAAATAAATATTTATGAATTATATTTCATTTCAGTAATTGAATAGAAATAGTGGTGGATACTGCAAACCCTAATTACCGATTCTTCTATTGAATTCATTTTATTAGTTTAGTTTATTTTCTTCGTTTTTATTCTTTTACAAAAATCCAAAAACGTCATTGCTGGTTTCTTAATTGAGAATATTGATTATTGGTATTTCCACCGCTCCCTGTGGGATAGACTCGTACTTTCCTTTGTCTACTAGTTAGACACCGTGCGATTGCGATATTATATATATAGGTGTAGTTGCGGATTATCTCACAACTACACCCTCATAAGAATCCATTAAAATGATTCCTAAACCTAATTAATTTGATATGAAACTAAGGATTAAAGTACTAAAATTGTAAAGTGACATAAAGATTTTTACATGGTTCGATCATTATGATCTACATCCATGATTCTTCACTAGTGATTGTATATAATTACATGATCTTACAATTGAGACTCCATTAATGAATAATTGGAGCTCTAGAATTTTGGGGAAGAAGATGATAAAGAAAATAAATCTCTCCTCACATTTTCTCTCTCCTCCTACTAAAATTATCCTCTCTCTCAAAATGTGTCTCCCCTTTCCTCTCATGCCTAAATGGCTATTTATATGATCTTACAAAATATGACAGTTGTGTTGTCCCGCCATTTCATATTTGAGAATTATCTTGCGAACCTTCGTAACTTCACTTCACGAACTTCTTTTGGTTTCCTCGTGATTTCCTTTGCTCGCAAGATGTCTTTTCTTTCCACAATTTCGTAAGTTATCATTTGTTGTGATATTACGCTCATACATCTTGCCTCTTTTTTCTTGAATATTGCTTGAAGAGTGATCTTCAAGAAAAAATCACTTGCTGTGGTTGTTGGAATAGTCTTTGATCTTTGTTGATGAAGGAACGAGCAAAAGAATACTAGTCTTGAAAAGTAAATACTTGCCTCTATTCTTTTGCGAAGTTCTGAAGCTTTAAGAAGTAATTAAAAGTATCATCTTGCGAAGTATGAAGTATGCGAAGTATCTTGAAGAAGTTTGAAGTATAAGAAGTATAATATATCCTTTAAGAAGTATAAGAAGTACTCAATCCTCGAAATATATAAGAAGTATGAAGTATCCTTAAGAAGTATAAGAAGTATTTAATCTTCGAAATATATAAGAAGTATTAAATATCCTTGATGATGGTGATAAATATTGCCTATGTTCATGTGAAATTATTATTCCATTTTTGGTGAGGATTCTTGCTGAGAAGATAAAGAACATAAAATATTTTCTTGGGTATCCATAGTTGCCTCTGTTCTTTATCTATGAAGGAAAATCCTTGATAAAATGTTGAATAATTAAATTGCGTCTCTATTCTTATGTTGCCCCTGCCTCAAGTGGTAACCCTACTAACTTCTGAATTTTTCTGCGAATTTCTGGGGTTTATGAATTTGAACTTCTTCGAATAGTCTTTGCGAATATACTGTTGCGAATATACAGTTACGAATATACTGTTGTGAATATACTGTTGCGAATTATGAATAGTCCTGCGAATTATGAATGTTTCTGCGAAGTTTCGCGGTATTATCTTGTAAAATTTTGTAAAATACTTGTGTGCATATAATACTTATATAATGATTATGTTATGAAATGTGTATGCGATGCTTATGCCTTGAAATGCTTATGCAATTTTTTTATGATGCGAATATGATGCTTGAATGATGCGAGTATGATGCGAGTATATTCGTGTTCCCATATCAGATGGATATCATTGCCTTCTTTTCCATCTTCGTCTGTATATCTTTTCCCCTTCTCTGTATGTTAAAGTTCATTGATCCACAGCGAACTTCGCAGACTTGTGTTTATGGATTGTTCGTGCTTGTTTTTGTGTTGTATGTCTGATGCATTCGCAGAAAACAATGGTTTGAGTTGTTGCAGTTTTGTCATCAGCTCATTTTTTCCTTTAATTGCTTCACGTAAACAATGACGTGTACATTCTCTCTTCGCTGTTGAGCTAAGTTTTCTTCATTCTCATTGTTTCTAACTGATGTGATGTGCCAACCTCATGATCTGCGATTTTCTTCACAAAGGGGATTTTACCTTAGGAGGGATTTTACCTTCGCAGATGTACTTTAAAGTGAATTCTGCGAATTGATGACTGAGCTGAAGTTTAGTCTGGGGTTAATGGTGAACTTCGTATGTTGCTTGACTAGGTGATCAATTCTCAAGTTTTCTTCGATGTACGGTGAGATTGGACTTCTGTTGTTCCTTGTTTATTTTGTTCTTCTAGCTGTCTCAAAAACTGGCTTTTCTTCAAAGTAATTTTCTCTAATTGATGGAAAAATAAGTTGGACTGCTATACCTTTTCTGTATTGATGGTTTTGACATGAACTTGCCATTTGTTGACAATGTTTTAGTGAAGAGAACTCATGGGGTTCCTCTCATGACACTTTGTGTTCGCTGATGCTATTTGGATAGTTAACTAATAAATTTCCATCAAAGTTCGTCGTCCAGTTGTTGATAGTTGGAATTGAGTCTGTGAATTGCAACAAGTTATTCCTCCGCTTTTCTGATCATGTTATTATTCCTCTCCTGCGAAGTAACAGCTGCAACAAGTTTTTCTCCTTCCCTTTTCTTCTTTTCTCTGTTATTTTCTTCCTGGTTGAATTTTGATGTTGTATTTTCTTCACTCACGGTCCGTATAACTCGAGATTATTACTCCCAATTGATTTGTTGCGAATCATTTCAGTTTAGATTGGCAATTAATTCCATTCAGTTGTCTCTTCGCAGCTGCAAATTTTCTTCGCAGAAGTAAACTAATTTCTTCATTCGCTGTTGACAATTTGTGATAGGAAACACACCCATCCATACATCGCCCTCTTTCTTCGTCTTTGGTCTTGATGTAACTTTAACATCTCTCTATATCTCTCCAGATTTCTCTGTATTGCAAATGACGTTTGTTGCCGAAGACAATTGAATTCATCACTAACAGTATCCAAATGATCCCTGTTTCTAGCGCCAATTATGTAGTTGCGGATTATCTCACAACTACACCCTCATAAGAATCCATTAAAATGATTCCTAAACCTAATTAATTTGATATGAAACTAAGGATTAAAGTACTAAAATTGTAAAGTGACACAAAGATTTTTACATGGTTCGATCATTATGATCTACATCCATGATTCTTCACTAGTGATTGTATGTAATTACATGATCTTACAATTGAGACTCCATTAATGAATAATTGGAGCTCTAGAATTTTGGGGAAGAAGATGATAAAGAAAATAAATCTCTCCTCACATTTTCTCTCTCCTCCTACTAAAATTATCCTCTCTCTCAAAATGTGTCTCCCCTTTCCTCTCATGCCTAAATGGCTATTTATATGATCTTACAAAATATGACAGTTGTGTTGTCCCGCCATTTCGGATTTGAGAATTATCTTGCGAACCTTCGTAACTTCACTTCGCGAACTTCTTTTGGTTTCCTCGTGATTTCCTTTGCTCGCAAAATATTCTTTGCTCGCAAGATGTCTTTTCTTTCCACAATTTCGTAAGTTATCATTTGTTGTGATATTTCGCTCCTACAATAGGTATCTCCGGAATCCTATCAACGAGCTAAGAATAAAAATGCAATAGTCCATCGAATACCAACTTATGAAGACAAGACAACAAACTCGTGTCAATCAGAGTATAGAATCAATAACTAAGCCTGGTGAAAGTTCACCAGCTAACTATCCAATAAGCACTAGCGAAGACAAATGAAGGTAGCACATCAACGAAGCAACGAGTTCACAAAAATACATCAATGGTTCTTAACGAGCAAATTAGAAGCTAACAGCGAAGTACAGCTACGTAACAGACATCATTGTCAGCCACTTCGTCAAGTGTACTTCGTAGGAGACATTTCGTCAAGTGACGTTTTCCTCACAAGCATTTTTTTCCCGCCTGCTTTTACTTCGCAAATATTTTCCTGAGACTTACATCAACATAAAAATACTTAGTGAAGAATGATGCAACGCATGAGGCAACTTAACCAGTGAGCAATCCTAGAAGCACGAGGCAACGCATCATATTAAAGCTAAATACAACTTTCTTTGGACACTTATTTTTACATAAGAATATTTTCAATCGTATAATATTTTAGCGTAAAATTATTTGCAAAAAACATTTTAAATCACATAAAATTATTTCAAATATTATTGATACAATGCGATACAGTTACACAATTACGATACAATTACACAAATATGAAAATCGAGAAAAACTCGCATATGTCAATTATCAATATTCCTCTTGGATATTTGCTTTGCTTCAAATGATATGGTATTTAACATGGAGAGTAGTAGAGGGAAAAATAAGACCTCTTCAACAGGCAAATAAGATTACTTCAACATGCAAGTAAGACCTCTACAGTAGGCAGCCTAAAGAACTCATTAGGATCATTTCCAAGTGAGGTATCTAATCAAATGAGATGAAACAAGTCATACAACGGAAATCCAACAAACAAAACGATTTGAACTTGCACATTAGTAAACTCATTTTTACCATTGAAATTTTGAGTACTAATTTAAATTCTTATTTGCATTACAGCACAACATGGGGCAGAAAACAAGGAGTAATAGCTTCGTATGATCTATTCACAATACTTCTTATTGGCATTATCTCGTGACTAATCACTCGCAAAATAACCATGAATCTAGCGAAGCAAGGGGAGGAGGTTTTACGTAAAGTTCACACTATGAACGAGGAAATACTTCGTAAAATAAGAAATAATTAGGCAAAAAGACACTTCGTGAAAGTCAAGCAGAATATACTTCGTGAAAGAGGGAAGCAGTATACAAATGAGATTTTTTTCAAAGAAATAAACTTGCGAAGTAATCATCCAGAGCATCTCATCTCGTAAAAAAAGATATCTTGTGAAGAGATCAATATTTCGACCAAAGTTAGAGGAACATCAACAAGATACAGTAGTATATAGCTACTTGATTACCAAGCCACAATGAAGACTGCCAATTGTAATTTGAGTAAACCCAAATAAACCAGCCAACTCCAGGATATATTACACCCCCATGTCTCCAATTACTTCGACAAAGATACATTATCGTCATAACACACAAACAAAATCAACTCCAAATCGGTATAGTTACTTACATAGAACATTCATTCTTAGTTCATCATCAAAGGTCAGCACAAGTCCAAGGGGAAAGTGTAACTACGGAAAATCCATAGTTATACCCACTTACTAATTTGAATGACACGAAGAGTAAATCAAACAAGGAAGTGTAATCCAAAGTTAAATTTTAGATTAATACTTAAATGATAAAACGATACAAACTACCCAAGAACACTGACAAGGAACTTAAACTCTCACTCTTAACAACCGCTCTTATACCTTACAAAACATTCCAACCCCCCTTACAATGGACCAAGTCCTCTATTTATAGCCAAGAATACATAATGGGTTACAGCTTACTTTACTTCGCTGGGGATCACTCAATCCACGTGACTTTGCTTTTTACTTCGCCAGAGCCATTTTCAATAAAGTTTTTCCTACCTTTTTGCCTTATTGATCGGCTATTGTCGAGGATAGCTGTCATATTTCTTGCGTAACAATCCACACTTCAGACCTTTTATTTCTTTGACTCTATATTTTCTTGCGTAGCAATATGCACTTCGGTTCATCTACTTCGTTTAATTTTTACTTCGCAGATCTGAAATTCGTTAAGGTAAATCTGACACTGGATTTGATGCTTCACTGACACTTCCCTGGAAAATGGTGAATAAATTTTTTTTTCGAAGATTCACTTCGCTATCTCGTTCATTCTCATTCGGACACGTGGCGAGTAGGTTTTATGCACCTATATTTTTCCTTTTCTCTTTTTATTCGCTAGGATCAAGAAAGTAAAGAGAACCCCGCATTGAATTCGTAATCGCCACGTACCCGGTTTTTCCGCTACCTTGTCTCCCACGTTTTTCCGTAAACGTCAATAGTCGGTTCTTCTCTCGTATAACCGTTCTTCCCAGTCATGCCTTGGTCCACTATAAATAGTCCTCATTGTATTTTTTTTTTTACTTTTACTTTTACTTTCTTCTGAACTTCGTCTTCTTCTTCTCCGGTGATATCAATTTCCTGGAAATCTTCTTTCGTTCCTAATCTTCCCCTTTTCCGTTAACTCTTTCACAACAATGGCTCCTAAGAAATTTCCCCCTCATACTACTTCCAAAACCCTAGAAGATTTTCAAGCTGATTTCAGGGTTTGTCCTTGATGCCGGCGGTGGATTCCTCCGTTTCTCCTCCGGTAATAGCCAAAAAGTCCATCGAGTTGAACTACAGATGGATTCAGGCGAAAACTTGGACTTCTTCCAGGATGATCATTACACTGGGTCAGATTCGTGCGGGGCTAGTTTTCCCTTTGAATGATTCCAATAAACCTCTGTTTTACGAGATTTTGGTTAAAGTTGGCAGGGCCGTCTATCAGTGGAGTGGGAATTCGATCCGTATTGCAAACGAGTTTGTAATACGTTCAAGTGGTGGCAAGTCTCAGTTTCCGCTGGATGCGAAGGACTTCGATTCGGATGATTACAATCTCGACTCTTTATTAGAGAACTACATCGACCGAGCTCAATCTCGGAGGAAATACCAGGAATGGGGTATTTCTTTGCATCGGAAGGTCATGAAGGATCCATCCAAAGTACCGCTTCTTGACGTTGAGCCGATCAGCACTTCGAAGGATGCTCCAAAGGGCCCTTCTCTTCGCTTGACCAATGATAAAGACTGGATGATGTTTCCAGTAATTGTCGAGGTCCCCCTGGTCTGGGGTTTTGAAGAGAAGGGGATAGCCCAAAATGGTCCTCTTCCCGAGCATACTCACCTCGCCGATTATGAGCATGGACGATTTCGCTGGAAGGAAATTCCCATCGAGGTAGTTTCGTTGATTTTCCACCTTATTTATCGTTATGTTTAGTTTATTTTGTTGTTCTGTTTCTTACATTTCTTAAATCCTCTGCAGTATCCACTTCCTCCGCCAGGTTTGATCAAGGATTGATCTACCCAACCTAGGAAGGGTTCTGCTGAGCCTCCTAGTTATGATCAGGTATTTTCCTTTATCTCGCTATTGTTATGTCCTTCTTCTGTATTCTGAAACTTCAGTGGTTTATTAGCGTATCTCGCAGGAGGATGACTACGTGGAGCCTCAGGCCACTGTTCCTCCTCGATCTTCAAAAAAGCGTGATCACCGTGAGAATTCCTCCGCTGCTGCGAAGGTATCTCGCCATTTTGCTTCATGTCTATGCATCTTAACTTGCTGGTTCTGGGCTTACGCTCTTGTTTGCGTTGAATTTCTTGTTTTGTAGGATACCTTGCCTCAATCTCCTCCGGCTACTGACCCTCACAAGTGATGTAGGGGCCTTGACATGGATGCCTTGACTCGCTCCCACTCTTCCAGGAAGCATTCTGAATCTTCTGCTCCGCCTCCTCCCAAGGTAAAACCTACTAGAGTTCCAGAAAAATCCACTCTTTCTTCTGTTCCGAAGCCTACCATGCTGACTCCGGTTATGGATGGGGTGACTCCTCTGGGAAATCTGTCATCAGTCCTGCTGTTGGGACCAAAGGGGGAGAGAGAAAAACTTTCGAGGTGGAGGATCCAGCTTATGCACCCGAGATGGATCTTCTAAGGAGTGCTTTCCTTCTGACTCGTGACGTTCCCTCTATCATATATGCTGCTACAGAGTCTCTGATATCTTATATCTTTTAGTTTTGATACCTTCATAGCTCATGATCAATCCTTTATTTTGAACGCTTCGCTGAACCTTTCCACCAATCAGCACGCTGCTATCATGTCCTTGGTAAGTCTCATCGATCTTTACTTCGTTATTTATCCCCCGTTCTTTTTTAACTCGTTCGACCTCCCAGGAATTCAACCGGCACATGGATCAACTCGTTGAGACTAGAGTTTCACATGAGAACTTAGAGGAATCTAAAGCTCGAATTCAGGAGCTCAAGAATGATCTTGCTGATGAAAGAGATCGCTCAGCGAAGAAGGATCAAAGGATTTCTGAGCTCAGCAGTAAGTTCCGTCCTCCCCTAATTTTCACTTTGTCTTGATCTTGTTTTTACTATTCTTTTATTATCGTTAAGCTTGTTCCGCGAAGTGTTACATGGACTATCTCGAAGCCCAGGCATCTGCCGAAGATTTTCAAGCTGAACAAGCGAATCTGCTATCTCAGATTAACAGTTATTTGACTGAGAATGAGATTTTGAGTGAAGAATTAACAACACTGTACTCTCTGTCCGAACATCTGGCTAATGAATCTGGTGGTAACGAAGATTTGAATTCTCATCTTCACGAAGAGAACGAACGTTTGAGGATTGAGTTGCAGCGAGTTAACAATGTTCTTACAACTTCGTGGAATCTCCATTCTTCGTCCCTAGCTCTCAATAAACGTCTAGAAGAAGATAAAGAAAGGATAATTAAGAGGAAGGATAGGTCTGAAGCTGATTTGCGTAAATTTAGGAATGAAATTCATGACCTAGAGTTAGAGAATAAGAAATTGAGGACCGAGAATGGCACTTTGAAGGATGAAAATATTAGGTTAAGTGATGATATGGCTTCTGTGTTATCTCGTTTGGAGAGGTTCCAAGGTAAGAAAACGGCTTTTGCTGCCCCAGCGAAGAAAAAGATCGTTACTCCTACGAGAGGTGGTAAACTCGTTATATGGTCTTCTGATGATGATAAGCCCGTGTCTAACCCCAGTGAAGATGTGGATAAACCATCCCTTGAACTCCACAGCTTCCTTGAATCAGAGATATCAAGACTTGACCACTTAAATCTCGACATTCAGAAAACTTTAAGATCATTTATCTCGCAGAGAGAAGGTAGTTCTAGGAATTATTGTGACATTTTGTATCTCGCTCCATTAGTTTTGTTTCTTACTTCACTGTTTACTTCGCAGAATCTGAGTAGAGTTGGAAGAATCAAGTCCTGCATTTATCTCGTCAAAGGGATGATCTTGCTAGGGAGGTGTCCAGTCTGAAAGAGAGTGTTCGATTTCTGAATGAAGATTGTGACAAGATTTAGAATGATGCCAAACGAGTTTCCAAGCTCACTCGCAATAATACCCAGGAGGAGAAGGTGAGTTTCCTCACTAAGTTCTTCCACTCTCATGGCCTTCCTTTTCCTCCCATGAATCTCGAAATCTTCTCCGACGATGAGCCTCCCGCTAAAGCTGATGATGAGGGAGAAAACACAGAGACTGATGAGGATGTTAAGGAACCCATGGGCGAAGTTCCTCAAGGCACGGTCGGTAACAGTGGAGCTGGTGCTAGTGGGGGTAATGCTGGAATTCAAGGATCTGGAAGTGGTTCTGCTGAAGAGGAAGCTGGCGATCCTTAATTTTTTATTTTTATGACAGTCCGAACTTTTAGTCCTTCATTTTTTTTGTTTTTTAACATTTTTTATGGGCGCTCCCAAGCTTGGGGGCATGACATTATCTCGTTCTTTTGCTTGCCTTAATATATCTTCTTTGCTTCCTTTTTTCTTTTGGCTCAACTCGCTAATTTACCTGCACTAAATATGGTTAACACATGTACTTCGCACGTCCAATTGCGGCTTCTTTGCCTTTAGTTAGCAGAATTTTGAATTTTGCAACTTCATAAAATAGTAGGATGTTTAAATAGATATTTCGGTTTATATAGAGCAGTTATGATTTAGTGTATTTGTTTCCCACAAATATATACTTGCGAAGAAAATAATCGAAGAATAATAAACTAGAAGAAGTATATACTTGCCTCTTATTCTTTGGATATTTTCAGAGCATTACCTCTTATCATTTGTCCGAAGTGATAGATGCGAGATAAATGAGCAAAAGAATAATAAATTTGAAAAAGTATATACTTGCCTCTTATTATTTTGGGAATTTATGTTGCATACCTTCTGTTATTGACCTTTATAATTTTTTTCACCTTGCCTTATTTTTTGTCCGTGCCTCGGGCTCTTCTTTATGCTCCTTTTCATTTTTTACTTCGCTTTCAGTTGTAACTCGTTGCATTCTTAGGGATTGTCCCTGCATCGTTATCGTTCTCATATAATCAGGTCAACATAGATATTTTGTTATGCAATACTTTGTTTGCGAGCTTGGCGAAGATTTTCAGGTCTCTATGACTATTTATCATTACTTCTTGTAATGCCATGAGGAGGTTTTAGTGAACCTCGCTCTCTTATCTGTTTGCTTCTTGTTTTCTTTGTGCTTTATTTAACACTTCGGGGTCTTATTTTTCCTCCTAGTTAAGGTCTTATTTTGCCTCACCCCGTTGATCAGGGTTTTGCGACGAAGTCTCTGGCGCTCTTTACTCTTGCGAAGTAAAGATCCATAAACCTCGCCTTAACTTGTTCATTTTCATTATTATGCAACAATATCACAGGCCTACCTATTCCCATGAATACCAGCCCCGTAACATTGTCGTTTTTCTTAGTCACTCAGCTCCCTAAAGGAGGGTGTCGTCCCTTTATATTCTTTCGGGCTTAGGTATCAGTTTTTTCGTGACTTCGTCCCCTTCGCCGATATAGCTCTTGGTTACGAGGTCACATGCTAGGTGGGGTTTCTTTGGGACGGAGTGGAGGTATCATGCTAGGCCATCTTCTACCTCCACTGGCTCGTTCCTCCACCCCTTACCGAGTGGTTACCCAATTGGGACCCTCGTCGGATGGGTCTTATTTTTGCCCCTATTTGATGTTACTGAGACTGTCTCTGACGCGTGTTAGGTCTTACTTTTTCCTCTTGTTCTTTGTGCGAACTAGGGTGCACGCCACGAGGTCTCAGCCTCCCTAATTAGAGGTTTTATAATCTCCCTTGAGATTTTTTCTTTTTCATGTATTCTTTTTTATTTCGTGGGTCTTATGCAGCCCCCTAATGAGGTATTACTTGCCTACGTTGAGGTCTTATTTTTCCCGAAGTATTTTTTACCCAAATTTTCATTTGGCGTTTATTTCGCTCTGCTATTGCTTCATATTTTGCTCGATAAATGCTTCATTTCATTTCTTTGCTGAGTTAAAAACTTGTTTCTTTATTTTTCATTACATATTTTGCGAGCACATCTGATGGCTAAGGATAATACTTCTTTTTGTAGACCGGATTCCAAGGATAATCCAGCCTCCGATCTTGTCTTTCTACCTCACCATATATGATATTTCCTTCATTATCTGTCTTTTTTCCATGAAAGTCAGCGACTTCATAGGCTCCATTTCCTACCACTCTTTTTACGATGAATGGTCCTTCCCAAGTGGGTTCTAGCTTTCCTCTAGGTCCTTTCTGGTATGGTGGTATTTCTCGCAATACTAGCTCTCACGGGAAAAAGCTTCTTTCTTTCAAACTTTTATTATATTCGCGAGATTGCAATCGGTGATAGTTCGTCATGTGTTGTAGTGCAATTTCCCTATTTTCCTCCAAATCATCCAACTTCGCCAGAATCATGTCCGAGTTCAGACCTTTCTTCCATGCCTCCTGCTTAGTTGTGGGGATCATTATCTCGGTGGGTAAGACTGCCTCTACCCCATATGTTAAGCATAAGGGAGACATCCCGGTTGCCTCTCGCCTCGTTGTTCTGTGCGACCATAGTACCTTTGGGACTTCTTCACACCATTCGTGTAGGTGTCCTTCCAATTTGTTTTTCAGAGTTAATGATATTGTTTTGTTAGTTGCCTCCGCTTGCCCGTTACTATGTGGGTATAACGGAGTTGATTTTCCAGATTGTATCTTGAATATATTAAACAACATGCTCACATTTTCACCTTCGAACTGCTTCCCGTTATCGGAGACGATCTATAGCGGGATCCCAAATCTGCAAATTATGTGCTCAAGGATAAAATCATATACATCGCCATATCACGTATTCTTCAATGGTTTTGCCTCAACCCACTTTGTGAAGTAAACAGTTGCCACTATCAGGTATTTTCTCTGCTGACTTCCCGTGGAAAATGGTCCCACAGTATCTATTACCCACATGGAAAACGTCCATACACTCAATATCGAGTTCAGGCTTGTTGCTGGTGCATGTATGCGCTTTCCGAACCTCTGGCACGCTTCACACCTCATCGAGATGTTTTTTGCATCTTTATACATGTGTGGCCAAAAATACCCTTGCGCCTTGGTTTTGTGAGCCAAAGATCTCGTTCCACTGTGATTCCCGGCGTCACCATAATTGTAGTACCAGAATATCGCTACAACGCTATTCCCGCAATATTAACAACATTTCTGCGAGAAGCCCAAACGTTTCTACAAGTATTAACGACATTTTGACGAGATTATCGCAAGAGTCTTCAACAACATTTGGCGAGTGTCACATGAGAGTGATATAACGATTAACGATTAAAGATATATGAAGAACAAGTCTGCTTCACGATGGTTGTAAAGTTGGCGATGGTGAAGACTGAAGTTATGGCGATGAGATCGCAAAGTAGATCCGAATTAGGAGGAAATCTTAGCTGTCTTCCACTATGTAAATCCCTATATAAAGGGCACGATAGATCCAGAAAATAATAATTAATTTTTGAGAGCTGAGAGAACTTTGAGGAGAGAGAAACTCCAGAAAGAAAGTTGTACTTCTGGGTTTTAATATTTCTTGTAAATCTTCCTGAAAGTGAATTTAATAAAAGTGTTGTTGTTCTTCCACAATTATGACTTAGTTTTCATAGATTCTTGACAAGGGTGTAGTGTGGGAAATCCTGCAACTACATTTTGGCGCCCAGAAACAGGGAGAATCAGTCTAAGAAATCTTAAATTGCAACTTGAAAATTTGAAAAAATTGTTAGAATTGGAGAAATGGCTAGAATGAGAAGAAATACATCAGAACCACCAACAACTGTGAGGAGAAGCAAAAGACTTGCAGGTGAAGGAACAGGTGAATTAGAAGAATCTTTAAGAATAAGATCAGGAAGAAAGAGAACAAGAAATGAAGTAGAAAATTCAAAACAACAGCCGAATCAACAAGCACAATCGCAAAATAGGGATATGGATTATGATAGAGTGAGTGTACACACTTGAGGTCAGATTCAATGGAAGAAGCAGAAAATCAACAATTAAGAAATGGAGAAGGAGGAGAAAGAAATCAAAGAATGGCTGGAGAATTAGTTCAGTGGGACGTGAAAATGGGACAGTAGATGATCTGAGGCAAAGAACACAGGAAGAAAAGAGATTAGAGGCGGAGGAACATGCGAATCTAACAAGACAAAATCATGAACTAAGAATGGAAAATTTAAGGTTACAAAGAAGGAGGTCAAGAAGTACTGTAAGATCAAATTCAAGATCATTCAAGGAAGAATCAAGGCGAAATTCCCCAATGAGAAATGTTAGAGAAGAAGTGCAAAATTTAAATGGAGAGCAACGTCATAGACAAGAGGAGATAATTTGCGATCGTTATAATCTGCATGACAATAGAAATCAAGAGGGAAGAAACAACCAAATTGAAGAAGAGAATCCAATAGAAGGTAGGAGGATATTGCATGGGCGAAAGAATCAAAGGAATCAAAGAATAATTGAAGAAGAAATTGAAAGATACTATAATGAACAAGCGCGCCTGGCTTACGAGAGAGAAAGATTAAGAGAAAAAGTAGAAGATCAATAATTTCGAGAGGCAGTACGACAAAATAATCATGAAAATCGAGAAAGAAGACGTATAAAAAATCACTATAATGATAATATTCAAGAGGAGTATGATAGGATACAAAGGAGAATAGAGAGACAGCGAAGAAAAATGAGGAGAAATGAAGAAATTCGCAGAGAAGAAGATAGGCAATTGCGATTTCAAGAGGATGGTGAAAGAGAAAATCGCAGAGAAAGACAAGATGATGATGAAGAAGGAGATACGCAAAATCTCGCAAGACAAGAAAGACAAGAACGCAGAAGAAGGGAAGGTGCATTAAAAAGGCCAATGGAACAAAACTCAGTTGAGAATGAGCAAATTTTGAGAGAATTAGCAGAAATGCGAGGAATGATAAGCAATAGAAGAGAAGGAGGTAGAAGGAAACTTGACGAAGCTATTGAAGAAGCTGCGAGGACTCCATTTACTCAAGAAGTACAGTTGAGAAGAATACCTCCAAAATGAAATTTACCAGCGTTAACCAGCATTTTTGATGGGACTACTTGTGATGTTCAACACGTTAAAGCTTATGTTAGATGTATGTTACAGTGGGAGAATCATGATGCTGTATTATGCAAGTATTTTGCATCTAGCTTAACTGGCGAGGCTTTGAAATGGTTTGAGGGATTAACAAAGAATACTATAACTTCTTTTGATCATTTACAAGCTACATTCTTAGGAGCGTATATCAGCAACAATTCATCACGGCCGGGTATTGAAGATGTGTTTGGGCTAAAACAAAGAGTTGGCGAGAGTCTGAAGCACTTAAACATAAGGTGGAAATCAATGTGCAGTGAGATGGCTGGAAGGGTGGATGAAAGATACCTGATCCTATCCTTCATTAACGCAATGTTTGCGACTAATTTTCTGTACATTCAAATCTTCAGAATCAAAAATATAATTACCATGACAGAATTGCGAGAGCTACAAGAAGAATATATTGCTTTGGAGGAGAAACAAAATGAGATGGAATCATATCCAATTGTGAACACCAGCTCGCTAGCATCAAGTGGAAGTTTGCTTACTAAAATGATAAATAATGTGGCGAGCACCTCGCAGACACAACAAGAAAAAGTGGTGACTGATAACCAGCAGAAATTAGTAGCGATGGGCAGTCGAGATCAGGAAGAATATGAAAGGGAGAAGAATTATTATAATCGCGGTGGTAATAATAAGATTCAAAGACTCGATCAACCTCAAGAGACTTATGGTGGGCAAAGGCAGAATAATTTTAAAGGACAAGGTAATCAGAGGATAATCTGGGAAGAAATTAAGATGCCAGCTCTCAATACTAGCATACAAAAGATTTGGGAAGCTATCATTTTAATGGAAAATATACCCTCTCCGTGGAACATGGGAAAAGAACCCCATCCAAACAATCGAAGTCAAGAATTATGTCTTTATAATCATTTTCATGGTCACACAGTGAACGATTGTAGGAATGTGAAGAGAATAATCTTGAGGATGATTGATCAGGGAAAGTTAAATCATTTTCTAGTAGGACATCCACAATCTCAACAATTACCGCCAGCACCAGAAACTCGCAGAGTGAATGCTGTAAAAGGAGAAGAAACATTCGTAATAGAAGTTGGAGCCAAAGCAAAGAATTTGTTTTGTAATTCTATTGTACATTCACGCATAACTATAGAGGACTTTCATGATAATATCTTAAGCAGGGTCTTCGCGAGAGACACAGATGGAAGAGAGATATTGAATATCACGAGATCCTCGCCATTAGAGGAGTGGCAGAAACAAACACTATCTTTCACTGCGCAAGATGTACCTGAGGTTGGCGAGCAGCACGATAATCCACTGGTCGTACGATTAGAGATTAATCCAAAACAAATGCAAGAAGAAGATGAAGAGAATGATAGTAAAGTTGAAGATTCTTGGGCCATCAATAGAGTCTTAATAGATACAGGGAGTTCTGTTGATATCTTATTTTATCATACCTTTAAAACCATGGGAGGAAGAGACGAAGATCTAATTCCATCAACATACAAAATCTATGGTTTTAATGACACATCTAACAAACCAAAGGGGTAAATTGAAATGCAGATACCGTTAAAAGGAATATCTTCAAAAATCTTATTATGTGTTGTGGACATCGAATCACCTTACAATGCCTTGATAGGACGACCCTGGTTACACGGGATATTGGGTGTAGCATCTACTTATCACCAGTGTATCAAATTTCCTCATCCAAAAGGTGTCGGAGTTATTAAAGGAGATTGGGGAGAAAGCAAGAAATGTTATGAAATCGATATGAAGTCTTGCGAAGAAAGAGCTGAAAAGAATGGCAATTGGAAGTGAAAATTTAAGCAACGACAAGAATGTGAAAGGTTAATGATTGATGCAATAGAACGAAAAGAAGATGTGAAAACTGATAACGAGCGTCTCGCAGAAAAGGAGACAACAAAAAAACGTAGCAGAAAAGCAGAATCAGAAAATAGTAAGTAAAGAGGTAAAATGATGAACTTCAGAGAACTCTGCGAATAATTTGTTTGAAAAAAATATGTAATTGAACAAGATATTATGCTTGAAAGAATCGCAAAACTTTACCAAAATGATCAAAGTTATGAAATTCTATCAGAGTTACAATACTCACGAGAAACGCGAATAAAATTTCGCAGAGACATAAGAATGGGACGAACTTTTATGGCGTGCACCCTAGTTCGCGAATAAAATTTCGCAAGATGCAAATGTAAGACCTAATAGCGCGTCATAAAAGGGGTATCTATGGACATGACTCAGCGATAAGGTTATACCGCTACTGGAACCTGAGTCATGCAGACGATGGGGTTAAAGAAAACCTATCCGGGAGAGAGATCTTGGATTTCCAACTATATATGGTTATACCCTGGTTGGACGACTAAGAATCTCATCCAAGAAGTGCAAAGTATGACCAAGGCGCCGAGGTACACGGTTGAGCCAAGGGTTCCCGGAGCGTACGAAACTCTCTTGCCATCCTTGGTAAGTCTTGGATACAATGCACTTGGCCTGAAGAAAACCCCACTTAGGGTGCAGTCTTGTAACTATAAGCCATATATGCATAAAGGACAAGAGGCTGCGAAAACAACTGGTTGTTGACAGATCCGGATGGGAGGAGCTAGTCTTGTATGGACGATGTGCCCTCCTTGAAGGGGAAACCATGGGGAAGATAGGGGCGGCACCCTCCATTAGGGAGCTGATAAGTGTCTTAAGATGGCAATGTCATGGGGCTTTATGATCGCAAGAACATTTAGGCTTGTCATATTGTCGCGTAACGTAAGTAATGCAGAGGCAAAAATCCACGAGAGCAATGTTAAGATGAGATCAATGGGTTTTTACATGAAAGTGTAAAGATGTCCTGCGATTTCATCGCAAGACGGCAATGTCATAAGGGTAAATTCTTGCGAGAGAATGTATGCTTATCATATTGTCGCAAAGATTCTGAAAGCAACATGGATAAGACAAGATTAATGGGTCAATACATGCGAATGTAAATACGTCCTGCGATTTTGTCGCAGAAAGAAGAAGCGTGGAAAAATAATACCTTTAATTAGGAAGGCACAATAAGACCACAAGATTATTGCGATAATACTCGCAGATGTTATAAGAATTGCGATTTCACGCAACTATTATTTGACGGTAAGATCACCAATATCAAGGTAAAATTTTGATTTTTATTTAATCTTTAACCAATTTTTATATTGCATATAAATAATAGAGGCAAGTATGGGAATGCATGAGAACGATGAAATTATTATTCATCTGTCATATAAAAATTGCATAAATACAAACACGCAGATAATTAAAAGAATAATAGTTATATTGATTGATTAACTTGCAGAAAAAGAACTGTTTTCTGATTCTTACAGGTAGAAACAAAAGAGGCAAAAGAGATTTACAAATTAACGACAATATTACAGAAAAAGGAGAAAGAAAAAGAAGAACTAGTCAGATCTATTGCGATCCTCCCTATCAGACTTCTCTTCATCGCCAGATTCTTCCCTTTTATCATTATCATCACTATTTTCTTATCCACCAAATTTTTCACCCTCATCATCACTATCATTCTCATCCCCACCAGAATTTTTAGCCTCACTATCAGAGATGTCAAGAATGGGAATCACTGCGGGTACTTCTTTCGCAAGATCAAGGTATACAGAAGGAGAAATTCCATGGTTATCGCAGACCAATTTAACAGAATCATTGCGAACGACAATGAGAGATCTATTGAAGTTCGCGGTGGTGATGCCAAACTACTTCTTCAGTTGCGAATATTTGTAATTGCGAGCAGCAAGATTATTCCCGAGCTGATCTTTTTCTTGTTCAAGCTCCTTGATTCTTTCAAGATAACCTTTTTCAACTTCTACAAGAATATAACAACAAGTTAGAAATTTTATAAAAGAGAATAATGAAAACAAGAAATTAGCGAGAAGAAGATTAGCTAATAACCTTCTCTGTTAGAAATCATATCTCTAATTAGAGCCGCCTGTTCGACTTGAAGGCTAACACTTACACCTAAATCATTTCTGGAATTGTCAAGAACCTTCGCAGCCCAAGCAAACTCGTCATCGCTATTAATAAGGAGACGAGATCGAATTTGATCTCCCTCGCAAGAAGATCTTCATTCTCGCGGATAAGTCTATCTCTAACCATTTGAACTTCAAGGAGAGTTTTATGAAAATATGCTAAGGTTTCAGATCCCTTTTTTATGGCGATATCCTTCTCATCAATAAGATCGCTATTCTTCTGCCTTAATTTATCTATTTCTTTCTTTAAATCAAAATAAAGGCGCCTAAATTTGTAAGTCAAGCCTAAATTGAATCTATGTTCAAGTTTTAAGAGAGTAAACTGGGATCTGAGTTCATCTATGGAGAGGGAATTAATCTTATCATCTGAGAAGTTTCTCAAGGAATTATTAAGACAAGCGAGAAGAGTATGATCATATACAGGTTCAGGGAAAGTTTGAAAGATTATAGCCTCGTCAGTAAGACCATAAACATCTGCAAGTTAAAAGTGATTGCTTGAATAAGCTGCGATAGAATAAAAGGAATTAAGAAAGAAGGGAAATCAGTCATACCATAAAGTTGTTGGTTAGATTTATCGAGATTAGCGATCTTTTGCTTATCAACAGTAGCTTCCGCCTCCATCTGTTTATTCTTCTTGCGAAGTACAATAACTTCAGACTCTAGTTTTTCTTTATCTTGGCCAACTTTAACAGCTTTTTCTTCAGCGTAGAAGCATCTTTTGTCTAAATCAGAAGCAACAGAAAAAGAAGCTCTTCCAACCTGCGAAGAAGAAAAACAAATTAAAATATAACGATGAAGAAAAATAAACAAACTAAGGAAGAGAAAACATACCAAAGCACCAAGAGAATTCAAGAGACTGGGAGTCAGTGATCTTGAGATTCCTTGGAGAGATTCATTATCTACTAAGATAGGAGCATCGCAAACTTTAGCGAGAGCTTAGGATGTCTTTTCAATGACTTCATCCTCGCCATTAGAAGTCATGCTATGGGAAATATCGCTAAAATTCTGGACAGATGAGTCATTGAGGAATCAGAAGAAGAAGAATTTCTTATTGAAGGAAATCCACCAGCATTAAAATCCTAGTCAAAACCAGCACTTGGATTCTCTGGAATTGTTTGAGGAGTTGAAGAAGAAGAAGGTTGAGTTTTGCTTCTCTTTAGCGGAGGCTCGCTAGATTCATCATTGCGAGGGGAAGAAGACCTTCCCCTAGAAGAAGTAGTGGGATTCTCCTTTATAGATTTCCCAGATGGTTCCTTTGGAGATTTCTCCTTGATTTGTGGAGGAGGCAGTGGTTCTAATTATTCGATTTACTGCGATCACAGATGAAGATAAGAAATAGGGGCAACAATATATTGTTAAAAACTTATAAAGAAGTATTTCTTACTTCATCTGTAAAAGACATCAAAGCCAGGCGAATACTGGGTTTCCTAAGAGTTTGATAGCTGAGTTTCATTCTATCAATCTGAGAAAATCAAAAAAGTTATCGAGAATGTAAAGAAGACAATAAATAATAATAACATGAAAAGTTGAGAGAATATACTTCTTTAGATCTTTCAGGCCAGTAGAAGACCCAGGGTTGATATTCTGCGAGATTCGCGGGAAGTTCGCGATAACCAGATATATAAGGACCTTCAAGACTTAATGGTAAGATGAACCACTTATCGTCGTTAGAATGACGAGGACCTTGGTTAGTGGATGTATGAAAGTCAATATCCATCATAAGATCATTGTCACCAGCGACCTTCTCTTTCTTCAAACGAACACCCCAACATGTACTATCCCTCTTCATAGGGACAATACTATAGTTTACAAAAAAAGTTGTCCACGGTATAATCGCAAGAAACAATGGGGACATCTGCGAACAAAGGATTCTTTGGAGCATTGGGATAGCGAGTTCCTTTACCAGCCCCACGAGAATCATATTCAAGTAGTAATCTGATGCAATCCCCACCTAGTTGGTATATTGCTCGTGAGAATCTCTCGTCAGAGATTATTTGATAAAACATCGGAAGCCCAGGATCATAAAGAGGGATGGGAATACCAGCTTCAAGTTGTCCTAGCGATAATATAACTTTCTTGCGAGAACATTGATCATCAGTGAACAATTTAAGGGAAAGTTCAGATTTAACATCTTGATCTGGAATCAAAGATAAGTTAAAACCTTTAAGTCTGAGTTTCTCGCGCATTCTATTGAAGGCCTTCAAATTTTTAGCACCAACAGCAACCATTTTGAGTATGGGAATGAAGGAAAAAGTTGAAAAGAAGAAATAAATCACAGCGATTATAGAAGCGCAATTTGCGGAAGAACAGTAAAAATTGCAGAGAGAATATGGATAGAAAGAAGAAGAAAGTAAAAGAGAAAAGAAGAGGAATGAGAAGAGTATTTATAGAAGAAGAAAATTCTCGAAAAGGATGAAGGTAATTAATGCAAAGAAAAGATGTGGATGGTCAGATTTCAGCGGTTACAGAAGACGTGTCAAAAATTTATTGGTAGAAAGAAACTCGTGAAAACAGCTGGCGAAGTACATAGAAACGTGTCAGAATGGGAAAGCAAAAAAGATAAGCGATTATGGCATTCTTAGTTCTCATGATCTTCTCTTCTTCGCAGAAAAGACATGAGAAGAGGCAAGATGTAGTACCAGAATATCGCTACAACGCTATTCCCGCGATATTAACAACATTTCTGCGAGAAGCCCAAACGTTTCTACAAGTATTAACGACACTTTGATGAGATTATCGCAAGGCTCTTCAACAACATTTGGCGAGTGTCACGGGAGAGTGATATAACGATTAAAGATATATGAAGAACAAGTATGCTTCACGATGGTTGTAAAGTTGGCGATGGTGAAGACTGAAGTTATGGCGATGAGATCGCAAAGTAGATCCGAATTAGGGGAAAATCTTAGATGTCTTCTACTATGTAAATCCCTATATAAAGGGCACGATAGATCCAGAAAATAATAATGAATTTTTGAGAGTTGAGAGAACTTTGAGGAGAGAGAAACTCCAAAAAGAAAGTTGTACTTTTGGGTTTTAATATTTCTTGTAAATCTTCCTGAAAGTGAATTTAATAAAAGTGTTGTTGTTCTTCCACAATTATGACTTAGTTTTCATAGATTCTTGACAAGGGTGTAGTGTGGGAAATCCTGCAACTACAATAATGAACAGCTTTCATGATCTGCACTCCTTCTTCTGGTGATAAGGACCGCAGTAATGGGCCTAGGAATGATCTTCTGTATAAAATTCCTTCCCGTAGCTCATAATTTGTGGATTTACCCTTGATTTTGTGTGCCTTGAATCTATCACGAGGTAAATCCCCTTTCGCTAGGTATTTATAAATCGGAGCTCGCCAGTCATCTTCACTTAATTCCGAAGTAACGACTTCGTTCTCGATCACGAAAACTTCTTCTCCTTATAACTCGTTCGTTAACGATGGCTGCATTAATCTTTCAATTCAGATGTGTTTTTTCGAGGGGTCTTCAACCATTGATGCTATGAACGCCAGGGCATCATCATGTATGTTATTATCTCTACTCACATGCCTCCAGATTATATTTGGTATTCTCTTTGAATATTCCCTAACGAGCTGTAAATATCGGTTTATCATGGCATCATTTGCCTGGTATCTGCCTTCTATTTGTCTGACCACCAGCTGCGAATCACTAGTTATTCTTATTTCCTCAAACTTCATCTCGATAGCTAACCTTAATGCTTGTATGACTGCCTCGTATTCTGTTTCATTGTTGGTTGCTTTATATTCTAGTCGAAAGCAGAATATCGTTCTCGCTCCTGCTGGTGAAGTAAAAAATATTCCCATTCCTCCTCCTGCACTATTGGATGATCCATACACAAATATTTCCCATAACCTCGGATGATTTTCCTTTAGCAAGTTCGTGGGATCTGGGCGATATTCATCTATGTCTAACTTTTTTTTGGTAATTCCAAAATGTATTAATGAATAACTAGATTACAAAACAAAATGAAGAGCAAGAATAGAGGTCAGAAAACCCCTAGAAACTTGGTCCTCATTTGAAATGAAAATAAGATACATTTGGTAATTCAATAGAATTCAAAAAAACAGGTCGACCAAGATATTGCCTTCTCTCCGCATTAGGAAGAATACAACCACTCTTAGCCATCTTATCCGCCGCAAAATTTGTCTCTCTATAAGCGTGAACAAAATGAATAGCTTCATATTGCGAAGAGATTTCCTTCCAGCGTTGAAGAACAAACCAAGGAAGCTTATCGCTAGAAAAGGCCAACACAGCCCCCATAGAATCTGAACGAATACAAACTTTTGGGTAACCCCATTGAATCGCCCACTCCAAACCACTTAGAATACCAGAAATTTCAGCAATATAGTTTGTCATTGTGCCCAAACCAATACTCATAGCTCCAATCACGTTGGCATGATGGTCACGCGCCACAGCACCTGCCCCAGCCACTCCCGGGTTCCCTCTAGCCGCACCATCGCAGCACAACATCAACTCACCAACAGCTGGAGGAACCCAAGTACACTCAACCGGCACAAGAAGCTTGACCTGCCTATGTCTCACCTTGAAGAAATCTAGAATCGACAAATCCTCAACTGAATTAAACATGTAGACTTTTAGGCGCACTGAATATTCATTGATTTGGTTGAACACAGTGGTCTTAAAGAATCCCCATCTAACCTTTTTATTCTCAAAAACAAAACGGTTGCGAGTTTTCCACAACTCCGAACGGACCACTAGAACAGCAAGTAGCCATAGTTCTTTAATCATGCAGCTTCTCCCCCGCACCGCCCTATAGGCTGTAGACTCTATTGGGATTGAATGTGAACTCGGTTAGGAATTCTAAAACTATGTGTGACTTCGTATTTTAATCCTAACTGGTCAACTCGGGTGTTCCATCTTTCAACTCTCTTCGTGTTCTTCAAAGTCGACTCTATTGGGATTCTTGTTAGAACTTTAATCTTGTGAGTCTGGAAATAAGTTCTTAACTTTTCTGACGAATATACCAATGCTAATATTAGTTTTTCAATCTTTGGATAGTTCTTTTCTGCTGCATTGAGAGTTTTACTGACGTAAAAGATCGGTTTTTCAACACCTTTATCCGTCCGAAGTAATACTGAGCTTATTGCATTTGGTGTAGTAGCGAGGAAGATCAGCAATTCTTCGTCCGGTTCTGGTTTCTGAAGGATTGACAAGTTGATGAAGTGCTCTTTTATATTCTGCAATGCTTGTTCACACTCATGCGTCCATGCAAACTTAGCTCCCTTCTTCAAAATATCAAATAAAGGCTTGCACTTGTCCGAAGATCTGGAAATAAATCTCCCCAAAGATGCTAACTGTCCATTTAACTTTTGTATATATTTGACTGTTGCCGGTGATAGAATGTCCAGTATATCTTGAACCTTAGTTGGATCTACTTCGATACCTCTTTATGACACGATGTTCCCTAATAACTTCGCTGACTCTACTCCGAATATACACATCGCTGGATTTATTTTCATCTTATATGATCTCATCTATTCAAAATTTTCTTTCATATCTTCCACGTGATCTCCTGACTCCTTAGTTTTCACCAACATGTCATCGACGTATACTTCTAACTTGTATTGGACCCACTTGGAAAATATCTTCTCAACCATCCGTTGGTATGTTTCCCCCGCATTCTTCAACCTAAAAGGCATTCTCGTATAACAGTACAATCCTCTTGGAGCGAAGAAAGCCGTATGCTCCTGATCTTCTTCAGCGAGTGGTATTTGATTGTAACCACAATATCCATCCATTGGTATCAATCATTTGTACCCTGAAGCTGACTCCACCATTTGAGGTATATTGGGTAGTGGAAAGCTATCCTTCGGAGAAGCAGTATTTAAGTCGCTGAAATCTATACATATCCTAATCCCTTTTGTCTTCTTAGGTACTATCACCATGTTTGCAATCCAGGTTGGATACTTTGCAGGTCTTATTATTCCCGAGTCTAGCATCTTCTGCAGTTCTCGTTCTATCTTTCGAAAGCTCAAAGGAAAGATATGTTTGCTGCATTGAACCACATCGTATCCGGCAAACGACTACTAATCCAAGAGGCTACCATCGAACCCTCAGCAACAGACAAGGAAATGTACGACTGGGGACTGCTCACCACAATGCACATCAAATGGAACGAGTTCAGAAGAGCGTTCATTGATGTAGGTACTGCTGTCAACATCATACCTCTCAAGACTCTAAAAGCTACCGGCATAACTCGACAAGAAGCCACCCACGCTCCAATGGCAATCAGAGACCACGAAGGAATCTCCAGAGACGCCTATGGCTACATCATCCTGAAAGTCGAAGAAAATTCGGTTTTCACTGAAACCAAATTCTTTATAATCCGAGAAGATCCAGGGTATGATATGATTCTTGGACGCGCATGGATTCATGATGGGAAGACAATGATGACTCCTGCAACGACACGTCCCTGTGAAGAAACTCCTGACTCGGAGGAAGAGGCGGAAGACATCTCGCCGTTTGAATACCTGGAGGAGGTCAAAACCTTAACAAAACTTGCACAAGAATCTGAGGAACATACAAATGCATTCGTCAAAAAGTTCTGCGACCAGGCAAGTTTCATCCCCTCTCACGTGCCTATATCATCAGTTTTCAAGTATGTCTCCTTGATTCAGGGACTTCATTCCACAAACAACTTAGCAATCGCAAAGTGCTATGAGTGGATAATCTCGCCACAATAATATTTCACTCAGTGGTTAAGTCCAGAGCTTCTCCAAGTCGATCATCCGATCAAGAGGTTCATCATGGAAGATATGGCAAAATATTACGAGAGATACCCTCTCCCGCACGAATGTCCATATGTACCACGACCATGGAATCACATCCCACAAAGGATTACGAATCAACGGAAGATATTCAAGGCGCGGGCAACCAAACCCAACAAATTTCATGAAGGAGACCTAGTTCTCAAAGCTGTCCCACGCAATGTTCATTCAGCAAGGAGCTCCAACTGGGAAGGACCATTTATGGTCGCTAAATCCATAACCGGAGGATACTACAAACTGGTCAACACAGATGGCAGAACTCTACCAGTAATTCAGGAGAAATGGCTTAAGGCGTTTGTTTGAAAGGATGGGCGTTTTGAGGTATCAGGTGTTTGATCATCCATGACGTCTAGACTGGACATTTAGAATTTTTATTGTATTTCAATTCCAACAAAACGTTGCAATACTTGCAATCAGTATTTGAATTCATCAGTTTATCAAAATTCAACTCATATTTCTTAAAAGAAAATCTCTATCAAATCCCAAAATCCTCAAAAGACATCTACAAATCCAAAACCAAAGTATCAAAACCCATATAAAACCTCACATCTCTCAGAAGTTCAGAAGTTCAAGAATCAGAAAAAATCAGCAAGGAAAGATTTTTCCGCCTCCGCATCCTTCAAAGCCTGCAAATCCGCCATCTCCTTATTCAGCTCTTCAGTCAACCTTGCAATTTTCTGTTCTTTCTCCGTCACAGCGACATTTGGGAAGGGTAATTTATTCTCACACGAGTCCTTAATCGCATCCATTTGCTTACGGAGCCACTTCAAATTAAAACCAAGCCTCTCAGAATTACCTAAGTTGAACTCTCAATCAAAGAGTACATCTTGAGTAATGGCACGCCTAGCCATAATGTATATGTCATTCACAACACGCAAGAGTGCACCTACTTGCATGGTCAATGCATAAATACGCCCAGGGATCCTCTCGACGATGATATGGCCAAACTTCGTCCATATGGCTTCATACAATTCTGCATATCCAACGGGAACACCGAATCCGCCAACTAATTCGTGACCTGGGAGTGAAGCATCGAATGGAGGATCAAAAGAAATTCCAGTAGTAGGATATTCATGCACCACTATATGGTTTTCAGAAGCTGCTTCTATCAAGGCAACAGCTCTTTCAGTATTCTCTACAAGGATCCTGGGTTCTTTTATTTCTGAAACAGCAACAATTTGGGATTCCATGACTTCATCAACAACTTTCTCTTGACTCCGAGGCTCAGGAATGGTCATCTCCTCATAAAATATCGCAGGTCCGCTCGAGTTTTCCTTGTTGATTTCTAAATCCCCAACTTCGGTATTTAGCACCTAATACGAAGATTACATGGGGTTAGGGTCACGAAAGCTTGAAATAAAAAAAGGAACATGAGGTACAGCATACAAACAATCCAAAATTATCAATATTCATCATTTTATGTTCAGGGCATTGGTAAATAGCATATATGTCATGGAGACACGTTTTACGGTAACTACGTCTGAAGAAACTGTGCACTTCTCTGTACTAAAGGATGAACTGGGAGAAATATACAATGAATAAGAGTATGGGTCATATACCATTCTCTTCTTATGGATGTCCTCTACAACGTGTCAAAATTTCATGACAATTTGATGAACGAGCAAGAAGATGTGGCGAAAACATCAACTGATGCGCAATCTGAAAAAGTTCTGGAAGTCTCCTGGAAGTTTACTATTTCGCCTTTTTCAGGCTCTAAACGCGCTCAGGACTTAAAAATATTCTTTGTTAAAGCTTGGAAATTTTCCGGGATTGAATTTACACATGAAGATCATCAAAACCCGATTCCAGATGAAGATTCTATGGCGTTTCTAATAAAAGTCTGGGCTCTGAATTTTATGACAACGAAATTCGACTGAGTTTTCACATATTCACATAGGTCTTCATTCATTCACAAGTCAGCATTTTTATACTTCTATGGGTGAAATACAAGATAAATACTTACTTGAGTGGTCTCCGAAGCATTGAAAGAACCAGAATTGCTCACACCAGCGTCGGCAACAACATTGTTTTCATTCGGCTCTTGACTCTGGGAGCTCTCTTTATCGCCGTTCTTCGAACAAGCGTCAACAGTATTCTCCACATCCACGGATTATACCTCCTAGACATACCACCAGCAATCATCGTTTCACTCATAAGATGTCATAATTGATATTGGAGGAGATACTTACAATTTCTTCATCACTCAAGTCATAAATGGTTTGTTCAGTAGCGGAGAAACGAAGTCCATCAATACTTGATGGAGTAAAGTTCTGCAACAGAATAACAACATCAGTCGTACGATCCAATTATATGGGTGAAGAAAGATCACAACGAAGAAAATACTGGAAACTCACCAAGACGCGGGTTGGGGACTTTACCGTATTGGGCAACAACTTATAACTCTTGTGCCTGCCTTCTCCGCCATGAACGATAGCTTCAGTCTCCGAGAAATCTACACAGATTCGAGGTCTTACGATACGACCATCCTGTGACAAGTTCCAGTAACATAATCAGAATACAGTTGTTATGATTTTATGAAGATTATATAACAAAGTGTACCTGGGAGCATCCTGGAGACAATTTTCGCTTATCACCAGAGAGATAATTCAATCTCGGTCGACTGGCAATCAACTCATCGGAGGGACGATTTTTTACTGGAGGCTGACCGACCATCACATATTCATGCAATCGCTCAAATTGATTATCCCAGAAGTCTGCATAACCCGGGGTCACATAGGCAAATCTATCAGATCAGGGAAACCAGTAGTTACTTCCTTCCACATGGGTATGGTCTAAACGAGTCATGAGCTTCTCAACTGATGGTTTCCTTCTTCGAATAGTTGGAACACACTAATCCATACCCATTTGTCGGGCCGCTATATCAATATTATACTCTTCCACTGAAAATTCTCCGTACGAGACTGACAGCAGGTGGCCAGGGGTGAAACTCAACATGAAGGACCTCTCACCATCGTTCAGATCCGCACCAGACATCAAACTAGTGCTCTCTCCAGTATTGAAAGTCACCGGTTGGGAGATATAAGAAGGCACTGACACCCAAGGACGAAAAGTGAATTCAGATTCATCATCCAACACGTCAATGAGGCGCGCCCTACACCGAGGATGCTTTGTGGACCAACGCATTATCCTAGCATTGTCTTTATCAGGGAAAATATGGTGAGCATCAGTGTTCATCCCTTGCAAAATATTACGTGGAATGGGTGCATAATTCTTGAAGTGTTCCCACATCAGATCTTGAAGAAACATCGTGTTAGCATAACATTCAATCTTCATGAAGCTATTCGACACACTGGAGTCTATAACCAAAGAATCCAAGTTGTAATACAAGGAGCCCAAGAACAAGCTACCTATTGGGAGTTTCTCACCTTGAGCCATCTTAATATCAAAGGGGATCACGAAAGGTTTCAACAAGTTTCTGCTATCTTCAAAGATATCTCTGGACAACCATAAACATAAGAAAGCAGCAATGGGTAACATACCGTCGATGAGTTTATCAGAAACTTCGTCTTTAGGCCACCAGCGCGTCAACCAGAGAGCATAGCATCCTTTACTGCCAGCCTTATTTGCTACCTCCATTGCAGCTGTCAAGATATGAGAAACGGCAGTCTCCTCATCTGAAAGATTCCCTGGAAGATTACCTGTGATTGGGAGATGCATCAAAGATACCACGTCTTCCAAGGTAATGGTAAACTCTCCCCATCTGCATATGAAGGTATGAGTAGGAATACACCAGCGAGAAATCAGATCTACAATACTTCTTGCGTCATGGTAAATGAATAACTCCCAGAAGCTTGAATAGCCATTGTCACCTGCGCCTGATCGAGCATAGCCCTCACATGAGGAAAACCAAGCATGTGCCTCGCCCATCCAGCAAACTTCTCTAAAGGTCGACGAGAAATATTAAATTCTATAATCGATGCAAGGAATACTCCACGTTCAAGACAAAATCGGATAACTGTCTTAGGAGTCACGAATTTCTTATGAGTGACAGTCCTGGGATATATAAGCAGACGATACGATGGAGATTTCAAATGTTTTTCAGCTACTTCAGGATCTTCCTCAAAAAATGCATCATCAATATTTGGGATGTTCTTAATCCCAGGGGTTTCATCTTCATCTTCACCAACAGAAGCTTCATCTGTACATATATCATCTCTAGAGATATCATCATCAACGTACATCTCTTCTCTTGAGGCATCGTCAGCCTGAGAATTGGTCATCATTGCTGAGTAGCTGAAAAGGTTCACGCAACATTCTATTTCAGTCCATACATGAATTGAAGAAATACGGCAAAAATGGTAACTCTTAACTCTTACCTTTTACTTCCACTAACAATAGTGATAGTAATGCTGGAGTCAACACCAAAAATTTTCGTCTCTTCGAAAACTGCAAAAACGAACAAAATTTAGTAATCTCCGAAACTGATTTTTCACGAAATCACGGGCGCAACCTTCATAATGTGAATATTCACGCAACTGACATATGAAGTTTACATCAAATAAAATATATCATCATATTTTGCATAATATGTGTCACGGCTCCACATATTTATTTATAAAAAAAAAACTATTTTTCCTTCGTATCGTCGTTAGTTGTCTTTAAAACGAAGGTTTATTTCAAAATATTGTGAACACTCACAATCCATGCACATGATAAAGTTTTGTATTTATAAAATCTCATAAACAATTTTTTTATCACTGGACGCAAGTTCATCATATATATTTTCCTTCGTGCCGTCGCTATTTGTCTTTAAAACGAAGGATTATCCCGATTTCGTGAAAATTCATCTTTATGATAAAACCATGGTACGCGTGAAACCTCATACACTAAGTTTTATCACTGAACCTAGGTTAATATGCTAAAAAGTCTCTCCTAAATCAGGGATTATAGTTGGTTTTCGAAGCTAACGATCGAACGAACATACGTTTTCAAAAAAAAACACAAGGGTTTTTCATAAAACCATCACCAATTATATACACATATGTATAATTTAAATATGATCAATTCATGAAACAACTCATGAAATCAGCAAACATCTCAAAAAAAAAAAAAAAAAAAAATTTGTGCTCACCTGGTCAACGCCAGCCGGAACTGGTCGGACGACGATCAAACGGCGCCGGCGATCTGTGGTAGCTGCTCCGACGAAATTTTTTCTTCCTCTCCTGTATGTGAGTATGAAGATGATGAAGATATCAAAGAGCTGGTCGTGAAAAAAAGAAGGAATTAACCCCTTTTATAATTTTAACCTAATTCCACTAGGATTTTCTTATTTGGGCCCGGCCCGCGAATCCTAACCGATCATGGGCTCGTCGTCCAAACCAGCGGTTCAACACCAATTTATGCTCACCAAATGGCTCCATAACCATGACAACGAAGCCTTCATCAAGTCGTGGCTCGCTCATACTCTCGAAATATGGTAATGTCTCAACTTACGACTAAGTTCAATTACTAGTATAATTTTTAGCTTGAAAATCACCATTTAATGCTGACTAAGGAACACAACTTTCCTCAGTAAGCAGGGGACTTAATGTAGATGGTGGATTTTCAACAAAGGCTAAAATCATAAACTCATGATTGTACGGACCGCTGGTTCAGCAATCGCATGTGAGTATTGAGACACGGGTCTCTCATCGAATTCTCAACGGAGAGTGCTTTCTCTCAGAGTACATGTAGATGTGCAGTCAACATCTAGAAAATGGCATAATCTCATGAATACTGAATAATTTCAGTCATTTCTATATAGTATCACGGGATGGACGGCTCTACGGGGAAATATCATCTTCAGGAACAAACAACGAGTTTAACCTGACTATATAAAGGATATGGCTTAACGGCAAGTCATGTTAGGATAATTAATGCTCCTATCGTAGTCAATTTATTCTGCTAGGCATAGACCCATAAGGTTAATTATCCCTTCATTGCTCCGATTCCGTGGTCGAATCAACGACGATCCCATGGAATGGCAATAAGATTGCTCCGATTCCGTGGTCGAATCAACGATGATCCCACATAATGGCAATAAGATTGCTCCGATTCCGTGGTCGAATCAACGACGATCCCACGGAATGGCAATAAGATTGATCCAATTCCGTGGTCGAATCAACGACGATCCCACGGAATGGAAATATCATTGATCCGATTCCGTGGTCGAATCAACGACGATCCCACGGAATGGCAATATCATTGCTCCGATTTCGTGGTCGAATCAACGACATTCCCACGGAATGGAAATATCATTGCTCTGATTCCGTGGTCGAATCAACGACGATCCCACGAAATGGCAATATCATTGCTCCGATTCCGTGGTCGAATCAACGTCGATCCCATGGAATGGCAACGATCGCATTGTTCTGAGTTCGTAGTCGAATCTTTAGATGATCCTATGAATTAACAATGAACATCTATTCGTTTTATTACTCATTTCATGGATTATTCTCCATTGAATTAGTAATAAATAATTAACAATCGGGCGTCTGAGCAACCTCTGAGTAAGCCCCGATTTAAATGGTGAAAGTGTACTCAACGATGATGCACTGACGGTCACGGCACGAACGAGTATTTCAAAATACAACGAAACGATGAACCTATGCAAAATAGGGAAGAAAATAATAAATAATTAAAATATTTGACCAAGGTGCTGGGACACTGACACACGATCAACTCATCGTGTCTTGGTCAGTTCCACGCCAATCCTATATTTTAATACACTTTTATTATTTTTTCATGATTTGATAAAATTCTCTCGTTTGATCGAATCTCCTTCTTGAGAAAATTCCTTGGATTCATGGTATTTACATGAGTCCGTCAAAATAATATAAAATTAGGAGAGTGTGTGGGGCGTGACCATTGGCTGACCGGCCATGCCTTGGTCTCACCCGACCCACACCTCACAGTTCCTCATTATTTTTATTTTTATCTAATTTCATGAAAAAACCCCTTGATTTCGTGGTATTTTTCCTCAAAAATTCCTTAAATCATCAAAAATAATAATAAAATAAAATGAATTATGAAAACTTGTGGGACCGGGCCTTGGCCGGCCGGCCATGCCCTAGCCGGTCCCACACGCCCTGTTTTATTTATTTTATTATTAATTATCTTATTTTTCCTAAACTAGAGTATTAGTTTTACTTTCATTTAATTTCCAAATTCAGACAAGAAACTAGTCGGAAGCCTAGCAACAAGCTGGGCTCCAACTCCTTTTTGAACTACCACACTTAACCTATGAAAAAGGAAATCACCTACATGCACGTTAGCATCATGACTAGCAATATAGTTGCGGATCCGCTGAACGAAGTCTGTTGTTCCGTCCCCAAATTCACCTAGAGTAGTGAAAGCCAAAGCACCAAATCCATATCCTTGTGCGCAGCATTTTTCTAAATACTTGGTATTTTTGCGACCGACAAAAGATCCTTGATAGCTTTGCCCCCTTCCAAAGTATGACCATTACTCCCAAGAAAGGGCGACACAATCGTAACATCGAAGCAAACGTCCCACCATTGTCCCAATTGAGCACAAGAACATCTCGATCTCAAAGAAGTACCGTTGTTCGCAAGCATACCCAAGTCCACCTCTTTCCGTGCAAACCACCCCACTCGATAATGGATATGTCCGCAATCGTGTCGCGTACTAAATCATGTCGAAATTTTAAACCAACTTCATTTGTACAGTGCACCGCATGGTCACCAAAAGCATCCATCTCTCTCTGCGAAGGGCACAAACTACCTGGTTCAAACAAGGGAATACCAAGTCTATAACATAATACCGCACTAAACTGCCTCGAACCAATTTGCTGATTTAAACCAGGGATGGGGATAGCCATTAATAAATCCAGGGAATGCTTCATTTGGTTGCTCTGCCATAGGAATGAATCACGTTCAGACAACTTGAATTGGGAAGTCAAGTTCTTCTTTCTTCGCATCAAAATAAACAATTGCGAGTTGACATAGAATGGTTGGCGGTGTTATCGACGCATATAGGAGAAACAGGACTACACAAAGAGTTGAAAGAAGCTGCATGCACGCTCAAGATGGGAGCTAAAACCACGATGCCGGTGTGCCTCAATATGACAGATTGCGCCTAGTGTTTCCAAGCACGACGCCAAATAACAATAATTCATAGTGTCTTGCATCGAGTAAACACCAAAACCACCTAGTCGAGGGGAAGCGTGGAAAATCGCATTTGCAAGGGGCCGAACCCTGACCATCTCCTGTTATTATATGTTGTAGGAACTTGTAGAGACGAGAGTCAAACAAATCTTGAGCCGCAAAAGTGCGATCTGGAAAGGTAGTGCGTAAAGAAAAATATAAGCGAGAAACTCCAGCACAGTTTCTAAACAAAAGAAGCTCACACTGTGGATCTTCAAGTTTTTCCACTGAATCAATGAGCTCTATAGTTTTTTTCACTCTTTTAACAACCAGATCCGCATTAAATTGGGCATCAAGGCTAACAGGAGCACCTAGCGAAATTAACTCCCTTCTCCTCCTACAAATATCGGGTGGAAACATACCTGCAATGGCTGTCCTGGGGTCTATAGAGGGCCAAAACAATTCATCTTCTTGATGTTCAAAAACAGCCCCTAGCAACACCTTCTTCTTGAATTATTCTCGAGCTCTAGCAACCATCATAGTGTCCCCAATCACCGTACCATCATCAAGATACCAAGCTGCAGTTCTAGATCACACCTTTCGAAATACTCAAGACTAGCGGGTGGAGAGTAAGAGCGAACAAAAGTGGCCCTAAAGGATCACCTTGTTGCACTCCCTGAGCAGAAGAAAGCACATGGTCCATATAATATAGTCGTCTTTGGTGAAGCGTAACAAAACTCAACCCAACGAGATATCGAAGGACATAACCTACGTACCTCTAAGATCATGGTTGTTCTATCTATGAGATTGAACGCATTAGAGAAATCTACCAGCAGCATGGAAAGCGTATTTTGGTCCCCTTTCTCTTCCAACACGCGATTCACAAAGATGTAGAATTGCTTCTCCACCACACTTAGCCCCCACTCCAAACTGGAAATCACCCAAATATGAGTTCATTTCCTTGCCAACAAAAGATGCAGCGCATTTAGAGACAAGTCTCCTCCATATTGTGCCAACCGCTATAGGCCGCAAGCCACCACCAGGTTTGATGAGTGGGGTGAGAGGAGCACTGGCCACATATTCTCCCAAAACCGACGGGCAAGAGCCTGATAGCCATAAGTTAACCACTTCCCATGATGGAGGCAAGTAACTCATCCGAAATAACAGTTCTTGGCCCACCGAGAACATCGAGAAGATGTTGTGCCCGGAAACCGTCTCTTCCACAAGTTGTCCCCTTAGGGAAACTCTTTAGTCTACTTAGCACAAGATCCGTCGTAGCTACCATAGCCTCCTGTGAAGGTGAAGAAGAGGGGATGACCGGAAAGGCAGCAGTGGGATGTTTGGAACGAAGTTCATCCCGTGTACCTTCATTATTGGACGCAACTCCAGTAGAAGTGAGAGTGCGAATCATGCAGCAGAGATATAAACCATGTCGAGCTTACCCCTACACAACCTCAAGTTCACACTTCGATCATCCTGTTTAGGTTTCTTCTTGGCTTTTTCTTGTAATTCCTTCATCTCGGCATGTTTCTCAAACACACATTGAACCAGCACCATACACCCATTCGGTTCATTCCATATGCGCAATGCATGATTAACTGACTTAATCTGCAGCTTTCTCCTGTGTCAGCTTTCAACTCTTGGTACTTAGCAACATGGAGAGTACACACAGGGAAGAGCATTAGCTGTATCCATGAAGACAGATCATTAGGTGCAGCCACCACTTTCTGTAACACAGACTTGAAGGTTCGTGCAAAGTGCAACCTACATTTAGCTGGAATACTAGAGATTGTAGGGATCTGATCTAGAAACACCATGTTCAATAGCTCAAGACTTAAAGTAGGCGCAGCAACCTCAACATCAGTAGGATCGGAAATATTAACAGCAGCAGGAGCAGCAATGCCGTGAATTGTAGCCGTAGAAGGAGCGAGCTCACCTTTCTCAATGTGTGTACACTTTTTATTCCAGGAATAAACATGCATACAAGCAGTGCACAACCAACTCTCGAGATGTAACAATAAGGACTCCCAGGCGTGGTAGACTTCTCTGCAACAGCGCAATCTTTCACGACATCTCTCAGTCCCCCCTTCTCTCTTGTAGTGTAAATTTCTCAAGTGATTGAAAAGTGAAACCTTCAATAACCCCTTCCCTCCAGTCCCGTTTTTGCACCCATCATAGCCTTTGAAAGTACATTGAAAAAGATCGGCTCTGCCATCAGAAACATCAAAGCCATGGTTTGCACAGGGGGTAGCATAAGCAGCAGAAGATTTAGGGTTTGCAGAGGTAGAACTTCCCGTCATTGAAAAACTTGAAAAGCTTTAAAAAAACCTAGAACAGAAAAATCTACTTATGCGACAAGTGTGGTTTGATCAGATGAAAAAGATGAGAAGTCGAAGGCAGAAAGAACAGATTAATAGGAAATGGTTTGATCAGATGAAAACCAATATCCTAGGAATCACATTCTATCGCCTGGAACGGCCTCTTCGGGGGGGGGAAAAAAATGCTACAGTAAAATTCGAGAGAACCTCTTAAATTTACTGTAGCAGTTCAGAGAAAAACCTTAAAAATCAGGTGAAAACCATCCATAAAAACGAATCTAATAAAATTAACGCAGATCCATAAACAAAAATCAAGCATAAACACCATAGCAGACGATGAGGATGAAGAACTAGAAAAACTAAAAACTAAAAAATGAAAAAAAAAAAAAAAAAAAAACAATCGATACTCATATTTAAACCTAACTAGAGTAGGTTTTAGTGGTCTGATAAAGTCATAAAATTGGTGGGCAGAATTTGGAAAAGAATAACATTTAACCTTACTAACCTTGAATTGATTGGACTCTTAAAAGAGTTGAAACACATTTGTTAGTCTAGCAACCCTCTTTTGGAGTTTGTTAACAAATCTAAAAAAAAAATTATCAAAATTACCTTGAAACACATTTTTCCTTGATTTCATGGTATTTTTCTCAAAATTCCTTCAAATCATCATAAATACCCAAAAAATTATTTAAATTTGTGGGATTGGGCCATGACCGGTCGGTCACGCCTCCGTGGTCCCACACGACCGAATTTTATTGTTTAATATTTTTCAAAGACCATGAACTCATGGAAACTCCTTCAATTCATGAAAAACTCTCTAAATTTATCAAATTTCTCAAAATTCATGAATCCTTCATAAAATCATCAAAATATATAAAACTAAGGAAGAGACACCACGGGACCGTGGTCATGACTGGCCGACCGTGCCTTGACCACCGGCGTCCTAGTCTCACAATTCCTTATTTTATAAATATTTTCCATCGTCTCATGGTGTTTCTTCGTCTCATGGAAACTTCTTGATTTTAATAAAACTCCTTCGTTTTATCGTGGGACCGGCTTCTTAAATCTTTCCTGAATTTTACTTTCGGGGTGTTTTCACCTCCCGAACGAGCTCAAAACCTAAAAACTCCCGCGTAGGGAGATAGGAAATTCTGTTCCGTATGGAATGAAGCGGCGGACCATCAAAATCCGAGTCCGTATGAGAATTATACATCAATTCTAGTAAAGGACGTTAACTAGGGTTTGGAGACTGCTCAAGCGACCAACAGTTGGTCACGTGATCACTGTGACCGGTCCACACTTCATAATTGCTTCACTTTTATTATTTTCCTTCGTTCGATGAAGTTTTGACGGTTTTATCAGAAAACCCTAATTTTGTCAAATTTTCTCAAATGGTCGCTCAAACGTGCACCAGAAAATATCAAATTCTCAAGACTAAGACGTGGACACCTTAGGGACACGAGCATGTTATCTTGACCGACCAAGATTAGCTCTTTGGCTCACGGAAGCCAGTCTCATCAGTTTTCACAGTTTTGACCTAATTTGCACAATTCCTCGTATTAGGTCCAAAACTTCCAAACACTTTGGATTTTTCATGAAGTGACCATCAGACGGTCACGTGATAACCCAGGGCCGGCTCCATGACTCTATGGTCGGTCCATCACTCTCTCATGATTAATTAGGTTTTGACACCTAAGTCTCAGACGAGCATTTTGAATAATGATTGAACTAGCATTTAATCATTCTTTCACCAATAATTCATGAACTCTTCGTGAATTCATCATATTTGCTCACGTGAGCACATGGACACTACATGGTTGATCCACGGTCCCATGTAGCCGCTCCTCGTTCATCCCGTGGTTAAAACTACTGACCATGAATTGATCATCAATCGATCAAATTAGGGTTTCTGAGTTCAAGGATCATGCTTCCAGACTCTAACCTTAATAATTCTATGATGACCTCGTGGTCATGAATTAATATTAATAATTCTACGATGACCTCATGGTCATGAATTAATATTAATAATTCTACGACAACCTCATGGTCATGAATTAATAATTCCACGACGATCTCATGGTCATGAATCTTATTAATTATGCTAGGTTCAACGACCAGCATTTTAATTAATATTATTGGCACACCGCCAATCATTCATGAGCAAGACATGCTCAGACGGTCAAATATTCAACAAGTCATCACGAGAGTAACACTTGCTCAGATGATCAATATTTGCCCGAGTTAAGGAATATCGGTTCAACAATTCACCAATATTCAACAAACCATCGAATGAGCAATACTTGCTCACTTCATCATAAGAATTATACCTCTGTCTCATGACACGTTCAATTCATGGGTGGTTCCAGAACATCTTGTTCGACTCAGCAACCACGTGGACTCATTGTCCCATCAAACCACGAAGTCATCAATTGAGTAATAAACCACGAGACGATCAATCGTGTCACTTGGGGGGATATCATTTAGGGTTTTGGTCTGGCGGTCTACGGCACGTGTGTTCAAACACACGATGGAATGTGAACAAGTCTTGCAATCAGTTGAAGGAATTCACGAGGTAGTGGGTGGAAAGTCGACCAAGTCTTTACACGTTCGACAACTGGTTTCGAACACGATTTCCACCTCTCCACTCCTTGATTCCATCAACTGTCACACTTCATGGGATCATGGTGTCTCTAATTCCATCAATATAAATAAGTTCCTGAATCACGATTGAGAATCATCGAACAACTATAGAATCAGAAAAACAGAACGACACAGAATACTCAGAGTAAGAATCTCACGTATCTTTGACAACACGAGATCATCAAACTCATAAATTGAGCAATTTCTTTATAATTGTTCAACTTCAATCATTCAGAACTTATCATATTCAGAATTCACACACCCACAATCCTTGAATCACCGTCGATTCCACAAATTTCTCAGCTTCCCTCCTACAGATCAACCCATCCTCTCTTGTGACCGAATTTACTCTGGAACGGTCGTTATCTCGATTTAGGCTGGAGTACTACAGATTGATCTCTCGAATCTAAGCACCCCCTTTGCAGCGGTGCATATGTGTGAGGATTAGCTTTTTGCCTGGTTCGAGGAACCTCCTCCGCATGGTCGTCTCCTCAATCCCTTAAAAACCAGCATATCGTTTTTCCCCATCCACAGATTGGCGACCACAGTGGGAGATCATTCTCTCGGTTGCAATCTCACATTCTCACAAGATGGTTGGTCTTAGGTCAGGATCGGTCACAAATCCTAACGCAAATATCGCTAGCACTAGCAACAATAAAGACATCCCAGAAACTGTTCCGGCCACCAACACTGATGGTGGTGACGTCACTCCTCCTCACACCAACGCGGAATATCATCCTTTGTTCGGTCAAAATCCCTAAGAAATCATAGGAAACCCTCCACCTACCATGGATGATCTCATAAAAACGCAAGAGACTCTTGCAAAGAATCAGACGGATATGGCTGCGGCACAACAGAAATTATTGGATCACCTGAAGACTCTTACTAAAAAATTATCATAGAAAGCTCAAGACAAGGGGAAACAGAAGGAGAAAGCCTCTGACGCCAATCCTGAAGTAATTTTAGTTGATAACGGAACTGACAAAGCCACAGATAACTCATCAATGAAGGAATTATCAAACTTCATTACTCGTGAAGATTTGGAGCGTCTTCTAGAGAACCATGGAAAAGATAATACGTCACACGTCCATCGTCACCAACCTCCATATCTTGCCGCTACACAGAGGATTCCCCTTCCGAAGGGCTACGTCTCTCCAACATTTACCCTATATGATGGGACTTGAAATGCTCGAGAGCACGTCTCCCGCTTCCTCGAAGCCTTGGGAGAACATGAAAACAATCATGTTTTCCGTCTCTAAGAATTCTCAAAGTCTTTGAAGGGGAGAGGATACACCTGGTACAACAACATCGCACAAGGGACCATCAATAATTGGAGAGAAATGATCAATGCATTCTACAAGAAATACTTCTTCGTGTCAGAGCAAGTAACTCTCTCTGATATTGGGAGGATGTCTCAGAAGACGAGTGAGAATCCCAACGATTATGTGAAGAGGTTCAGAGTCCAAGCCCTGGACTTCCATGATCCAAACGTCACAGAACAGCAACTGGTGGACTTATGCATCAACAGAATGCTTCCGGTCTACAGAGATTTACTGGAGAACCTTCGATTCCAAACTTTTTCAGAACTCCACGAGGCCGCGAAGAGATCAGCAACTACCGCACCCGCTTTTCTAGAAAGACCAAAGTCTACAAGAACTGAAGAGTCAAAAGACTCTCGAGGAAATAGGCGTTTGATTAACAAACAATATACCCTGCAATCTTCAACGAATGCTGTCGCAGAAGGATTCAAACGGAAATCTGAACCACAACACAAGCAGACAGCCTCTACTCCTTCGAAGATACACAAAAAGTATAGCTCGAAGACCTCTCCTCAACGGACGGACGAGCCAGAGGCACCTGATTTTCCCTGTTCCATGGAAGAAGTCAACGAATTACTCGATGCCTAGATTCAAGATGGTGCAATCAAGTTTCCTTTTAATAAAAAGGAACCAACCGAAGAATCCATGGAAAATCCTCGGTATTGTCGCTTCCACAGGTATGTCAGCCATCCCACAAGTGATTGCAAAGTCCTGAAATGCATATTCAGAGAAAAGGTCGAATTAGGAGAACTCAACCTGGGGACTGAAGGAGTACACAAAAATCCTCTTCCGGTCTGAGCTTTCACAATCAATGGACCTCCCGTCAAAGAAGCAGTTCAATCCCTGATTGAACATACCTGCGAGCTGTTGTATCTTTCGAAAGCTCAAAGGAAAGATATGTTTGCTGCATTGAACCACATCGTATCCGGCAAACGACTACTAATACAAGAGGCTACCATCGAACCCTCAGTAACAGACAAGGAAATGTACGACTGGGGACTGATCACCACAGTGCACATCAAAGGGAACGAGTTCAGAAGAGCGTTCATTGATGTCGGTACTGCTGTCAACATCATCCCTCTCAAGACTATAAAAGCTGCCGGCATAACTCGACAAGAAGCCACCCACGCTCCAATGGCAATCAGAGACCACGAAGGAATCTCCAGAGACGCCTATGGCTACATCATCCTGAAAGTCGAAGTCGGAGAAAATTCGGTCTTCGCTGAAACCAAATTATTTATAATCCGAGAAGATCCAGGGTATGATATGATTCTTGGACGCGCATGGATTCATGATGGGAATACAATGATGACTCCTGCAACAACACGTCCCTGTGAAGAAACTCCAGACTCGGAGGAAGATGCGGAAGACATCTCGTCGTTTGAATACCTGGAGGAGGTAAAAACCTTAACAAAACTTGTACAAGAATCTGAGGAACATCCAAATGCATTCGTCAAAAAGTTCTGCGACCAGGCAAGTTTCATCCCCTCTCACGTGCCTATATCATCAGTTTTCAAGTATGTCTCCTTGATTCAGGGACTTCATTCCACAAAAAACTTAGCAATCGCAAAGTGCTATGAGTGGATAATCTCGCCACAACAATATTTCACTCAGTGGTTGAGTCCAGAGCTTCTCCAAGTCGATCATCCGATCAAGAGGTTCATCATGGAAGATATGGAAAAACATTACGAGAGATACCCTCTCCCGCACGAATGTCCATATGTACCACGACCATGGAATCACGTCCCACAAAGGATTCCGAATCAACGGAAGATATTCAAGGCGCGGGCAACCAAACCCAACAAATTTCATGAAGGATACCTAGTTCTCAAAGCTGTCCAACGCAATCTTCATTCAGCAAGGATCTCAAACTGGGAAGGACCATTTATGGTCGCTAAATCCATAACCGGAGGATACTACAAACTGGTCAACACAGATGGCAGAACCCTACCAGTAATTCAGGAGAAATGGCTTAAGGCGTTTGTTTGAAAGGATGGGCGTTTTGAGGTATCAGGTGTTTGAGCATCCATGACGTCTAGACTGGACATTTAGAATTTTCATTGTATTTCAGTTCCTCCAAAACGTTTGCAATACTTGCAATCAGTATTTGAATTCATCAGTTTATCAAAATTCAACTCATATTTCTTAAAACAAAATCTCTATCAAATCCCAAAATCCTCAAAAGGCATCTACAAATCCAAAACCAAAATATCAAAACCCATATAAAACCTCACATCTCTCAGAAGTTCAGAAGTTCAAGAATCAGAAAAAATCAGCAAGGAAAGATTTTTCCGCCTCCGCATCCTTCAAAGCCTGCAAATCCGCCATCTCCTTGTTCATCTCTTCAGTCAACCTTGCAATTTTCTGTTCTTTCTCCGTCACAGCGACATTTGGGAAGGGTATGTTATTCTCACACGAGTCCTTAATCGCATCCATTTGCTTACGGAGCCACTTCAAGTTAAAACCAAGCCTCTCAGAATTACCTAAGTTGAACTCCCAATCAAAGAGTACATCTTGAGTAACGGAACGCCTAGGCATACTTTATATGTCATTCACAACACACAAGAGTGCACCTACTTGCATGGTCAATGCATAAATACTCCCAGGGATCCTCTCGACGATGATATGTCCAAACTTCGTCCATATGGCTTCATACAATTCTGCATATCCAACGGGAACACCGAATCCGCCAACTAATTCGTGAACTGGGAGTGAAGCATTGAACGGAGGATCAAAAGCAATTCCAGCAGTAGGATATTCATGCACCACTATACGGTTTTCAGAAGCTGCTTCTATCAAGGCAACAACTCTTTCAGTATTCTCTACAGGGATCCTGGGTTCTTTTATTTCTGAAGCAGCAACAATTTGGGATTCCATGACTTCATCAACAACTTTCTCTTGACTCCGAGGCTCAGGAATGGTCATCTCCTCATCAACGATCGCAGGTCCGCTCGAGTTTTCCTTGTTGATTTCTAAATCTCCAACTTCGGTATTTAGCACCTAATACGAAGATTACATGGGGTTAGGGTCACGAAAGCTTGAAATCAAAAAAGTAACATGAGGTACAGCATACAAACAATCCAAAATTATCAAGATTCATCATTTTATGTTCAGGGCATTGGTAAATAGCATAGAAGTCATGGAGACACGTTTTACGGTAACTACGTCTGAAGAAACTGTGCACTTCTCTGTACTAAAGGATGAACTGGGAGCAATCTACAATGAATATGAGGATGGGTCATATATCATTCTCTTCTTATGGATGTCCTCTACAATGTATCAAAATTTCATGACAATTTGATGAATGAACAAGAAGATGTGGCCAAAACATCAACTGATGCGCAATCTGAAAAAGTTATGGAAGTCTCCTGGAAGTTTACTATTTCGCCTTTTTCAGGCTCTAAACGCGCTCAGGACTTAAAAATATTCTTTGTTAAAGCTTGGAAATTTTCCGGGATTGAATTTACACATGCAGATCATCAAAACCCGATTCCAGATGAAGATTCTATGGCGTTTCTAATAAAAGTTTGGGCTCTGAATTTTCTGACGACGAAATTCGACTGAGTTTTCACATATTCACATAGGTCTTCATTCATTCACAAGTCAGCACTTTTATACTTCTATGGGTGAAATAAAAGAGAAATACTTACTTTAGTGGTCTCCGAAGCGTTGAAAGAACCAGAATTGCTCACACCAGCGTCGGCAACAACATTGTTTTAATTCATCTCTTGACTCTGGGAGGTCTCTTTATCGCCGTTCTTCGAACAAACGTCAACAGTATTCTCCACATCCACGGATTCTTCCTCCTAGACATACCACCAGCAATCAACGTTTCACTCATAAGACGTCATAATTGATATTGGAGGAGATACTTACAATTTCTTCATCACTCAAGTCAGAAATGGTTTGTTCAGTAGCGGAGAAACAAAGTCCATCAATACTTGACGGAGTAAAGTTCTGCAACAGAATAACAACATCAGTCGTACAATCCGATTATATGGGTGAAGAAAGATCACAATGAAGAAAATACTGGAAACTCACCAAGACGCGGGCAGGGGACTTTACCGTATTGGGAAACAACTTATAACTCTTGTGCCTGCCTTCTCCGCCATGAACGATGGATTCAGTCTCCGAGAAATCTACACAGATTCGAGGTCTTACGATACGACCGTCCTATGACAAGTTCCAGTAACATAATCAGAATACAGTTATTATGATTTTATGAAGATTATATAACAAAGCGTACCTGGGAGCATCCTGGAAACAATTTTCGCTTATCACCAGAGAGATACTTCAATCTCGGTCGACTGGCAATCAACTCATCGGAGGGACGATTTTTTACTGGAGGCTGACCGACCATCACATATTCATGCAATCGCTCAAATTGATTATCCCAGAAGTCTGCATAACCCGGAGTCACATAGGCAAATCTATCAGAGCAGGGAAACCAGTAGTTACTTCCTTCCACATGGGTATGGTCTAAACGAGTCATGAGCTGCTCAACTGATGGTTTCCTTCTTCTAATAGTTGGAACACACTGATCCATCCCCATTTGTCAGGCCGCTCTATCAATATTATACTCTCCCACTGAAAATTCTCCGTACGAGACTGACAGCAGGTGGCCAGGGGTGCAACTCAACATGAAGGACCTCTCACCATCATTCAGATCCGCACCAGACAGCAAACTAGTGCTCTCTCCAGTATTGAAAGTCACCGGTTTGGAGATATAAGAAGGCACTGACACCCAAGTATGAAAAGTGAATTCAGATTCATCATCCAACACGTCAATGAGGCGCGCCCTGCACCGAGGCTGCTTTGTGGACCAACGCATGATCCTAGCATTGTCTTTCTCGGGGAAAATATGGTGAGCATCAGTGTTCAGCCCTTGCAAAATATTACGTGGAATGGGTGCATAATTCTTGAAGTGTTCCCACATCAGAGCTTGAAGAAACATCGTGTTAGCATAACATTCAATCTTCATGAAGCTATTCGACACACTGGAGTCTATAACCAAAGAATCCAAGTTATAATACAAGGAGCCCAAGAACAAGCTACCTATTGGGAGTTGCTCACCTTGAGTCATATTAATAGCAAAGGGGATCACGAAAGGTTTCAACAAGTTTCCGCTGTCTTCAAAGATATCTCTGGACAACCATAAACATAAGAAAGCAGCAATGGGTAACATACCATCGATGGGTTTATCAGAAACTTCGTCTTTAGGCCACCAGCGCGTCAACCAGAGAGCATATCATCCTTTACTTCCATCCTTATTTGCTACCTCCATTGTAGCTGTCAAGATATGAGAAACGGCAGTATCCTCATCTGAAAGATTCCCTGGAAGATTACCTGTGATTGGGAGATACATCAAAGCTACCACATCTTACAAGGTAATAGTAAACTCTCCCCATCTGCATATGAAGGTATGAGTAGGAATACACCAGCGAGAAAGCAGAGCTACAATACTTCTTGCGTCATGGTAAATGAATAACTCCCCAGAAGCTTGAATAGCCCTTGTCACTTGCGCCTGATTGAGCATAGCCCTCACATGAGGAAAACCAAGCATGTGCCTCGACCATCCAGCAAACTTCTCTAAAGGTCGACGAGAAAGCTTAAATTCTATAATCGATGCAAGGAATACTCCACGTTCAAGAAAAAATCGGATAACTATATTAGGAGTCACGAATTTCTTATGAGTGACAGTCCTGGGATTTATAAGCAGACGATACGCTGGAGATTTCAAATGTTTTTCAGCTATTTCAGGATCTTCCTCAAAAAATGAATCATCAATATTTGGGATGTTCTTAATCCCAGGGGTTTCATCTTCATCTTCACCAACAGAAGCTTCATCTGTACATATATCATCTCTAGAGATATCATCATCAACGTACATCTCTTCTCTCGAGGCGTCATCAGCCTGAGAATTGGTCATCATTGCTGAGTAGCTGAAAAGGTTCACGCAACATTCTATTTCAGTCCATACATGAATTGAAGAAATACGGCAAAAATGGTAACTCTTAACTCTTACATTTTACTTCCACTAACAATAGTGATAGTAATGCTGGAGTCAACACCAAAATTGATCTTCTCTTCGAAAACTGCAAAAACGAACAAAATTTAGTAATCTCCGAAACTGATTTTTCACGAAATCACGGGCGCAACCTTCATAATGTGAATATTCACGCAACTGACATATGAAGTTTACATCAAATAAAATATATCATCATATTTTGCATAATATGTGTCACGGCTGCACATATTTATTTATATAAAAAAAAATATTTTTCCTTCGTATCGTCGTTAGTTGTCTTTAAAACGAAGGTTTATTTCAAAATATTGTGAACACTCACAATCCATGCACATGATAAAGTTTTGTATTTATAAAAGCTCATAAACAAAAATTTTATCACTGGACACAAGTTCATCATATATATTTTCCTTCGTGCCGTCGCTATTTGTCTTTAAAACGAAGGATTATCCCGATTTCGTGAAAATTCATCTTTATGATAAAACCATGGTACGCGTGAAACCTCATACACTAAGTTTTATCACTGAACCTAGGTTCATATGCTAAAAAGTCTCTCCTAAATCAGGGATTATAGTTGGTTTTCGAAGCTAACGATCGAACGAACATACGTTTTCAAAAAAAAAAAAAAGGGTTTTTCATAAAGGCTAAAATCGGATTTCTCGCTGTTGTAGATGGTGGATTTTCAACAAAGGCTAAAATCGTAAACTCATGATTGTACGGACCGCTAGTTCAGCAATCGCATGTGAGTATTGAGACATGGGTCTCTCATCGAATTCTCAACGGAGAGTGCTTTCTCTCAGAGTACATGTAGATGTGCAGTCAACGTCTAGACAACGGCATAATCTCATGAATACTGAATACTTTCAGTCATTTCTATATAGTATCATGGGATGGACGGCTCTACGGGGCCATATCGTCTTCAGGAACAAACAACGAGTTTAACCTGACTATATAAAGGATATGGCTTAACGTCAAGTCATGTCAGGATAATTAATGCTCCTATCGTAGTCAGTTTATTCTGCTAGGAATAGACCCATGAGGTTAATTATCCCTTCATTGCTCCGATTACGTGGTCGAATCAACGACGGTCCCACGGAATGGCAATATCATTGCTCCGATTCCGTGGTCGAATCAACGAAGATCCCACGGAATGGCAATATCATTGCTCCGATTCCGTGGTCGAATAAACGACGATCCCACGGAATGGCAATATCATTGCTCCGATTCCATGGTCGAATCAACGTCGATCCCATGGAATGGCAACGATCGCATTGTTCTGAGTTCGTAGTCGAATCTTTAGCTGATCCTATGAATTAACAATGAACATCTATCCGTTTTATTACTCATTTCATGGATTATTCTCCATTGAATTAGTAATAAATAATTAACGATCGGGCGTCAAAGCTACCTCTGAGTAAGCCCCGATTTAAATGGTGAAAGTGTTCTCAACGATGATGCACTGACGGTCACCGCACGAACGAGTATTTCAAAATACAACGAAACGATGAACCTATGCAAAATAGGGAAGAAAATAATAAATAATTAAAATATTTGACCAAGGTCTTTGGGTCACCAACGACACACGATCAACTCATCGTGTCGTGGTCAGTTCCACGCCAATCCTATATTTTAATACACTTTTATTATTTTTTCATGATTTGATAAAATTCTCTCGTTTGATCGAATCTCCTTCTTGAGAAAATTCCTTGAATTCATGGTATTTACATGAGTCCGTCAAAATAATATAAAATTAGGAGAGTGTGTGGGGCGTGACCATTGGATGACCGGCCATGCCTTGGTCTCACCCGGCCCACACCTCACAGTTCCTCATTATTTTTATTATTATTATTTTTCTCTAATTTCATGAAAAACCCCTTGATTTCGTGGTATTTTTCATCAAAAATTCCTTAAATCATCAAAAATAATAATAAAATAAAATGAATTATGAAAACTTGTGGGACCGGGCCTTGGCCGGCCGGCCATGCCCTAGCCGGTCCCACACGCCCTGTTTTATTTATTTTATTATTAATTATCTTATTTTTCCTTGATTTCATGGTATTTTTCTCAAAATTCCTTCAAATTATCAAAAATACCCAAAAAATTATTTAAAAATTATTAAAATTCGTGGGATTGGGCCATGACCGGTCGGTCACGTCTCTGTGGTCCCACACGACCGAATTTTATTGTTTAATATTTTTCAAAGACCATGAACTCATGGAAACTCCTTCAATTCATGAAAAACTCTCTAAATTTATCAAAATTCTCAAAATTCATGAATCCTTCATAAAATCATCAAAATATATAAAACTAAGGAAGAGACACCACGGGACCGTGGTCATGACTGGCCGACCGTGCCTTGACCACCGACGTCCCAGTCTCACAATTCCTTATTTTATAAATATTTTCCATCGTCTCATGGTGTTTCCTTCGTCTCATGGAAACTTCTTGATTTTTATAAAACTCCTTCGTTTTATCGTGGGACCGGCTCCTTAAATCTTTCCTGAATTTTACCTTTGGGGTGTTTTCACATCCCGAACGAGCTCAAAACCTAAAAACTCCCGAGTTGGGAGATAGGAAATTCTTTTCCGTACGGAATGAAGGGGCGGACCATTAAAATCCGAGTCCGTATGAGAATTATACATCAATTCTAGTAAATGACGTTAATTAGGGTTTGGAGACTGCTCAAGCGACCAACAGTTGGTCACGTGATCACTGTGACCGGTCCACACTTCATAATTCCTTCACTTTTATTATTTTTCTTCGTTCGATGAAGTTTTGACGGTTTTATCAGAAAACCCTAATTTTGTCATATTTTCTCAAATGGTCGCTCAAACGTGCACCAGAAAATATCAAATTCTCAAGACTGAGACGCGAACACCTTAGGGACACGAGCATGTTATCTTGACCGACCAAGATTATCTCTTTGGCTCACGGAAGCCAGTCTCATCAGTTTTCACAGTTTTGATCTAATTTGCACAATTGCTCGTATTAGGTCTAAAACTTCCAAACACTTTGGATTTTTCATGAAGTGACCATCGGACGGTCACGTGATAACCAAGGTCCGGCTCTATGACTCTATGGTCGGTCCATCACTCTCTCATGATTAATTAGGTTTTGACACCTAAGTCTCAGACGAGCATTTTGAATAATGATTGAACCAGCATTTAATCATTCTTTCACCAATAATTCATGAACTCTTCGTGAATTCATCATATTTGCTCACGTGAGCACATGGACACTACATGGTTGATCCACGGTCCCATGTAGCCGCTCCTCGTTCGTCCCATGGTTAAAACTACTGACCATGAATTGATCATCAATCGATCAAATTAGGGTTTCTGAGTTCAAGGATCATGCTTCCAGACTCTAACCTTAATAATTCTATGATGACCTCATGGTCATGAATTAATATTAATAATTCTACGATGACCTCATGGTTATGAATTAATATTAATAATTCTACGACGACCTCATGGTCATGAATTAATAATTCCACGACGATCTCATGGTCATGAATCTTATTAATTATGCTAGGTTCAACGAACAACATTTTAATTAATATTATTGGCACACCGCCAATCATTCATGAGCTAGACATGCTCAGACGGTCAAATATTCAACAAGTTATCACGAGAGTAACACTTGCTCAGATGATCAATATTTGCCCGAGTTAAGGAATATCGGTTCAACAATTCACCAATATTCAACAAACCATCGAATGAGAAATACTTGCTCACTTCATCATAAGAATTATACATCTGTATCATGACACGTTCAATTCATGGGTGGTTCCAGAACATCTTGTTCGACTCAGCAACCACATGGACTCATTGTCCCATCAAACCACGAAGTCATCAATTGACTAACAAACCACGAGACGATCAATCGTGTCACTTGGGGGGATATCACTTAGGGTTTTGGTCTGGCGGTCTACGGCACGTGTGTTCAAACACACGATGGAATGTGAGCAAGTCATGCAATCAGTTGAAGGAATTCATGAGGTAGTGGGTGGAAAGTCGACCAAGTCTTTACACGTTGGACAACTGGTTTCGAACACGATTTCCACCTCTCCACTCCTTGATTCCATCAACTGTCACACTTCATGGGATCATGGTGTTTCTAATTCTAGCAATATAAATAAGTTCCTGAATCAAGATTGAGAATCATCGAACAACCATCGAATCAGAAAAACAGAACGACACAGAATACTCAGAGTAAGAATCTCACGTATCTTCGACAACACGAGATCATCAAACTCATCAATTGAGCAATTTCTTTATAATCGTTCAACTTCAATCATTCAGAACTTATCATATTCAGAATTCACACACCCACAATCCTTGAATCACCGTCGATTCCACACATTTCTCAGCTTCCCTCCTACAGATCAACCCATCCTCTCTTGTGACTGAATTTACTCTAGAACGGTCGTTGTCTTGATTTAGGCTGGAGTACTACAGATTGATCTCTCGAATCTAAGCACCCCCTTTGCAGCGGTGCATCTATGTGAGGATTAGATTTTTCCTGGTTCGAGGAACCTCCTCCGCACGGTCGTCTCCTCAATCCCTTAAAAACCAGCAGATCATTTTTCCCCATCCACAGCTGTCTTGTCTCCCACGACTCCTATTGAACCGTTATTAGCCGGTTCCTTTCCCGTGTAACCGTTTCTCCGAGAAAGATATTAGCCGGTTCATTTCCCGTGTAACCGTTTCTACATTTTTCCTTTTCTCATTCCATTCGCGGGAACCAAGAAAGGAAAGAGAACCTGCATTAAATTCATGACCGCCACGTGCCCGGATTTCTCGCTGTCTTGTCTCCCACGACTCCTATTGAACCATTATTAGCCGGTTCCTTTCCTATGTAACCGTTTCTCCCAGTCGTACCTTGGCTTACTATAAATAGTTCTCTTCCTCGTCTTTCTTTCTTCTTTACGGTCTTCAACCCTTTCTTTCCCAGCACTATCTCTCTGTAAATTTTGCCTTCCTTCTCTTTTTTTTTCCTTCCATATTTGATTCTTCTTTGATCCCTTAGCAGTATCTTCTTCTTTTCTTCCAACAATGGCACCCAAAAAGTTTCCTCCTCCCACTATATCAAAGTACCTTGAAGATTTTCAGGCAGAACTTGAGAAGAAAGGTTTAACTCTGTCCCCGGCAGTGGACTCTTTGGTTACGCCTCCAGTTTCTGCGACCAAGCATATGGAGTTGAACTGCTGCTGGATTGAAGCAGAGACATGGTCATCTACTAGGATGATCACCACGCTAGGTCAACTGAGAGCGGGTTTAGTTCTTCCTCTGTATGATGCCCGGAATCCATTTTTCTATGAAATTCTTGTTTACCTAAAAAAATGAGTCTTCTAGTTAAGTGGCAATGCAATTCGTATTGCCAATGAATTTTTGAGACGTTCTTCAGGCGGCTTTTCTCAGATTCCTCAGGCGGCGGATGAATTCGTCCCAGCTGACTACAACATTTCTTCTTTCTCGGAGAACTACATCGATAAAACTCAAGGTCGAAGAAGAAAGTACCAAGAGTGGGGTATTGATCTATCTCGGAAGCCTATGAAGGATTCCTCCATGGTCCTTCTTATCGATATTGAGCCCGTCAGTACCTCGAAGGACGCTCCTAAAGGTCTTTCCATGTGCCTGACTAATGATGAGGACTGGATGATGTTACCAGTAGTTATTGAAGGTCCCTTGGTCTGGGGCCTTGATGAGTCAAGAAAAGTTCGTACGGGTCCTCTCCCAGAGATGCTCATCTTGCGGCCTACGAGCCTTGGAACTTTTGCTAGTCTGAAATACCTTCTGACGTAAGTTTTCTAGATCTCAGCTCTATTTTATTCCTCGTTCCAACATCTAAGTTTCCCCACTTTATTGCAGTATTCGCTTCCTGCTCCCGGCTTGATTAAGGATAGATAGTCCCAAGCTAAGAAGTCTACTGCCGGATCTCCGGTCTTTGATCAGGTGCCTTGTTTTCTATTTAGCTATTTCGCGCTTGCTTTACTCTCAGGGGCTAACTTTTATACTTTGCAGGAAGAAGAGTTTGTGGAGCCTCCAATTATTGCTCCTCGAGCTCATAGGAAGCGGGACCGCCAGGAAGGTTCTGCTGCTGCTGCTACTACCAAGGTATTCCGCTGTTATTTTTATCTCGGATCTTTTTTTCTTTGTTTTATTAACTTCACGCTTGCATACTTAGATGTATTAATTTCATATTTACCAGGATACCTCGCTTAAGTCCCCTTCTGTTGTTGTTCTCCCGAAACGCCGTAGGGTTTTAGACATGGGTGCCTTAACTCAAATCCCTAGTTCCACGAAGTTTTCAGAATTACCTGCTTCTCCTCCTCCTAAAGGCAAGGCTGCCAAGGTGCCTGAGAAAGCTGCTTCTACTCAAGTTATTAAGCCCGCCATGCCGACTCCGATAAGTACCGCGGGCGATTCCCACATTGATTCACTTGCTACTCTCACTGGCGGGTCTCAAAGGAAGGCGAGGAAGGTCTATGAAGTGGAAGATCCCGCTTATAAGCCCGATTTGGATTTCTTGAGGAATGCTTTCCTTTTAACTCGTGACGCTCCATCCATTAGATCCGCTGCCACTGAATCTCTGATTTCTTTTAGTTCCGACTCCTTTTTGGATGAGGATCAGTCCTTCATTTCTAATGCTTCCTTGAATCTCTCTCTCCCGCAACATGCTGCTATTATGGCCTTGGTAGGTATTACTTACTTTAACCTGGCTGCTTGCCTTAGTTCTTTTGTAACTTGATGTACTTCACAGGAATTCAACCGCCACATGGCTCATCTCGTGAAGACAAGAGTTACTCGCGAGAATTTGAAAACTGTCAGGGCCCTAGTTCAGGAACTTAAGAATGATCTTTCCGATGAGAAGGACCGCTCGGCTAAGAAGGATAAAAGGATCTCAGAACTCAGCAGTAAGTTCAACCCTTTCTCTGTCTTTTATTTTATTTCGTTTTTGTCTTTACTATTTTTTTATTTTCGTCAAGCCCATTCTGCGAAGTGTCATATGGATTATGAGGAAGCCAAGTCGACCGCTGAGGATTGCCTAACCGAACAAGCAAATCTTTTGTCTCAAATTAACTGTTACTTATCCGAAAATGAGATTTTAAGTAAAAAATTGACGACGTCATATTCCCTGTCTGAGCGTTTAGCTAATGAGTCTGCTAATAATGAAGAGATGAACTTCCATCTCCATGAAGAAAATGAACGTTTAAGGACTGAGTTACGTCGAGTTAATAATCTTCTTACCACTTCGCGAAATATTCATTCCACCTCCATGGCTTAAGGTAAACGACTGGAGGAGGATAAAGAAAGGATAATTAAGAGGAAAGATAAATCCGAAGTTGAGCTTCGTAAACTCAGCAGTGAGCTTTCCGAGTTAGGGCCTAAATATGAGAAGTTGAAGACTGAGAATATTGGGCTATGGGACGAGAATAATAGGTTAAATAGTGAAAATAGCTCCATCCCGGCTCGCTTGGAGAGATTTCAAGGCAAGAAAACAGCTCCTGCTTCCCCTATGAAGAAGAAGCTTGTTGTTCCTCCGAGAAGTGGTAAACTTGTTATAGGATCTCCTGATGATGATGGTCCTTAGCCCGATCTTAACAAAGATGAGGATAAATCTTCTCGTGAACTCTGCAACTTTCTTGAATCAGAAGCGTCAAGACTTGACTTTATGAACATCGACCTTCAGAAAACTTTAAGTTCTGTTATTTCACAGAAACAAGGTAGCTCTAGGTGTTATTGTCATACTTTGTATTTTGCTCTGTTAGTCTTATTTCTCACTTCGCTGTTATTTTGCAGAATCTGAGGAGAGTTGGAAGAATCAAGTCCTGCACCTATTGCCAAGGAGGTGTCTGATCTGAAGGAAAGTCTTGCATTCATGAACGAAGATTGTGATAAGATGGAAAAGGATGCCAAGAAGGTTGCGAAGTTTACTCGCACAAATGCCCAAGAGGAAAAGGTGAAATTCGTCACTGAGTTTTGCATCTCTCATGGCCTTGACCTTCCTCTCATGAATCTCGAAGTCTTCTCTGAAGATGAGCCTCCTGTTGATGTCGATGGTGAGAGCGAAGATACAGAGACTGACGAAGAAGTTGAGGAGTCCAAAAGCGAAGTTCCCTAAGGAACGGAGGGCAACAGTGGTGCTGGTTCTGGCGGTGGTGATGCTAGAATCCAAGGATCTGGAAGTGAATCTGTTGAGGAGGAAGGTGGCAATCCTTGATTATTTATTTTGATGTCAGTTCGATCTTTTAGTCCTTCGTTTCTTTAACATTTTATCTGGGCGCTCCCAAGCTTGGGGGTAATAACATTTTCTGCTTTTATTTTGCCTTAATATATCAACTTTTTCCCTTTAGTCATTGATAGACACATTTTTATGTCTGAATTGTCCTCAGTGTCTCTATTGTTAGTCTCGATTTTTGTACTTATTATAGTGTTTTTATGTTTGAGTAGGTGTTTTTGGAGGAATACACTTGTGTGGAAAAAGTTGCTCAAAAAGTGCTTTTTGGACCCCCAGAGAAAAGTGATAAAGGCATCCTCATTTTGGATAAGGGCACCTCAGCGCACCCCAGCTGTTAAAGGCGCCCGTGTTTTGGATCAGGGCACTTCATCCTCTACAATTCAAATTCTGTTTTTGGCGGGAAAACTTGGTTTCAAAAGGGCAGAATTAGGGTTGCGAATTTGAAGCAGTTTTAGGGAGATTAAAGCGCTGAAACTTTTTGGGTTTCCTTCCTTAAGCCAAACAGGGCTGGTAAGGTCGTTGGAATTGATTCGATTTGGCTGGTTAGTCGAGTTGAAGAAAACAGTGGAGTACGTGGGCAAGAGAAGATATTCACGGGATTGTGTGTGTTTTTCTGTGCATGGCGTGAGATGGAAGTGTGTATAACTGCATTTGAGGCGTGTACATGACAATTTGGAGCATGCTGGGAGAAAATCAACGCGTGAGAAGTTAAAACTGGGAAGAAAATATTCCCGAGAATATTTTACTTCAATGGCGAGTAATGGAAGATTATACGGAGTTATGGAGGAGATTTCTCGTGCATGATAGGTTATTTAATATGCTGGGGAGTACTAGAACACGGATGGAGAGTTTGGGTACGCTGCAGGGCTGAGAACAAAGCTGTAGAAATTTCTTTTATGCTGCTGCTTGAGGAGGAGAACGAAGAACATCAACCCCTAAAGACAGTCGTTCATGCTACAGTGGAAACGACAGTGAGTGTAGGGTCGTAGAGATACATCAACAGTTTTTATTTATCGTTCTTTGTAACAGGCGAGTTTTTAACAACTATAACTGTTACAAACCCGGTTTAATCGTTACTTTCTCCCATTTCATCATTTGTGAACACCATTTGAGCAATGAATCGATATTTTGAGCAAGTTTACATAATGATGAGCTAAACCCATCCTCCGGGGCGATGGAGGAAGCCAAATTTCACTAATGCGGTAATTATATTAATTCTTTTTATGACTAATTGCACAATTATTTAAATGAATTATGATTATCTTTAAATGGTTGTCATTTCAATTGATGGTTTATGCTTGCTTAAATGTTTTGATATCCCATGCTTTAGATTTACATCCATTACTTTCGAAATCTACTTTAGGCAATGAATTAGAGTCAATGAAACTTTATATTATGAGCTATTATTGTTTAGAATTAATATTTGAACCTTTTGTTATGAGTTTGGTGGAATTCTGAGTCCCGATCATCTCTTCATCTGTGACAATATTTTGTATATATTTTTATCTTATTTCAGCTTATTAAGTCTAAAAATCTACCTTCACGAGTCTTGAATGAATCTTCTTACTACAACATCATTGATAAATACTATCAATTTTTGGCGCCGTCGACACGGACTTGTCTTTAGGCTAGAGTTTTTAGATTATTTTTTTTTAGGTTTTTATTTGTTTTTATTTTATTTGTTCTTCTTTACGTTTTTTTGGTTTTTTGTCTTTTCCTTACAGAATTTGGAATTTGGAGCGAAAGAAAATTGTGCCAAAGCTTTTGGTGAATACTTAAAGACTTGGAGTAAAAGGCAAAGCGAAAGGAGCGAAAGAAGAAGATTTTTTTTTTTATAAAAAAAAAGAGAAAAAAAAAGAGAGTTTATTTTTTTAGATTGTATTAGGATTTCTCTATTCTTGTAATTTTATTTTTCTTTTGCACTTTACTTTTTGGACTTTGGACTTGGACATTCTTTAATTTTTAAACCCTACGGAAGGGTAGTTTCAATTATAAACTGTACAGGGAAGGACGGTGATTACGATATCACCTCGGCCCTTCGGGTTCGTACATGACATAGGAGACATGGCCCGAGTCGACTTCAACGGTTCATCCCCCGTCTGGAACGGGAGGTAAGAATTCTAAACACCCGCGAATCCCCTGTCAGCAGGTTTACTGGATGATTTTGTATGCATATATGTTGAGGTCTTGAATACAGTTGTTTTAAATTCCTAGTAAAGGGCAAGGCCTGGCCATATAAGATAAGGGTTCGGATTTCATCACCGTTCTCTTCTTGCCCACCTTAGGAAAATGATACCAAACGCGAACCTAAGCTTAAAATTTTGACTAGAACGAGACCGATAGGGTAACGAGCTTAATAGAAAAGTCATTCGAAAAATATTGGTTACTCTTTTGAGCCTACTTCGAAGTTCATGATGGTTTCTGTGAGTTGAATGTGTGACTGCATCGTCTTGTAATACGGTGAGGCCTTGGGTATCAAAGCTCCACGTATCTTCCCTTGCCTCTATTCAACTTACTTAAACTCTGATTGATTCCATAGGGTTTTGCTCAGATTGTAACGAATTCCCTTTCGAAGGATTAGAAGATGGTCTAGAAAACAATCTAAGTGGATCCATCATGCTTTTTGTTTGCTAGAAATCAGTAGGTTTGTTGTGGTCGAGTCAGCCTTGTTTGTGTTTCTGTAGAATTCACTTGCAGTTAGGATGTCGAACTGGTATTACAATAGCCAATATAACGATTATATGACTAATTTTCAAAATGGAAAATTACTTTGACCATAGTGTGAATAGTGGTTGGGAACGCCAATCTTTTGAAGGTTATGGCCCATACCATGGTGAGCCCAATTACTATCCACATGCCCACCGGTCATACGAGCAAAATTCCTATAATTCCTCTTCTCTAGATGAAGCACGTAAGATACTTGAGTCAACACGTAAGTTACTTGAGTTGATGCATAAGTTAGCGGACACAGATGACTTAGTTATGGAAGAAAGAACTATAACGATGAGTGAAACTTCTTTAGAAGATAACCTCAGGAAGTTAGCTGAGTCAACATGTAAGTTAACTGAGTCAACACGTGAGTTTGCTGAGTCAACATGTAGGTTAGAGTTAGAGACGGAAGAAAGAATTGCTTGAATTACTCTTGATTGCCAATACATCCTTTCCAATATCACCCGTGAAAATGAGGACAATTTTTATAATCACGATGACGAGGTTAGAATTGGTAACACTACTTGTTTAGATGATGTTCAATCATTTTCATGTTATTATAGTGATGATCATGATGTGGATAGTACTAATGAAGAATATGAAGTTTGTAGGCATAGTGATCAGGAATTTATTTCTCCAATTGAGCTTAATAATGATAACGTTTCTAGTTCAAATCCAAATAATTTTAACAATTATTCACCTATTCAAAAGGACGAGGATTTGACTAGAGATACCATCGTTTTAGATGATGTAGTATTTCCTTTTTACGAAGCCGATGATAGTTTTGGGGAACGAGTTTATTCTGAGGATATTATTTTAGAGTCTAGCGATCTAGAAATATTAGACTTAGAAAAAGAAGAAGAACTCGTACAGCTTTTAAACATGAGTGAGGATGCATCACCTGAGAATAACCTACAAGAAGCAATTGACCATTTTCAGGATTCTGATGATCTAGAAATTAGGTAAATTATAGCTAGTCTATCTAGAGACACCCAAAATTCTAAGTTTGGGGGTGATTGTCATTCTCCATGTTCCTTACCTTTAGCTCTTATAGATATCCCTCACTTGGGACTTGATATATTTTCCTCAACCATTGTGCCAGATTACCTTCATACTAGCTCTCCCGAACCTAATAATGTCCAGGAAAAGGTTCAGTTGTTAGAAACCCATCCTCTGGTTGATGTGGTTAACCCAGGCTACGATACCATGATTGACTTTGTTTTCCCACCAAAAACCTTCCTTCCAATTTTGGGAACGTATAAGTTTCAGATGTGTCAATTATTAAGTTTTGAGACTAAACCTAATTACTTTAGAAGATTAGGGTCGACACATTTGCTTAAGAATGACCACTACTGTGGTCAGCTGTGTGAGTCAAATTTGATTGACTTAGAGGATCCCCAGTTATTATTCAGGTTAATGTTATGTGCATCTAAGTTCTTATTCGAGTTTTTCCAGACTCTAGGACCTGAACATTCGGATCCAACTTTTGAGGAAATGCAACCCATGAAAATTTGTTATCTAGACCCAGTTATAGAACATAAACCTGAACCACAGCTATTTGTAGTTGTCTTGAACATGAAACTAGAAAATAGTGTGCTTTATTTGCTAATTTTCTTGGGAAGTTGTAGATTCCTTTTACTTGTGATAGCCCTTTTTGGTTTTGGTGATCCGCAGTTATTCCGGCTATTACTTTATGATTCTATGAGGTGACTAATTCCATCCGATGTCTGGCTGAAGACTTTAAACTTAGCACTTCTTGGGAGGTAACCCAATTTTCGTGTAACACGGTAATATCTTTCCTTAACTCTTTAGCTTCAAGTGGTAACAGTTTGTCCTTGTTCATGCTCTTAATTTTATCTTTAGAACATTGAGGACAATGTTAAATTTAAGTTTGGGGGTATGGGAGAAACTTTTTAGTTGCAATAAATAAACTCCAGAGCCTATAAATTTATGTTTATTAAAGATGGCACTAACCAATCTAAGTGGATGGAAGCATTTTGGTTGTAGGAGTTGAGGAACCAATCTGATTAGATGGAAACATCTAAAGAGTATATTCATAAAAGCACAGAGCTCAGGTGTTAGAAAAAGAAAACATGGTAGTTTCGCCATATCCTCGTGATGGAAACATCGAAAGAATCCTGATCACTTCTTTTTATTTTTCCATTTTACCATTGCTAGGGTGAAATAGAGTGACTGAGATTCAAAAAAAAAAAAAAAAAAAAAAAAATTGAGACCAGACCACTAGACCAACCGGAATAAATTCAATAAAGTCGACCACTTGTACCCTTTTATATGCCAGCTGAGTTGACCTAGATTTAGGATTATCGAGCACTGGTCCCCTTGTTTTTACCAGTGTGTTGATATTAGTTCAGACCAGTATCTCAGTCCATTAGGATAGGTTCACCTTAGTCCACATCATCCACGTTTTTCTCTACATCTATCCATGTGATTGGTTGACTCCGGTTTATGATGTACAGAAACTATCTGAGTAGAGCTCTGTCACTTTATATGAATTTTAGTATGCTTGAGTGCAACCTCGTGTACAACAATTGGAATTTCGCATCAGGGTACTTCCTCCTGCAGTCAATAAGTATGCCAACCAAGGAGATTCTTTAGTGCCTTCCAAGGTTCTGCGTAGATAGCTTGGGTCTGGAGTAAAGGTTTTGTGGGTACACCTCTGGTAAACTCTCCGAAGACAACACTTCGCCACTAGGTCCACCTAGCGGTTTAACGGCTTGCTGCACGTTCTAAGTGTAGTTATTTTATTTTCTAGATTAGATTAGATTTGCTCGGGACTAGCAAATAATAAGTTTGGGGGTATTTGATAGACACATTTTTGTGTCTGAATTGTCCTCAGTGTCTCTATTGTTAGTCTCGATTTTTGTACTTATTATAGTGTTTTTATGTTTGTGTAGGTGTTTTTGGAGGAATACACTTGTGTGGAAAAAGTTGCTCAAAAAGTGCTTTTTGGACCCCGGAGAAAAGTGATTAAGGCACCCCAGCTGCTAAAGGCGCCCGTGTTTTGGATCGGGGCACTTCATCCTCTACAATTCAAATTTTGTTTTTGGCGGGAAAACTTTGTTTTAAAAGGGCAGAATTAGGGTTGTGAATTTGAAGCAGTTTTAGGGAGATTAAAGCGCTGAAACTTTTTGGGTTTCCTTCCTTAAGCCAAACAGAGCTGGTAAGGTCGTTGGAATTGATTCAATTTGGCTGGTTAGTCGAGTTGAAGAAAACAGTGGAGTACGTGGGCAAGAGAAGATATTCACGGGATTGTGTGTGTTTTTCTGTGCATGGCGTGAGATGGAAGTGTATATAACTGCATTTGAGGCGTGTACATGACAATTTGGAGCATGCTGGGAGAAAATCAACGCGTGAGAAGTTAAAACTGGGAAAAAATATTCCCGAGAATATTTTTCTTCAATGGCGAGTAATGGAAGATTATACGGAGTTATGAAGGAGATTTCTCGTGCATGATAGGTTATTTAAGATGCTGAGGAGTACTAGAACATGGATGGAGAGTTTGGGTACGCTGCAGGGCTGAGAACAAAGCTGCAGAAATTTCTTTTCTGCTGCTACTTGAGGAGGAGAACGAAGAACATCAACCCCTAAAGACAGTCGTTCATGCTACAGTGGAAACGACAGTGAGTGTAGGGTCATAGAGATACAACAACAGTTTTTATTTATCGTTCTTTGTAACAGACGATTTTGTAACAAATATAATTGTTACAAACCCGGTTTAATCGTTAATTTCTCCCATTTCATCATTTGTGAACACCATTTGAGCAATGAATCGATATTTTGAGCAAGTTTACATAATGATGAGCTAAACCCATCCTTCGGGGCGATGGAGGAAGCCAAATTTCACTAATGCGGTAATTATATTAATTCTTTTTATGACTAATTGCATAATTATTTAAATGAATTATGATTATCTTTGAATGGTTGTCATTTCAATTGATGGTTTATGCTTGCTTAAATGTTTTGATATCCCATGCTTTAGATTTACATCCATTACTTTCGAAATCTACTTTAGGAAATGAATTAGAGTCAATGAAACTTTATATTATGAGTTATTATTGTTTAGAATTAATATTTGAACCTTTTGTTATGAGTTTGGTGGAATTCTGAGTCCCGGTCATCTCTTCATCTGTGACAATATTTTGTATATATTTTTATCTTATTTCAGTTTATTAAGTCTAAAAATATACTTTCACAAGTCTTGAACGAATCTTCTTAATACAACATCATTGATAAATACCATCAGTCATTTCATGTTCTTATCTCGTTCAGCTAGCTGCACTTACCATGGTTAGCATGTGTAATTCGCATATCTGATAAATACTGCATGTATTTCGCTAAATTATCCTACTAACTCGGAATCAATCCGATATTTCAAGTATATACTTTACGAAGGAGATAGTCAAAGAATAATAATCGTGCCTAAGTATATACTTGCCTCTTATTCTTTGGATATTTCCGAAGTATCTCGGAAGTAGAAAATATAAGCCGTTCTATATTTCGTCAGATTCATTGATCTCTTTCCTTAGTGCGAAGTAAATGCTCAAAAGAATAAAATACTCATTTAAAAGTATATACTTGCCTCTTATTCTTTTGCGGATGTATGCAGCACACCTTGTGTTATTAGCTCCTCGCGGTTTTAGCTTCATTTCCTTTGTCGCACGCTTATAGGAGATCACGTGTCTTTATCACCTCGATGATAGTTTCACCTTGTCGTATCGTTGTTTGTTCCTGCATCATTAGTATTTATCCTGCAATTTTATCATGCTAATTTGGATATTATCAAAAGTATATTTTCAATTGTAAGTACTTCTTATGCAATGTAACAAGTACTTTTTAGAATTGTGTGACTCGTGTGGTCAAGATTTGTAATGTGCTTGCCTCTTGCTTTGCTTTGTATCTGCTGAAATAGTACCTCGATTTCTTTGCGTGGGGCATGAACGAGATGCCAGGAATAGACCCGAAAGTCGCCTGCCAAAGACTATATCTAAACCCATCAATCAAGCCAATAAGGCAACGAATACGGAAGATAGCAACTGCTTACCACGAGCAGATAAAGCAAGAATTACAGAAGATGCTGGACTCGGGAATAATAAGACCCATGAAGTATCCAACATGGATCGACAATATGGTAATAGTACCAAAGAAGACTACATGAATAAGAATATGCATATATTTTAGCGATTTGAATACTGCTTCTCCGAAGGATAGTTTCCCGCTACCCAATATACCTCAGATGGTGGAGTCAGCATCTGGGAACAAACGACTAACGTTGATGGATGGTTATTACGGATACAATCATATACCTCTCACGGAGGAAGACCAAGAGCATACGGCTTTCTTCGCCCCTAGAGGGTTGTACTTCTATACGAGAATGCCATTTGGTTTGAAGAATGCAAGGGAAACTTACCAACGGATGGTCGAGAAGATTTTCGCTAAGTGGGAGCACACTAAATTGGAAGTCTACGTCGACGATATGTTGGTAAAAACTAAAGAGTCAGGAGATCACGTTGAGGATTTGAAAGAAATCTTCGAACAGATGAGGGCATATAAGATGAAAATAAATCCTGCGAAGTGTATATTCGGTGTAGAGTCAGCGAAGTTCCTGGGGCACATCGTGTCCGAAAGGGGAATCAAAGTAGATCCCGCCAAGGTTCAAGCCATATTGGACATGCCATCGCCAGCGGCAATAAAATATGTACAAAAACTAAATAGGCAGTTAGCAGCTTTGGGTAGATTCATTTCTCGATCCTCAGAAAAATGCAAACATTTCTTCGATATCTTGAAAAAGGGCTAAATTTTCATGGACGCAAGAATGTGAGCATGCATTACAAAATATAAAAGAATATCTTATCAACTTATCAATCCTCCAAAAGCCCGAACCAAACGAAGAATTGCTGATCTGTCTCGCGACTACACCAAATGCAATAAGTTCAGTATTACTTCGATCAGATGAAGGTGTCGAAAAACCTATCTTTTACGTCAGCAAAACCCTCAATGCTGCTGAAAAGAATTACCCGAAGATAGAAAAACTAATTTTAGCATTCGTATACTCATCAGAAAAATTACGAACTTATTTTCAGACTCACAAAATTAAGGTTCTAACCAGAATCCCAATAAAGTTAACTTTAAAGAATACGAAGAGAGTCGGGCGAGTTGAAATATGGAATACCCGAATTGACCAATTCGGAATAAAATACGAATTCCAGACTTCCACGAAATCACACATAGTTGCAGAATTCCTGGACGAATTCCCAATGGAAAAAGATGGAGTGGAGGAAATGTTAGATTTAGATGAGGAACCTCCAGATCCTACAGACTTGCTAAAATAAAATCATCCGAGGAGATGGGAGATATTTGTGGACGGAGCATTAAACAACGCCGGAGGAGGAATGAGAACTGTATTTACTTCGCTAGCAGAAGCGAGAACAGTATTATGCTTCCGGTTGGAATATAAAGCTACTAATAACAAAACAGAGTATGAGGCAGTCATACAAGCACTAAGGCTGGCCATCGAGATGAAACTAGACGAAATAAGAATAACTAGTGACTTTCAGTTGGTATTCAGGCAGATAGAGGGAAGGTATCAAGCGAATGATGCTGTGATGAGTCGATACTTACAACTCGTGAAAGAATATTCAAAGAAGATACCAAATATAATCTGAAGACAGGTAAGCAGAGATAATAATAGACATGCGTACGCCTTAGACTTCATCGCATCAATGATTGAGAACACCTCGAATAAATACATCCGAATTGAAAGGTTAATGTGTCCATCAGTAACTAACGAGTTAGAAGGAAAAAAGGTCCTAATGATAAAAGAAGACAATTTACCTGACGAGTTGAGAGAAGGTGATTGGAGAGCCCCGATTCACAAGTATTTGGAGAAAGGAGATTTACCTAGAGACAGATTTGAGGCACACAAGATCAAGGGGAGATCCACAAACTATGAGTTACGAGAAGGGATCCTATATCGGAGGTCATTCATGGGCCCACTGTTGCGTTGTTTGTCACAAGAAGAAGGGATACAAATCATGAAAGCAATACATTATGGCGACGCTGGGAATCACATTGGAACAAGGTCATTGGCTTATAAGACTAAGACGCAAGGGTACTTCTGGCCGAACATGCATAAAGATGCAAAAGATATTGCGACGAGGTGTGAAGCTTGTCAGAGATTCGGAAAACGCATACATGCGCCATCAACAAACCTAAATTCTGTGTTGAGTTTATGGCTATTTTCCATATGGGAAATAGATATCGTGGGACCGTTTGTCGCAGGAATCCAGTAGCAAAAATACCTGATAGTGGCAACAGATTATTTCACGAAGTGGGTTGAAGCTAAGACTGTGAAACATACGCGAGATGGCGACATATACGACTTTATACTCGAGCACATCATATGTAGATTTGGTATCCCTCTGCAGATCGTCTCCGATAATGGGATGCAATTCGAAGGTGAAAATGTGAAGATGTTGTTTAGCACTTTTAAGATACAATCTTCAAAATCGACCCCGTTGTACCCACAGAGTAATGGACAAGCGGAGGCGACGAACAAAATGATAGCATCCACTTTAAAAAGAAGTTAGACAGGCATATCCATAACTGGTGCGAAGAAGTTCTGAAGGTACTATGGTCGTATAGAACCACCAGGCGAGAAACAACAGGGATGTCTCATTTCTGTTTGGCGTATGGAGTAGAGGCAGTTCTACCTACTGAAATCATGTTTCTTACCACTAAACGAGAGGCCTGGAAAAAGGGTCTGAACTAGGATATGATCTTGGCAAAATTGGATGACTTGGAGGAAAACAGGGAAACTGCTCTACAACACATGATGAATTATCACCGAAGAATATCTCGTGAATACAACAAGAAGGTGAAGGAAAGGGGTTTCGTTCCAGTGGAGATGGTCTTGCAAGAAATACCGCCATATCAAAAAGGACCTGGAGGGAAACTGGAGCCTACATGGGAAGGACCCTTCAATGTGAAGAGAAGAGTGGGGAACAGAGCTTACGAGCTCGCATACTGTGAGGGAAAATATACAGATAGCAATAGAGACATCATATATGGCGAAGCATAAAAGCAAGGCCATAGACTAGACCACCCGTGGAATCCGATATACATAAAGAAGTATTATCCTTAGAAAGCGGAGAAATCCGCAAATAAAAGTGTAGTAAAAAAAAACAGAGAAGAGAAAGCATCATTTTGTAAACGACAAAAGAAATGAAATGTAGCGTTTATTGAGCGTAATCAAAAAATGAGCAAGAAAAAAGCAGAGAGCGAGATGAAAATACCGAACAAAAAATAAAAATAAAAATAAAAATAAAAATATGCAAGGGCGAAAAGTAAGACCTCACTAGGAGGCTGCGTAAGACCCACGAAATAAAAAATATACAGAATAAAAGGCAAAACTAAGTCCTCTATAAAACCTCTACTTAGGGAGGCTGAGACCTCGTGGCGTGCAACTTAGTTCGCACAAAGTGCAAGAGGCAAAAGTAAGACCTAATGCGCGTCACGAGATAATCTTAGAAACATGAGCTAGGGGAAAAAGTAAGACCCATCCGTCGGGGGGCAATTGGGTAACCACTCGGTAAGGGGTATAAGAACGATCCAGTAGAGAAGAAGATGGCATGGTATAGTTCTTCCACTCGGTCCCAAAACCACCTCACATAGGTTGTGACTTCGTAACCAAGAGCCATATCGGCGAAAGGGCACGAGGTCACGAAATAACTGATACCTAAGCCCAAAAGCACGGGGGTACTCAGAGGGGAAGGGACGGAACCCTCCTTTAGGGAGCTGAGTGACCAAAAAAACATACGGCAATGTTACGGATCTGGTACTCACGAGAGTAGGTAGGCCTGTGATATTGTTGCATAATAAGACCTCATTGAGCTAGATAAGGCGAGGTTGATGGATCTTCACTCTGCGAGAGTAAAGAGCGCCTGAGACTTCTTCGAAAATCCCTGATCAATGGGGTGGGGCATAATAAGACCTTAACTAGGAGGCAAAATAAGACCCCGAAATGATGAGAGATATGTGAGGCAGAAAATGATACCTGAGGAAAAACAAAAGGGCAAGATACAAAGCAAAGTAAGAGGCAAGCACATTACAAAGCTTGACCACACGAGTCACACAATTCTAAAAAGTACTTGTTACATTGCATAAGAAGTACTTACAATTGAAAATATACTTTTGATAATATCCAAATTAGCATGATAGAATTGCAGGATAAATACTAATGATGCAGGAACAAACAACGATACGATAAGGTGAAACTATCATCGAGGTGATAAAGACACATGATCTCCTATAAGCGAACGACAAAGGCAATGAAGGTAAAACCGTGAGGAGCTAATAACACAAGGTGTGCTGCATAAATCCGCAAAAGAATAAGAGGAAAGTGTATACTTTTACATGAGGATTTTATTCTTTTGAGAATTTACTTCGCACTAAGGAAAGAGATCAATGAATCTGACGAAATATAGAACGGATTATATTTTCTACTTCCGAGATACTTCGGAAATATCCAAAGAATAAGAGGCAAGTATATACTTAGGCACGTTTATTATTCTTTGACTATCTCCTTCGTGAAGTATATACTTGACATATCGGATTGATACCGAGTTAGTAGGATAATCTAGCGAAATACATGCAGTATTTTGTCAGATATGCGAATTACACATGCTAACCATGGTAAGTGCAGCTAGCTGAACGAGATAAGAACATGAAATGACTAAAGGTAAAAAGTTGATGTATTAAGGCAAAATAAAAGTAGAAAATGTTATTCCCCCCAAGCTTGGGAGCGCCCAGATAAAATGTTAAAGAAACGAAGGACTAAAAGATCGAACTGACATCAAAATAAATAATCAAGGATTGCCAGCTTCCTCCTCAACAGAACCATTTCCAGATCCTTGAATTCCAGCATCACCACCGCCAGTATCAGCACCACTGTTGCCCTCCGTCCCTTGGGGAACTTCGCTTTTGGGCTCCTCAACATCTTCGTCAGTCTCTGTATCTTCGCTCTCACCATCGACATCAACGGGAGGCTCATCATCGAAGAAGACTTCGAGATTCATGAGAAGAAGGTCAAGGCCATGATAACTTCAAAACTCAGTGACGAATTTCACCTTCTCCTCTTGGGAATTTATGCGAGTAAACTTCGCAACCTTCTTGGCATCCTTTTCCATCTTATCACAATCTTCGTTCAGGAATGCAAGACTTTCCTTCAGATCGGACACCTCCTTGGCAAGATCATCCCTTTGACGAGATAGGTGCAGGACTTGATTCTTCCAACTCACCTCAGATTCTGCAAAATGACAGCGAAGTGAGAAGTAAGACTAACAGAGAAAAATACGAAGTATGACAATAACACCTAAAGCTACCTTCTTTCTGTGAAATAACAGAACTTAAAGTTTTCTGAAGGTCGATGTTCAGAAAGTCAAGTCTTGACGCTTCTGATTCAAGAAGGTTGCAGAGTTCACGAGAAGATTTATCCTCATCCTTGTTAAGATCGGGCGAAGGACCATCATCATCAGGAGACCCTATAACAAGTTTACCACTCCTCGGAGGAACAACAAGCTTCTTCTTCATAGGGGAAGCATGAGCTGTTTTCTTGCCTTGAAATATCTCCAAGCGAGCCAGGATGGAGCTATTTTTACTATTTAACATATTATTCTTGTCCCTTAGCCTAATATTACCAGTCTTCAACTTCTCATATTTAGACCCTAACTCGGAAAGCTCACTCCCGAGTTTACGAAGCTCAACTTCGGATTTATCTTTCCTCTTAATTATCCTTTCTTTATCCTCCTCCAGTCGTTTACCTTGAGCCATGAAGGTGGAATGAAGATTTCGCGAAGTGGTAAGAAGATTATTAACTCGACGTAACTCAGTCCTTAAATGTTCATTTTCTTCGTGGAGATGGAAGTTCAGCTCTTCATTATTAGCAGAATCATTAGGTAAATGCTCAGACAGGGAATATGACGTCGTCAAATTTTCACTTAAAATCTCATTTTCGGATAAGTAACAGTTAATTTGAGACAGAAGATTTGCTTGTTCGGCTAGGCAATCCTCAGCGGTCGACTTGGATTCCTTATAATCCATATAACACTTCGAAGAACAGGCTTGACGAAAATAAAAGAATAGTAAAAACAAGAACGAAATGAAATGAAAGACAGAGAAAAGGTTGAACTTACTGCTGAGTTCTGAGATCCTTTTATCCTTCTTAGCCGAGCGGTCCTTCTCATCGGCAAGATCATTCTTAAGTTCCTGAACTCGGGCCCTGGCAATCTTCAAATTCTCGCGAGTAACTCTTGTCTCCACGAGATGAGCCATGTGGCGGTTGAATTCCTGCAAAGTACAACAAGTTAGAAAAGAACTAAGGCAAGCAGCCAGGTTAAAGTCAGTAATACCTACCAAGGCCATAATAGCAGCATGTTGCGGGAGAGAGAGATTCATGGAAGCATTAGAAATGAAGGACTGATCCTCAGAAAAAAAGCAGTCGGAACTAAAAGAAATCAGAGATTCAGTGGCAGCGGATCTATTGGATGGAGCGTCACAAGTTAAAAGGAAAGCATTCCTCAAGAAATCCAAATCGGGCTTATAAGCGGGATCTTCCACTTCATAGACCTTCCTCGCCTTTCCTTGAGACCCGCCAGCGAGAGTAGCAGGTGAATCAATGGGGGAATCACCCGCGATACTGATCGGAGTCGGCATGGTGGGCTTAGGAACTTGAGTAGAAGCAGCTTTCTCAGGCACCTTGGAAACCTTGCCTTTAGGAGGAGGAGAAGCAGGTAATTCTGAAGACTTCGTGGAACTAGGGATTTGAGTTAAGGCACCCATGTCTAAAACCCTATAGCGTTTCGGGGGATCAACAACAGAAGGGGACTGAAGCGAGGTATCCTGATAAATGTGAAATTAATACATCGAAGTATGTAAGCGCGAATTTAATAAAACAAAGAACAAAAGATCCGAGATAAAAATAACAGCGGAATACCTTGGCAGTAGCAGCAGCAGCAGAACCTTCCTGGAGGTCTCGATTCCTATGAGCTCGAGGAACAATAATTGGAGGCTCCACAAACTCTTCTTCCTGCGAAGTATAAAAGTTAGCCCCTGAGAGTAAAGTGAGCGTGAAATAGTGAAATAGAAAACAAGGCACTTGATCAAAGACCGGAGATCCGGCAGTAGACTTCTTAGCTTGGGACGATCTATCCTTAATCAATCCAGGAGCAGGAATCGAATACTGCAGCAAAGTGGGGAAACTTGGATGTTGGAACAAGGAATAAAACAGAGCTGAGATCTAGCAAACTTACGTCAGGAGGTCTTTCGGACCAGCAAAACTTCCAAGGCTCGTAGGATGCGAGATGTGCATGCTTTGGGAGAGGACCCGTACGAACTTTTCTTGACTCATCAAGGCCCCAAACCAAGGGACCTTCAACAACTACTGGGAACATCATCCAGTCCTCATCATTAGTCAGGCGCAGGGAAAGACCTTTAGGAGCGTCCTTCGAGGTACTGACGGGCTCAACATCGAGAAGAAGGACCTTGGAGGAATCCTTCATAGGCTTCCGAGATAGAGCAATACCCCACTCTTGGTACTTTCTTCTTCGACCTTGAGTTTTATCGATGTAGTTCTCCAATAAAGAAGAAATGTTGTAGACAACTGGGACGAATTCATCCGCCGCCTGAGGAATCTGAGAAAAGCCGCCTGAAGAACGTCTCACAAATTCATTGGCAATACGAATTGCATTGCCACTTAACTGGAAGACTCCTCTGTTGAGGTAAACAATAATTTCATAGAAAAGCGGATTTCGGGCATCATACAAAGGAAGAACTAAACCCGCTCTCAGTTGACCTAGCGTGGTGATCATCCTAGTAGATGACCATGTCTCTGCTTCAATCCAGCGGCAATTCAACTCCATATGCTTGGTCACAGAAACCGGAGGCGTAACCGAAGAGTCCACCGCCGGGGACATAGTTAAACCTTTCTTCTCAAGGTCCGCCCGAAAATTTTCAATGTAACACCCCGATATTCGACAGTGGTTGGCCGAATGGAATATAAGTAATGATTTGTCCTTTTCTATCACCGAGGCCTTTTCATCATAATTGGCTCCAGAGTTGGCAAAAAACTCTGGAGTTAAGCGTTCTCGGGCGGGAGTAATCCAGGGATGGGTGACCATCCGGGAAGTTTTTGCTGGATTACTGCAGCGATGCCCGTTAAAAAACCCACACTGCCGGATAACCGCAGTGGCTAAGTGGGGACAGTATCGGTGGAGGGACGGGTCATTACAAATGGTATCAGAGCCGACGACGGATCACCTGCCGAGGGTGGGAAGGTACGCTGGACGGAGTTGGTCCAGGTGCTTCTCATGAGGGGCAGGGAACGTCGGAGATCTGGGCTTGCGAATATATTCTGGAGCCGAGGACGGCTCCAATTTAAGGTGGTGGTATTGTAATACCCCGATATTCGGCAGTGGTTGGCCGAATTGAATATAAGTAATGATTTGTCATTCCCTAACACCGAGGCCTTTTCACCACAATTGGCTCCAGAGTTGGTAGAAAACTCTGCAGTTAAGCGTGCTCGGGCGGGAGCATTCCAGGGATGGGTGACCATTCGGGAAGTTGCTGATGGATTACCGCAGCGATGCCCGTTGAAAACCCCACACTGCCGGATAACCGCAGTGGCTAAGTGGGGACAATATCGGTGGAGGGAAGGGTCATTACAAAGTCATTCCCTAACACCGAGGCCTTTTCACCACAATTGGCTCCAGAGTTGGTAGAAAACTCTGCAGTTAAGCGTGCTCAGGAGGGAGCATTCCAGGGATGGGTGACCATTCGGGAAGTTGCTGTTGGATTACCGCAGCGATGCCTGTTGAAAACCCCACACTGCCGGATAACCACAGTGGCTAAGTGGGGACAATATCGGTGGAGGGACGAGTCATTACAAATGGTATCAGAGCCGACGACGGGTCACTTACCGAGGGTGGGAAGGCACGCTGGACGGGGTTGGTCCAGGTGCTTCTCATGAGGGGTAGGGAACGTCGGAGATCTGGGCTTGGGAATATATTCTGGAGCCGGGGACTGCTCCAATTTAAGGTGGTGGTATTGTAACACCCCGATATTCGACAGTGGTTGGCCGAATGGAATATAAGAAATGATTTGTCCTTTCCTAACACCGAGGCCTTTTCAGCATAATTGGCTCCAGAGTTGGCAAAAAACTCTAGAGTTAAGCGTGCTCGGGCGGGAGTAATCCAGGGATGGGTGACCATCCAGGAAGTTTCTTCTGGATTACTGCAGCGGTGCCCGTTAAAAACCCCACACTGCCGAATAACCGCAGTGGCTAAGTGGGGACAGTATCGGTGGAGGGACAGGTCATTACATTCAAGGTACTTTGATGTAGTGGGAGGAGGAAACTTTTTGGGTGCCATTGTTGGAAGAAAATAAGAAGATAATGCTAAGAGATCAAAGAAGAATCAAAGATGGAAGGAAAAAAAAAGAGAAGGAAGGAAGGCAAAATTTACAAAGAGATAGTGCTGGGAAAGAAAGGGTTGAAGACCATAAAGAAGAAAGAAAGACGATGAAGAGAACTATTTATAGTAAGCCTATGTACGACTGGGAGAAACGGTTACACGGGAAAGGAACCGGCTAATAACGATTCAATAGGAGTCGTGGGAGACAAGATAGTGAGAAATCCGGGCACGTGGCGGTCGCGAATTTAATGCAGGGTTCTCTTTCCTTTCTTGGTTCCCGCGAATGGAATGTGAAAAGGCAAAATGTAGGTACAGAAAATCTGCACGCCACGTGTCTGAGGTAGATTGAACGAGGCAACGAAGTGAATCTTCGAGAAAGATATTATTCACCAATTCCTAAGAAAGTGTCAGTGAAGAGTCAAATCAAGTGTCATATTTACTTTAACAAATTTCATATCTGCGAAGTAATAACTGACGAAATGACGATGACTTGCGAGGAAAGATACTTCACGAAGAAGATTGAGAATACGAGGTATGAATTGTTGAGCAAGAAAAGAATGCGAGGTATGAATCGTTGAGCAAGAAAATAATGCGAAGTATGAATTATTGAGCAAGAAAAGAATGCGAAATATGAATTGATGAGCAAGAAAAGACAAAGCATACGAAGTAAATTGAATGAAGTGTGGATTGCTGTGCAAGAAGTGGTAGAGTATACGAGATGAAAATAGCGATATATGGATTGTTACGTAAGAAACAGGACAGCAGTCCCCGACAACGGCCGAATATTAAGGCGAAAAGGGGAAAAAAGGTTTACCTGGGCGAAGTAAAAAATGCAGAAACGAGATAAATTGAGCTGTAATCCATTATATAACTTTCTCCTATAAAAGGAGGACTTAGCTTGCTGACGGGGGGGATTTTCTAAAAGAAAAGATAGTTCTTTAAAAAGTGAGGTTAGAGCTCTTGTGTACATGGTGAGTGGCTTGTAATTTAGTTTTTCAGTAAATCAAGTGAAATAAAACACTTTTGCATCTTATTTCGTTAAGTGTTCATCTTAGAGTTCAATTTAGCAAGTGGGTGTGACTATGGATTTTCCGTAGTTACATTTTTGGCGCTAGAAATAGGGATTGAACAAAACTCTCAAGTATATACTTTCCTCCAAAGATCTCCTCAGCAGCCTTTCTTCGCTGCTTTCTTTTCGACGCCTCCTCCTTCGTTCTCCCCTTTCTTCTCCTTGTTCATCCGGTGGTATTCCTTCCCCTTGAGTTGCGTTTTCTCCTGTACCGGCTTCGCCTCATAAATCATGAAAAGTCCTTCCCTCGTTGAGTTGGTTGTTTTTCTGCATCAGGACCGCATTCTGCCACATGAGTATGTCTCTTTGCTCCATTAGAGCTCTCTCTCTTTCTCTTTCTAAACGTAGCACCTCTCTGATTTGCTCTAACATCATATTTTCTTCACTGATATTCTCCTCTCCGCTTCCTTGCACAGGTTCTTCTTCCTCCTCCATTTCGGTGTTAGCAGTATGGATCGATCCTTCTCGATAACGATCATCTTCTCCCTGTTGGACTACACCTTGTCTTCCTCCTCTGTTTGACGTTTCGCCTCTCTCCATCCTTCCCCTTCTCTCCCTGCCAGGCGCAAGCTCCTTCTCGATGCGATGATGTGCCGTGCTCGTTCCGGTACTCTTGCCATGGACAACCTGTTAACCAATTATCTTTCTTTTTCCGACTCACCTGCTTTTTTGACCAGACCTAACTTGTTCACCTTCAAGATAACAAATCTTAGATCTACCTTTCCTCTTTCAACACTGCCGCGGTTTCTTAATCACCAACCTCCGGCTCTATGAAGTAACAACTCACTTAATGATTTTGAAGAAGGACTCTCAAATGCTAACAAATCTCTCAAACTATCTCAAGTGATATTGAAATCTCAACATGAGATCCCTGTTTCTCGACGCCAAAATGTAACTACGGAAAATCCATAGTCACACCCACTTGCTAATTTGAACTCTAAGATGAACACTTAACGAAATAAGATGCAAAAGTGTTTTATTTCACTTGATTTACTGAAAAACTAAATTACAAGCCACTCACCATGTACACAAGAGCCCTAACCTCACTTTTTAAAGAATTATATTTTCTTTTAGAAAATCCAACCCCCCTACAACAAGCTAAGTCCTCCTTTTATAGGAGAAAGTTACATAATGGATTACAACTCAATTTATCTCGTTTCTGCACTTTTTACTTCGCCCAGGTAAACCTTTTTTTCCCCTTTTTGCCTTAATATTCGGCCGTTTTCGGGGACAGCTGTCCTGTTTCTTGCGTAACAATCCATATCTCGCTCTTTTCATCTCGTATACTCTACCATTTCTTGCACAGCAATCCACACTTCGTTCAATTTACTTCGTATGATTTGTCTTTTCTTGCTCAACAATTCATACTTCACATTCTTTTCTTGATCAAAAATTCATACTTCTCATTCTTTTCTTGCTCAACAATTCATACCTCGTATTCTCAATATTCTTCGTGAAGTATCTTTCCGCGCAAGTCATCGTCATTTCATCAGTTATTACTTCGCAGATATGAAATTTGTTAAAGTAAATCTGACACTTTCTTACGAATTGGTGAATAATATATTTCTTGAAGATTCACTTCGTTGCCTCGTTCAATCTACCTCGGACACGTGGCATGCAGATTTTCTGTACCTACAATCTTCTCAAAGCAATAATACTTCACTTGACAGGAAAACCAATTCAAAGAACCGTATACAACACAGAAAAATCACCAGTGAAGAATTAGCTCCAACAAATTAATAAACTCGATTAAAATTAACTTGGGGACAGTCCAAGGAGAGCTTGTCAGAACCATCCATTTCGTTCCAGAGAAGAAACCTAAAGCAGCACGTTTCCGTAAACAACCATTTTTCGAAGTAAAGAATGAAGCGAGACAAATCATCGTCAAGATGATGAACAACAATTTAGTTCGAGGTTAATCTCTACTTGAAGAGAAATAATATGAGTAAAGACAAAGATGCCAAACTATCTTCGTCAACCAGCTCAAGCCCAACGAAGCAATGCGCTCGGAACATTCATTCTCATATCACCAGCGAAGTTCACACCCCCTTTCAACCAACCAGCACAAGAGCTACGAGCAGCAAAACCAAAAGGGGCATGTGTAACAGACCGGACAACAAGAGCTAACAAGCAAAGAAGAAGATGTTGTGGTCGAAACTCAATTACTAACAATTTCAGTTCAGGAGAAAGACACAGTGGTCATGTGTATTTAGTCACAGCATAGACGAAGGTAAGCCAGATGATTTTCATGGAACATCATATCACAATACTGAAGTATGTATCACAGAGAACAAATATTAGGTCTCAGTAAGTATGCAAAGAAAAATAAGATCAGACAACTTTGTGGAATTAAGCATGGCAACCTCTGTTTCTGCCTATGATGATTCACGAAGTAAACGATTCGTAACTTACAGCGGATATTACACTCAATCCTACATCGTCAGTAACTCATGCGAAATATAAATTATGCGAAGTATTTGGGAAGGAGATATAGCAAAGCTTTAAGATAAAAGCTACGAACAAAGGAAAAGAAAGAAAAAGATACATAGTTAAGACTATATCGTCAACAACCAATGAAGCAGCAAACTGAACCAATAAGCCAACCCAGACTCGGTGTACTTCACCAAATCGACCAGAATGCATTACTTCGTCATCAACCCAGCTCAGAACATCAATCACATTAGCAAAGAAAATCGATTCAGATTCCATCACAGGCTAACGCATCTAGGGAAGAATGAAACAAGGCAGCAGCATGAGGGAAAGACGTCACATACTAAATCCAGCAGAGTCCATCTGTAACTACAGAAAATCCATAGTTACACCCACTTATTAGTTTGACAAGCACAAAGTTAAGCAAGTACGAGTTATCAGTAGATCTTCGTTTATTGAACTTATTTTTTAGTATCTAAGTTACAACCACTCAAGAACACTCTCAGGAACCAGATCACTCTCTCACAAATGTCCTCTCTTTCTTATCCTAAAGATCCAACCCATTTCAAGGAAGGTTAAGTCCTCCTTTTATAGGGGAGGGTTACATAGTGGGATACAACCCGATTTATCTCGGAAATACATTTTTACTTCGCTCAGAACAACCTTATGCTTCTTTTACGCCTTAAAGATCGACTCTGGTCGGGGACATCTATCTAATTTCTCGCACAACAATCCACACTTCGTTCAATATACTTCGGGAATCTTTCTATTTCTTGGACAACAAGTCGAACTTCGCGTAATCGACTTTGCATGTCTCCTCTTTTCTTGTGAAGTAATTCATACCTCGCACTCCTTATTTACTTCGCTAGATGTCTTTCCGAGCAAGTTAGTGTTATCTCGTGGCAGATCTGACACTTGATTTGACTATTCGCTTACACCTCTTTGGGAGTGGTGAATAATATCTTTCTCGAAGATTCTCCTTATTGTCTCGTTCAATCTACCTCGGACACGTGGCAGAGTGTTTTTATGTACCTATATTTTGCCTTTTCTCATTCCATTTGCGGGAACCAAGAAAGGAAAGAGAATCCCGCATTAGATTCGTAACCGCCACGTACCCGGATTTTCCGCTACCTTGTCTCCCACGATTCCCATCAACAGTTACCAGCCGGTTCCCCTTCTCGAGTGACCGTTTATCCCGGTCATGCCTTGGTCCATTATAAATAATCTTCTTCCTCACCTTTTTTCTTCTTTACATTCTCCAACTCCTTCTTCCCTGGTACCGTTTCTTGACAGATTTCACTCACTCCCATTCCTTGCTATTCTCGATTCTTCTTCAATCTCCCTTTACTACCACCTCTTCTTTAAACAATGGCGCCCAAGAAATTTCCTCCTGCCACTACATCAAAGTACCTTGAGGATTTCCAGGCCGATTTCAGGAAATTAGGCTTAACTCTGTCGCCGGAGGTGGATTCCTCCGTCACACCTCCGATTGTCACAACCAGACATGTGGAATTGAACTGCCGTTGGATTGAGGCGAAAACATGGTCGTCCACCAGGATGATTACCACTTTAGGTCAGTTAAGAGCGGGTTTAACCTTTCCTCTGTATGACGCTCAGAATTTGCTTTTCTATGAGATTCTCGCTTATATCAATAGGGGAGTTTTCCAGTTGAGTGGCAATGCAATTAGGATTAGTAACGAGTTTGTGAGGCATTCTTCTGCTGGTTTATCTCAAATCCCCACAATGGAAGAGAATTTCGACTCAGCCGATTATAATATTGCCTCTTTATCAGAAAATTATATCGACAAGACCCAAGGCCGAAGAAGGAAGTATCAAGAGTGGGGTATCGCTTTACATCGGAAGTTCGTGAAGGATCCTTCCAAAGTTCTTCTCCTGGATGTCGAACCCGTCAGTTCTTCAAAGGAAGCTCCTAAAGGCCCCTCTCTTCGCTTGAATAATGATGAAGACTGGATGATGTTCCTAGTCGTTGTTGAGGGTCCCCTTGTCTGGGGATTTGACGAGTCAGGGAAAGCTCGGGATGGTCCTCTCCCAGGTCATGCTCATCTCGCTGCTTACAAACCTTGGAAGTTCTGCTGGTCCGAGAGACCCTCCGATGTAAGCTCGCTAGACCTTCTCTGTTTTATTTTTCATTCTTTTTTCTGAATTTCTTGTTTTTTTTTTTAGTATGCACGGCCTGCTCCTAGCTTGATTAAGGATAGATCGTCATCTTCCAAGAAATATACTGTTGGATCTCCAGTTCCTGATCAGGTATCCCGCTTCCTGTTTCGTTTTTGGTGTCTTTATTTTACTTCCAGGGTCTAACTTTAATGCTTTGTAGGAAGAGGAGTTCGTAGAGCCTCCCATTGTTTCTCATCGTATTTCTAGGAAGCGGGATCGTCGAGAGAGCTCCTCTGCTGCTGATGCTGCTAAGGTACTTCGTTGTCGTGCTTTTTCCGAAGTGACACTCTTATTCTCGCTGCCTCAGTCTTCATATGATTCAAAATACTAATTTTCCATTTTCAGGTTCCTTCTCAATCCGTCCCTGCCACTGAGCCTCCCAAACGGCGCAGAGTTTTGGACATGGGGGAACTCACCCGCATACCTTCATCTAAGAAACCTGCAGAGCCTCCTTCTCCCTCTACCAAGAACGAGTCCGAAGTGCCTCCAGAATCCACTCCTATTCCGAAGATCCCGATGCCAACTCCTCGCATCACTGTGGATGACTCCCCGGTTAAATCATCTGCCGGTCCTTCTGATGCTAAAACTCGGAAAGTCTTCGAGGTGGAGGATCCAGCCTACACCCCCAACATGAACTTCTTGAGAAATGCTTTCATTTTGACTCGGAATGCGCCCTCCACAAGATCTGCAACTATGGAGTCTGTGATCTCGTTCAGCACTCACACTTTTCTGGCTCAAGATCAGTCCTTTATGCAGAATGCTTCGTTAAACCTCTCCACCAATCAGCACGCTGCTATTATGGCCTTGGTTAGTGCTGTCGATCTGTCATGTAATTTATATATAAATCCCTATCTCACTTCGAATATTTCGCAGAAATTCAATCGTCACATGGCTCAACTTGTGGAGATGAAGGTCTCTCGCGAAAATCTGAGGACTGCCCGGGAACGTATCTGGGATCTTAAGAATGATCTCGCTGATGAGAAAGAGCGCTATGTCAATAAAGATCAGAGGATTTCGGAACTCAGCAGTAAGTTTAACCTCTTCTCGGTCTTTAATTCTATCTCGTTCCCGTCTTTACTATTCTGTTATTTTCGTCAAGCCCATTCCGCGAAGTATTATGTGAGTTTCGAAGAAGCCAAGTCGACCGTGGATGACTTCCAAGCTGAACAAGCGAACCTTTTGTCCTAGATCAACTGTTATCTATCTGAAAATGAGATCTTGAACGAAAATCTAACGATGTCATATTCCCTGGATGATCGTTTAGCTAATGAGTCTGCTAATAATGAAGAATTGAATTTCCATCTTCACGAAGAAAATGAACATTTGAAGTCCGAACTTCGACGAGTCAGTAATTCCCTCACTACTTCGCGTAACCTACACTCCTCATCCATGGATCAGATTAAGCGTCTTGAGGAAGACAAAGATATGATAATTAAAAGGAAGGATAAATCCGAAGTTGAACTTCTCAGGCTCAGGAATGAGCTTTCCGAGTTAAAACTTAAACATGAAAAGTTGAAGGCTGAGAACACTGGGCTAAGCGATGAAAATAGCAAGTTAAATAACGAAATGTCCTCTGTCCTGACTCGCTTAGAGAGACTTCAAGGCAAGAAAACAGCTCTTATTCCTCCCGCGAAGAAGAAGCTTGTTGTTCCTCCGAGAAGTGGTAAAATTGTTATAGGGTCTCCTGATGATGATAAACCCATGCCTGGTCACGGTGAAGATATGGACAAATCGTCTCTTGAATTTCACAGCTTTCTTAAATCAGAAATATCAAGACTTGATCACTTTAACCTCGACGTTCAGAAAACTTTAAATTCTGTTATTTCGCAGAAATAAGGTAGCTCTAGGTGTTATTATTGTGCTTCGCACTTTGCTCTGTTGTTAATGTTTCTCATTTCGCTGTTATCTTCGCAGAATCCGAGGAGAGTATGAAGAATCAAATTCTGCACCTGTCTCTCCAGAGGGATGGTTTGGCCAAGGAAGTGTCTAATCTGAAGGAAAGCCTTTCATCCTTGAACGAGGATTATGACCAGATGGAGAAGGATTCCAAGAGAGTTGCGAAGTTTACTCGCAGAAACGCCTAAGAGGAAAAAGTGAAATTCGTCACCGAGCTTTGCAATTCCCATGTCATCGACGTTCCTGACATAAATCTCGAGGTTTTCTCCGATGATGAGCCTACTGTCAACGTCGAAGCTGAGAGCGAAGATACTGAGACCGATGAAGACATCGGGGGACCTCACCACGAGGTTACTCAAAGCACAGGAGGTACCAGTGATGCTGGGGCTGGTGCCGGTGTTGTAAATGGAGGATCCGGTGACTGTCTTGATGAAAAATAAGCCAACAATCCTTGATTACTCTCTTTGATGTTCGTTTGTTACTTTAGTTCTTCATATTTTTAACATTTTATCTGGGCACTCCCAAGCTTGGGGGCATGAAAATTTCTGCTTTTATTTTGTCTTAGTATATCAGCTTTTTTGCTTGGTTTCATATTCTTACTTCGCCATGCTTGCTGCGCTTATCATAGTCATCACATATGTAATCTGCATGTTTGTTAATGGTTGCCTCATCCTGATATCTCGGAATCAATCCGTTATACCAAGTATATACCTAACGAAGAAAATAATCAAAGAATAATAAGTTTACTTAAAGTATATACTTGCCTCTTATTCTTTGGGTGTTTCCGAAGTAATTGTTCCCTTACCTTATTGCGAAATAAATGTTCGAGAGAATAAAACCGTATTTAAAGTATATACTTGCCTCTTATTCTTTCGTGGATTTATGTAGCATACCTTGTGCTTTCAGCTCTCAGCGGCCTTACTTTCATTGCCTTATCCGTCCATCTGTGATCGACCTCGCATTTTTATTACCTCACTGCAATTATTATTGTTCAATTCATAACATAATTAAGTTAATGTATACATCATCATGTGTAATATTTCAGTTGCGAGTACTTCTTATGCAATTTAAGAAGTACTCCTTAAGATTTGTGTGACTTTTCATCACGAGATAGAGCATTGTGATGGATTAATCTTTGGCTTGCAAAGATTTATGTGATCAAGCTTTGTGATGCACTTGACTCTTGCTTTGATTTGTATCTTGCCTTTTGTTTTGCCTCAGGTCTCATGTCTTGCCTCACATCTCTCTCATCAGTTCGGGGTCTTATCTTGCCTCCTAGTTAAGGTCTTATTATGCCCCACCCCGTTGGTCAGGGCTTTTCGACGAAGTCTCAGGCGCTCTTTACTCTTGCGAAGTAAAGATCCATCAACCTCGCCTTATCTCGCTCATTGAGGTTTTATTATGCAACAATATCACATGCATACCTACTATCGTGAGTACCAGCCCCGTAATATTGCCGACTTTTGTGGTCACTCAGCTCCCTAAAGGAGGGTGATGTCTCTTCCCCTCTGAGTACCCATGTACTTTTGGGCTTAGGTATCAGTTATTTTGTGACCTCGTGCCCTTTCGCCGATATGGCTCTTGGGTACGAAGTCACACCCTAGTTGAGGTGGTTTTGGGACCGAGCGGAAGAACTACACCAGGCCATCTTATTCTCCACTGGCTCGTTCTTACACCCCTTACCGAGTGGTTACCCAATTGGGCCCCCCGGCGGATGGGTCTTACTTCTTGCCCCTAGCTGATGTTTGTTATCCATATCCCGAGATTATCTCGTGGCGCGCTTTAGGTCTTACATTTGCCTCTTGCAATTTGTGCGAACTAGGTTGCACGCCACGAGGTCTTAGCCTCCCTATGTAGAGGTTTTTTATAGGGCTTACGATCGCCTATTCTTCTGTACGTATCTTATGTGGGTCTTACGCAGCCTCCTAATGAGGTCTCATTTTTGGCCCTTGCATTCATATACATTCGAATTCGCATCTTTTTTTCTTCTTTGTCTCTGTTGCTCGAAAAATAAACGCTTCATTTCATTTTCTGGATGTCAACAAAATGATATATATATATATATATATATTTAGAGAACAATTCTTTACGAGTTCCGGTTTCTCATGGATAATACTTCTTGATGTAAATTGGATTCCATGGGTGGTCTAGTCTGTGACCCTGCCTTTCTGCTTCGCCGTATATCACGTCTCCGTTGCTATCTATATCTTTTCCTTCACAGTCCGCGAGTTCATAAGCTCCGTTCCCTACTCTTCTTTTCACGATGAAAGGTCCTTCCCACGTTGGCTCCAGCTTTCCTCCGGGTCCCTTTTGATACGGGGGTATCTCTCGCAGAACTAACTCCCATGGAACGAAGCCTCTTTCTTTCACCTTCTTGTTGTACTCACGAGATAGTATTCGGTGATAGTTCGTCATGTTCTGTAGAGAAATCTTCCTGTTCTCTTCCAAGTCATCTAGCTTTGCTAAGATCAGGTCCGAGTTCAGGCCCTTTTTCCAGGCCTCCTGTTTTGTTATTGGAAACATGATCTCAGTAGGCAGAACCGCCTCTACTCCATATGCCAAACAAAAAGGGGACATTCTGGTTGCTTCTCGTCTGGTGGTTCTGTATGACCACAGCACCTTCGGAACTTCTTCGCACCAGTTATGTAGATGCCCGTCTAGCTTTTTTTTTTAGAGTGGATGCTATCGTTTTGTTCATCGCTTCTGCTTGCCCATTACTCCGTGGGTTTAGCGGAGTTGACTTTGCGGACTGTATCTTAAAAGTGTTAAATAACATCTTCACGTTCTCTCCCTCGAATTGCATTCCATTATCTGAGACTATCTGCAGAGGGATTCCGAATCTACATATGATATGCTCTAGTATAAAATCGTATATGTCGCCATCGCGCGTATTCTTCACTGGCTTGGCTTCAACCCACTTCGTGAAATAGTCCGATGCCACTATCAGGTATTTTCGCTGCAAGCTTCCGTGTAGGGACAGAATATCGCAAGATATAAGGTTACGAACATAGTAACAAATACAAGAAAAGAGTGTCGCAAGATAATGCGATAATAGAAGAAACATGGGAGAAGTGTGAAGGGTTTGCGAATATAGAATAAATTTACGATCAGAGGTTGCGATGCTTCGCAGGTTATATACAGTTGTACAGATTTCACTATAAATAATAGTTCAAATGCTAGATTGGGGGGGTTCTTTGAGTGAGTATTAGAAAAAATCTTAGGAGAGAGAACAGAGAAAGTTGTAACTGTTCTAAGTTCCATTAACATACTTCTTTGTAATCAGTTGAGAATCTTAATCAATAAATTGTCATTTTTAATCAAGAACTTCTTAAAGTTTTATGAATTCTACTGAGGGTGTAGTTTTAGGATTTCCTGCAACTACATAATTGGCGCTAGAAACAGGGAACTTCTTAAAGAGATAATTAAAGAATTTTGCGTCAGAGAAATGGCTAGAAGAAGAAATATATCAGAACCATTGATTGCAGTAAGAAGAAGTGTAAGACTCGTAGGTGGAGAAGAAAACGTAACAGGGGAACCTAGTAGGGGAAGGAGCAATCGAAGAAATCAAACTCAACAAACAGTAACACAAGAAAGAGAAATAGATCAAGATCGAGTGAGTGTACACAATTGGAGAACTGATACACCAGTAGAAGCATATAGAGAACCGCAAATCATAGAAAATGGGAGATTTATGGGAGGAACAATTCATGAAAGATAAATAGAGGCATTAGAAACATTGAGATAAGAAATTCAGGAAGAACGAAGGTTTGAAGCTGAAGAACATGCAAATCTAACAAGACAGAATCAAGAATTGAGGAGGGAAAACGAGATGTTACAAAGGAGGAGATCTCAAAGTGCTGCGAGATCAAATGTTAGACCAGAGAGAGAAGAACGAAATTCGCCAACAATCAATAGTGAAAGTGCTATACAAGGACAAGCACATAATCTGGTTGAAAGAAATCGAGAGAATCGCTTCATTTTAGTACCGAACAACGAACAAAACATGGAAAATTTACGAACAGAACCACTTCCAAGGGAAAATAACCAGAATAACGAAGAAAATCGAGAGGAAGAGCAGCAACTTGTGGAAGAAATTGAGAGGCAACATGCAATGCATCAAAACGATTACGAGGATGGAGTAAGAATACATGAACAGGCTCGCAACAATCAAAATCTTGAGTATGGTAGAATTCAGAGGAGAGTTGGAAATCAACGAACAAAAATGGTAAGGAATGAACTAAATCTTCAAAACAGAATTCAGGAAAATCAGGGAGAGGTAAATCGCAGAAGGAGGAGAAATGAAGAAGAAGAAATTCCTGATATTCACATGAGAAGGATGAGGAGAATAGAAATGGAAGAACAAGAATTTCAAGATGATTTGCAACAAAACAATTGTGACAATCTGGAAAGAAGATATTTGCAAAATTGTGCAAATGGAAACATTAATGAAGAGTATGATAGAATGCGAAGGATCGCAAGAGAAGAAATGCAAGAACATAGAAGAAGAGAGGCTGCGTTGAAGAGGCCAATGGATGAGAATTCTGAGGAAAATGAACGGATCTTTCGAGAATTAGCGGAAATGAAAGGAATGATAAACAGTAGAGGAGGAGGAGATATAAGACAATAAGATGAAGCAATAGAAGAAGCTGCGAGTACTCCTTTCTCTAGAGAAATAAAATTGGGAGGGATTCCACCAAAATGCAATCTGCCTACATTAACCAGCATCTTTGACGGGACTTCATGTGCTATACAGCACATTAAAGCGTATATAAGATGTATGTTACAATGGGAGAATCACGATGCTGTATTATGCAAGTATTTCGCGTCAAGATTAATAGGAGAAGCTCTAAAATGGTTTGAAGGACTTCCAAAAAACACTATTACATCATTTAATCATCTACAAGTAACTTTCTTAGGAGCATATATCACGAATCATTCCTCGCGACTTGGTATTGAAGATGTGTTTGGTTTAAAACAAAGAATTGGCGAAAGTTTGAAGCATTTAGTAAGAAGATGGAAAACTATGTGCAGTGATATGGCAGGGCGTGTGGACGAGAGGTACCTGATTTTGTCTTTCGTAAATGAGATGTTCGCAACTGAGCAATTATATGTTCAAATCTTCAGAAGAAAGAATTCCATTATGATGACAGAGTTGCGAGAATTGCAAGAGGGGTACATTACATTAGAGGAAAAGCAAAACAATATGGAGTCATATCCAGTGACAAACACCAACACTCAAGATACAGGAGCAAACTTACTTCCTAAAATAGTCAATATCGTAGCAGGTACCTCGCAGACATCCTCGCAAACATCTTCGCAGATATCAGAAGAGAATAAAATTGGAAATGGTCAACCAAAAATGGTAGCAATGAGTAGCAAGGATCAAGAAGAGTATGATAGAGAAAGGAATTTCTATAGCCGAGGAGGAAATAACCAGATCCCAAGATTAGATCAGCAACAGGAAAATTATGGAGGATAAAGGAAAAACTATTTTGGACAAGGGAATCATAGACAAAACTATAACAATGGACATGGGGGTCAAAGAATGATAAGAGAAGAAATAAAGATGCCACCTTTGAATACAAGTGTAGAAAAGATATGGCAAGCAATCATCTTGATGGAAAATATACCAACACCATGGAATATGGGAAAAGAACCACCAATGGGTCCAAGAAGTCATGAATTTTGCTTATACCATCACTTTGATGGACATTCTACAAATAATTGCAATAATATCAAAAGGATTATCTTGCGAATGATCGATCAAGGTAAACTGGACCACTTTTTACTCAAGAAAGCACAGTCGCAACAATTACCACAGGCTCCAATGATAACTCGCATGGTGAACACAATACAAGAAAAGGGAAAGGAAACCTTACACATAGAAGTGGGACCAAAAGCAAGGAATATTTTCTGCAATTCTATTGTTCACTCGTATAAAACCATAGAAGATTTTCATGATAATGTGTTAAGCAGGGTATATGCGAGAGATGGTGAAGGAAGGGAAATAATGAACATCGCAAAAATTTCACGACTTGAAGATTGGCAGAAGCGTGAAATTTCTTTTGAAGCCACAGAAATTCCAGAAGGTTGCGAAATACATGATAATCCATTGGTAGTGAGATTAGAAATTTGTCTGAATATGGGAGAAAGCGAAGATGATGCAGACAAAGAATCATTTGGTCTTAATAAAATCTTAATTGATACGGGAAGTTCTGTCAATATTCTCTTCTATCCTGCTTACAAAACCATGGGGGGAAAAGACGCATATCTAATACCTTCTACCTATAGGATTTATGGCTTTAATGGAACTGCAAATAAACCTAAAGGAGAAGTAAGCATGCGAATTCCCTTAAGTGGAATGCGAACTGAAATTCTATTTTGCGTTGTTGATGTCGAATCGCCATATAATGCTTTGATAGGGAGACCTTGGCTTCATGGGATTCTAGGCGTAGCTTCAACTCTTCATCAATGCATAAAATTTCCTCATCCAAAGGGTATTGGAGTTATCAAGGGTGATTGGGCAGAAGGGAAGAAATGTTACGATACAGAAGTAGAAGTTTGCGAAGGAAAAGCTGTTGAAAAGGAAAGTTGGAGAAAAAGAGCAAAGGCTGCGAAAAGAAGCGAAAATTTAATGACTGAGGACTAAGGCATGAAGGAATAAAGTTACAATGTTAAGCGTACAAGAAATTTACGATGATAGAAAAGAGATATGGTTTGCGAAGAAAAGAGAATGAAGAAAAAAGGTAATGAAACAAAAAGGTAATCAGTATATTTGTTCGCAACGTTTAACAAAACGTATTTTGAAAAACAAGAAAATTAAATGAGGTATTTCGCAACATGAAAAATTTGTGATGAGTTTTTACGAATAAAAACAATTTATTGCGACCAGCTTTCATTAAAGAAAGACGCAAAAATTTATTTATGATCAGCTTTCATAAAAGAAAGCCACAAACTGTGATCATCTTTCAAAAAAGAAAGAAAGCCGCGGAAATTTTACACATGCAAACCTTTGTGACGTACACCCTAGTTCGCGAAGCAACATTTCGCAAGAGGCAAAGTCCTAAAGTACGTCATTTAAGGGGGTACCTATAAGCATGGCTCAGGGGAAATGAAACACCACCACGGAACCTGAGTACATGGACATTACGGGGTACATAACCCAAAAACGGGGTATCCATCTGGGTAAGACACCTTGGATTCTCAACCTAATCTTGCGATGTAACATGATTTAGGTTGGGCGACTAAGGCATACTATCTTTCCCAAGAAGTGCATAAAACGATCAAGGCGCCGAGGTACACGGTTGAGTCAAGAGTGTCGGATGGGTTTGAAGCACATCTGCCATTCTTGACAAGTCTTGGAAAATGATGCACTTGGCCCAAAGATACCCCATAGGGTGCAACCTCGTAACTATAAGCCCTATAGGCAAAAAGGATAAGAGGTTGCGAACAAAAGCTGGTTGTTCGCAAAACCGGATGGGAAGAGCTAACCTTGTATGGTCGATGTACGCTTCCTTGAAGGGGCAACCAAGGGGAAGATAAAGGGCAGCACCCTTCATTAGGTAGCTGATACGTGCTATAAGACGCAAATGTCACGAGGCTTTTTGTTCGCAAGAACATAAAGGCTGGTCATATTTGTGCAAAAATCGTATTTATGCGAGTAAAAAAAAAATATATATATATATATAGTCGCAGAATTAAATACAAAGAAGTTAAGATGAGATCAATGGGTTATTACATGAAAGTGTGATAACGTCCTGCGATTTCATCGCAAGACGATAATGTCACAAGGCTTTATATTCACAAGTATAATCAGACTTGTCATATTATCGCAAACATAAAAATATTGTTAAGATAAAGTCAAGGGGTTGAGGCATGCGAGTTCACCAACGTCCTGCGACTTTATCGCAAAAGAGGTGGCAAAGTAAGACCTTTACTTAGGAAGGCATGATAAGACCACACAAATTAATGAATTCAATTCCGTCAATGTCATTGGAGATTCTTTATATTCTCAACAAGAATATGTATCAAGAATTCCTACCAAAAGAGGCAATTTTATTCACAATCAAGGACGGATATTTCATACTCATTAAATTCTTCAAGGATTGAATACTTCTTATACTTCTTCAAGGATGTTTCATACTTCTTCAAGGATGTTTCATAATTCTTATACTTCTTCAAGAATATTTCATAATTATTCAAGGAGGTTTCATACTTCTTATACTTCAAGGGGAGATTTCTTATTTACTTCGCAACAACCTGAAACTTTGCAACTTAAACTGAAGCAGATATTCTAATACTCATAACAACAATTGATCACTTGACGAGAAATAATAAGGGGAAAAGGAATACTAAGCTAGGTCTTCAAAATATATTATTTCTCTTCATATGATCAAGTTATGCAAGTAAGGAAAGCATTCAATTAAAGAAAGATCAACTCATCATCGCAAAATTAAGACATTGGTACTAATTAAATTGCGAAAAGAAAATTGCTGGTTGATTAAAAGTGCAGGAAAGAAGAAATATTGTACTCAAACAGACAAGACGAAAAGAACTGAAGCAAATATACAGGAAGGAATAAAGCTACTCTGTGAGAGATTTATCTTCATCAAAATTATCATCTCTTTCTTCTTCGGAGATATCATCTTCAACTTCACTATCAGAGATATCCAAATCTGGGGTATCATCATGGATTTCTTCAGAAAGGAGAGTTTGATACTTAATGAGAGGAATTTGATTGTCGTCACAAATCCTGCGAGTCATCATAGCTCGGAAGCGTTTGATGTTTAAGCCATGGTTATTTTGAGAAATTTTATGTTGAGACTTTAAATCAGAAATCTTCTGATTACGCGCAGCAAGAGTAGCTTCCAGCTCTTCAATCCTCTTCGTATAATTTTCTTCAGCATTTACAAAGAAAAATGATACGTAAGAAATAAGAGAATAAAGAGTAAGGGAGTAAATTGAGGAATTGATTAGCAAATTGTGGAATTAAAGTAATCAAGATTTGCGAACTTACCTTTTAATTGCTTCTTATCATTACGAAGAGAAATGACTTCAAGCTCCAGTTGATTATTCTTCTCAATGAGAGAAGACTTTCCAGTTGCTATATTCGCAGATTGCGCATTATCTTCGCAGCGGGATTTTAATTCTGCATTATCAATATTCAAATCCTCTATTTTTTGGAGAAGTTTTGTATTCTCAACCTCCAGTTTGTTACAACGACTTAAAGTTTTCTTCTCAGCAATTGCATGACGTCTTTCCCAATCTGAAGCGGCTGCACATCTAACCCTCCCAACCTGAGCAAATAAAAGGGATTAGAAATCAATGAAGTAGGGGAAATTAACAAGGAAAAGAAGAGAAACTTACCATACTCCCCAAAGAGTATAATGTAATAGGAGAAATAAATCTAGAAATTCCATTAAGGGAATTATTGTTGATTACAGTGGGAACTTTGCAAGCCTTCGCAATATGCCTATGAGCATTCGCAGTAGGAGACTTTCCTAATCCACAAGAAGAGTTGAGAAAAGCCTCAAACAATCGAGTCATTGCAGACTCAAAGGTTTCCACATTGCTGTAGTGTTCATCTTCTTCTTCTTCATCATCATCATCATTCCTCCTATCAGAGTCAGTATCAGAATTAGAACTAAGATCCTTCTCAAAAAATCTATCATCTTTATCACTTTGTTCTTCGTCAACATCCTTGCTAGAGGAGATCACATGGGAGTAAGCACTGGGTGGGAGTCTCTTCCTCTTCCTCGCAGAAACAATATCCTCAAGTTTCCCTTTTTCTTTGCGAAGAACATCTTCTTTATTACCAGAAATCTTGGTGTTCTTCGCAGAGCGAAGTGTTTTTTGTCTTGAATTTAGCGTTTCAGAAGAAGTTGAATTCTTATTCTCATTCACAACAGCCCCATGGAAGTCAGGAAGAACCTACAAATTTAAATAAGGATAAGAAACACAGGCAACAATATATTGTTTAAAACACATATAAGAATGTTTCTTACCTCATTTGAAAACAATTGGAAAGCCTCGCGAGTACTGGATTTCCCAGTTTTGAGGTAACTTTCCTTAAGTTCATTCACCTGAAAAATATTGCAAAAGGATTAGTAAAAGAAGAGAAATAACAAGAAGATAAGAAGATGGAGATACATACATCTTTATCTCTATTAGGCCAAGAAAAGACCCAAGTTTGATAGTTACGATCATGAAGATTTGCAGGAAGATCTACTATCCCAGAGATGTAAGAACCCGATAATTCTAGAGGATAATTGTACCAATCTTCATCATGAGAATGGCAAGGGGTTCGATTATTTCCATAAGCATAATTAATATCATGCATAAGAAGATCAGCTTCTGCGACATCAGTTTTACGATGAAGACGAACACCCCAACGCTTATCTTCCCTCTTCGCAGGAATTAATGTGTAATTTTTAAAGAAATTCTCGACTGTGTAATTTGCAGCGATAATCTCTACATCTCTAAATACATGTCTCCTAAGTTCAATTGGGTATAAAGATTTTCCAGTAGCAGCACGGTTTGCGAACTTAACCAGAATGCGAATGCAATCCCCAGTCAATTGATAAATGGCTCATGAGAAATTTGGGTGAGAAATAATCTCATAGAATAAAGGAAGATTGACATCATAAAGAGGAAGAGCAAGACCTACGAGAATTTGGCCTCGTGAGACTAAAACTATCTGATTATCCCAATGGAGATCAGTAAAGAGTTCCATACAGAGATGGGATTTATTAGTATGACCATCAATCTCAGAAAGAACGAGGTTTCTATCAGCAAGCTCTGCATTAAGTTGTTCCACAGTTTTCTTCTTCGGAGCCATTAGATGAAGGATACAAAACAGAAAAGAAAAGAAATAAAAAAAGGAAAGAAATAGTAGTAGAAGAAAGAAGGAAAAAATTGCAGAAGTAGACGTAAAGGGGAAGATGAAAAAGATAAAAGAATAAAATGAGGAATTAAAGATAGTATTTATAAAAAAGAGAGTTTGATGAAGATAGAAATTCAAAAATGCAATTAGATGTGAGCGGTTGAGAAGGACGGTTACGAAAACACGTGTCGAAGATTCAATGAAAGAGAAAATACGTGTTGCGGATATAAGAGGTAATGATAACTATATTAAATTTGCGAGAATAATAATTCTCATGACATTCTTTCTTCGCAGAACTGACATGAGAAGAGGCAAGATATAGGGACAGAATATCGCAAGATATAAGGTTATGAACATAGTAACAAATACAAGAGAAGAGTGTCGCAAGATAATGCGATAATAGAAGAAACATGGGAGAAGTGTGAAGGGTTTGCGAATATATAATAAATTTACGATCGGAGGTTGCGATGCTTCGCAGGTTATATACAGTTGTACATATTTCATTATAAATAATAGTTCAAATGCTAGATTGGGGGGGGGGGGGGGGCTTCTTTGAGTGAGTATTAGAAAAAGTCTTAGGAGAGAGAACAAAGAAAGTTGTAACTGTTCTAAGTTCCATTAATATACTTCTTTGTAATCAGTTGAGAATCTTAATCAATAAATTGTCATTTTTCATCAAGAACTTCTTAAAGTTTTATGAATTCTACTGAGGATGTAGTTATAGGATTTCCTGTAACTACATTCCGGCAACAAACGGTCCCACGATGTCTATTCCGCATATGGCGAATGGCCACACACTTATCACAGAATTCAGGTTTGTCGAGGGTGCGTGTATACGTTTTCCGAATCTTTGACAGGCTTCACACCTCGTTGCTACACCTTTTGCGTCTTTATGCATGCTCGGCCAGAAGTATCCTTGCGTTTTGGCTTTCTAGGCCAATGATCTAGTTCCGCTGTGATTTTCAGCATCACCGCAATGTATTGCCTTCATGATTTGCACTCCTTCTTCTTATGACAAGCATCGCAGCAGTGGTCCTAGGAATGATCTCCTATATAGGATTCCTTCTCTTAGTTCATAGTTTTTGGACCTCCCTTTGATTTTGTGCGCCTCAAATCTGTCCCTAGGCAAGTCTCCCTTTTCAAGGTACTTGTGAATAGGTGTTCCCCAGTCATCTTCTCCCAATTCGTCTGGTATGCTATCCTCTATTATCATTATGGACTTTTCATCTTCCAACTCGTTGGTTACCGATGGGTGAATTAACCTTTCAATTCGGATATATTCCTCCGAGTTATCTTCGATCATTGATGCGATGAAGGCTAAGGAATCTGCATGCCTGTTATTGTCTCTGCTTACTTGCCTCCAGATTATATTTGGTATTTTATTTGAAGACTCTTTCACGAGCTGTAAATATCGGTTCATCACAGCATCATTCGCCTGGTACCTTCCTTCTATCTGCCTGACCACCAACTGAGAGTCGCTGGTTATTATTATTTATTCCAACTTCATCTTGATGGCTAGCCTTAGAGCTTGTATGTCTGCCTCATATTCCGTTTCGTTATAAGTATCTTTATATTCCAATCGAAAGCAAAATACCGTCCTCTCTCCTTTTGACGAAGTAAATACTATTCACATTCCTCCTCCAGCGCTGTTGGAGGATCTGTCCACAAATATTTCCCATCTCCTTGGACAATTTTCTTTCAGTAGAACTGTAGGATCTGGACGCTCCTCATCTACATCTAACATCTCTTCCACTCCTTCATCTTCTTCTATTGGAAACTCGGCCAGAAATTCTGCGATTATGTGTGACTTCATATTTTAAACCGAATTGATCAATTCGGGTATTCCATCTTTCAACTCTCCTCGTATTTTTTAAAGTTGACTCTATTGGGATTCTGGTGAGAACCTTTATTTTGTGAGTCTGAAAATAGGTTCTTAATTTCTCTGACGAGTACACCAACGCTAGAATTAACTTTTCTATCTTTGGGTAATTTTTTTCAGCAGCATTGAGGGTTTTGCTGACGTAAAAGATAGGCTTTTTGACGCCTTCATCTGTCTGAAGTAATACTGAACTTATTGCATTTGGTATAGCTGCGAGACAAATTAGTAATTCTTCATCTGGTTCGGGCTTCTGGAGAATTGATAAGTTAATGAGATATTCTTTTATATTTTGCAGTGTCTGTTCACATTCTTGTGTCCACGAGAATTTTGCTCCCTTCTTCAAGATGTCGAAGAAGTGTTTGCATCTATCCGAAGATTTGGAAATGAATCTACCCAAAGCTGCCAACTACCCATTTAGTTTTTGCACGTCTTTTACCGTTGCTGGCGATGGCATGTCCAATATGGCTTGAACCTTTGCCGGATCTACTTCAATTCCCTTCTCGGATACGATATACCCCAGAAACTTCGCTGATTCTACACCAAATATACACTTCGCAGGATTTATTTTCATTTTTTACGCCCTCATATATTCAAAGATTTATTTTAAATCCTCAACATGATCCCCTGACTCCTTAGTTTTTACCAGCATGTCGTCGACGTAGACTTCCAGTTTATTGTGCACCCATTTAGCGAAAATCTTCTCGACCATTTGTTGGAAGGTTGCTCCCGCATTCTTCAAGCCAAATGGCATTCTCGTATAGCAATACAACCCTCTAGGAGCGAAGAAAGCCGTGTGCTCTTGGTCTTCCTCCGCGAGTGGTATCTGATTGTATCCACAATAACCGTCCATCAACGTCAGCCGCTTGTACCCGGATGCACACTCTACCATCTGCTGTATATTGGGTAGTGGGAAGCTATCATTCGGAGAGGCAGTATTCAAGTCACTAAAATCTATGCATATTATTATTCCGGTAGTCTTTTTTAGTACAATCACCATGTTGGCTATCCACGTTGGATACTTCGCGGGTCTTATTATTCCCGAGTCCAGCATTTTCTGTAATTCTTGCTCTATTTGCTCGTGGTAAGCAGTTGCTATCTTTCATATTCGTTGCCTTATTAGTTTGATTGCTGGGTTCAGATCCAGTCGGTGACAAGCGACTTCGGGGTCTATCCCAGGAATCTCGTTCATGCCCCATGCAAAGATATCAAGGTGCTTTCTTAGCAGCTTTATCAGGCTTTTTTCCTCGTCTGCCTCCATTCTTGTCCCGATCCTCACCATTTTCGCTTCATCTTCGCTACCCAAGTTTACCTCTTGTGTGGGTTCTACTGCTGAGAAGTTCATGAGCGGTTCTCCGAGTGGGGACGGTTCCTTTAATTGCTACAAAGGCTTATCCCTGTCTTCCGAAATTTCACTTGGAATATCCCACCCTTCTTTCGCTTTAACCATATATACCATTAATTCTTCTTCCCTCTTTGCTTCTTGCACTCTCTTATTCTGTTCTTTCCTTCGCCTTATCTTCTCGTCATAGTTATGCACATCTTTGTCGTTGGACTCTCTAGATTCCTTCTGATCTCTTATTATTTCGCCGATTCCACTTGGCATTGGAAATCGGATAGCTTGGTGGTAAGTGGATGCTATTCCCTTGATTCCATGTATCCATGGACGCCCAATCAGAGCATTGTAAGGGGATTCCACATCCACCACACATACTGTTACCTCGGTTTCTAGTTCCCTTGCGAAGATCTTCACGGCTAATTCCACTCTCGGCTTTGATGCCACTCCGTTAAACCCATAGATATTATAAGTCGACGGCACCAGGTCCGAGTCTCGGTAACCCATCGTTTTAAATGCATGATAAAAGAGTATATCCACCGAACTGCCCATGTCCACCAAGATCCTGTCTATTGCCCATATTTTTTTTTTTCTCGTGAGACTTTCTTCCCACTTTGTATGTTATCTGAAGTTCAAAGTGATCACCAAAGGATCTGTGTGCGAAGCTCCTCCCTCTGGGGCGTCTACTGCCGAGAAGAAAATAATTATTTTCTGTCATTCTTCCAATGGCTCCTTCTTTGCAATGTTGTATATCTCATTTCCTTCAAAATCCCGCTTATGAACCCTTTGTAACATATTATCATGAAAGTTACGTATATTCTTCGCAGAATGAATAATGGAGTTACAATTTAACCTTTGGGTTCCTCTATTGATTTCGATTCTGTATACTTTTGTTTGTTTTTGATCACCTTTCCGAGGTGGCGGCGGTGGTAAGGGTTCTGAATTTGCCAAAAAATGCTTTAGTTTTCCCTTTTCAATTAGACGAAGTATTATCCGTCGGATGTTTCTGCAATCTTCCGTGCGATGTCCGTGAAAACAATGATACTTGCAAAAGTCATCATTTCTCACACTTGAAAAGGTTTCCACCCCAAAATTTGTTGGGGGAGGAATTTCTTCTGTTAGAACAATTGACTCCCATATATTTTCGACTGTGGTGTTAAGTTCAGGTAATACTACGCCTTCGAACTGCGGCCTCTTCCCTCCGTATTGCTGTCTTGGATTATATCTTCTCGAATTCCTCGGATTATCACCTCGGGACTCATAGTTTCAAGGTCTGGGGTCGACATACCTCGGATGTTGATCTATCCACTCTTGGTCTCCGCTGGAAACTGCTACCAACTTCGCTGGGATTGTTGCTAACGGTTATGCGTCCACGTATTTCATATTATCTTCTATTACGTTCGCTACTCTTGGTAGCAGACGCGAGTTCCCTTCATTGGATTAAATCGGAGCTGCCTCAATAGCCTCCCTTTGTTTTTCTTCCAATGCCACGTACTCCTCCTGATACTCTCGGAGTTCACTCATCGATATTGTGTTGTGAATTACGAAAAGCTGTGTGTGTGCAAGAGGTAGGTTGGTATTAACGCGTTAATGAATGCCAGGATGAAATTTCTCTCATCTACCCTCCATGCGAGTTCACTGCATACTGTTCTCCATCTCGTAATCAGACTTCGCATATTTTCGCCTGGTTTTCTTCTCAAGTTGAACAAGGTTTCTATCCCAGGTCTTAACATATTATTGCTTATGTAAGTTGTCAAGAATATTCTTTGTAAATATTTGAACGATGAAATTGAACCTTCCGCTAACCCTTGAAACCATTTTGAGGCTTCCCCGGTTAAGCTAGCTGGAAAATATTGGCACAGTACCGTTTCGTACCTCGCCCACTGCATTAGTGAGAGGGTGTACTGTTTTAAATGTTGTACAACATTTCATGTTCCATCGAAGATACTTCCGAAGGTTGGCAGTGAACACCTTCCTGGGGTTCTCCCCTTCAGTACTTCAGGCGAGAATGGCGATTTGTCAGCTTCCACAATTGCCTCTGCTAGCTGCACTCTTCCTCCTCTTCGTGGATTGTTGAGTAACGCTTTCATCTCCTGTATTTCTTTCATGACTGTTTAATTAACCTCGTCTCTTCCTTCGTCTCGCCTTCACTTTATCCTTCTTCTATCTCGCTCATCATCATCTTCTCTCCTTTGTTCCTCGTGTATCCTTCTATCTTCTCTATGTTTCTCTTCTTCCTCTTCCGCGTATTTCCTCGCTTCCTCTTGCCATTGTTGTTCACGTCGTCTCTGTTCTTCCCGAGCTCTTTCCTCCCTTAGTATCCTTTCATATTATCTTCTCCTTTCCTCTTGCCGAAGCCTCTCCTCCTCCCGAGTTCTTTCTTCCTCAAACCGCTGCCTTTGGTCTTCCCACCTAGTTTCCTCCAAAGCTCTCCTCATCAACCTTTCTTCGCTGCTTTCCCTTCGACGCCTCCACCTCCGTTCTCCCCTTTCTCCTCCCTGTTCTTCCTGTGGAATCTCTCCCCCTTGGGTTAAGTTTTATCCTGTACCGGCTTCATCTTGCACATCTCAAACAGTCCTTTCTTCATTAAGTTGGTTATTTTGCTGCACCAAGATCGCGTTTTGCCTCATGAGTACGGTTCTTTGCTCCATTAGAGCTCTCTGTCTTTCTATTTCTAAACGCAACACCTCTTTGATCTTCTCTAATGTCATATTTTCTTCACCGGCGTCCTCTTCTCTGTTTCCTTAAACAAGTTTTTTTCCCTCCTCTGTTTCGGTGTTAGCGGTATGGATTGATCCCTCTCGATAACGTTCATCCTCTTCCTGTTGGATTTCACCTTGTCTCCTTCCTCTATTTTACGTTTCGCCCCTCTCCATCCTTCCTCCTCCTCTTCCTGCTAGACGCAAGATTCTCCTTGACGCGATGAGGTGTCGTGCTCGTTCCGGTGCTCTTGCCATGGACAACCCACTAAACTTTTTTTCTCCGATTTACCGGCTTTTGACCAGATCTAACTTGCTCACCTTCCTGGCAGCAGATCTACCTTTTCTCGATGTTACTATGTTTTCCTGATCACTGCTCTCCAACCCTTGTGAAGTAATAACTTGCTTAATGATTTATATAACAACAGATCTCTCAAACTATCTCAAGTGAGACTGAAATCTCAACTTGAGATCCCTGTTTCTCGGCGCCAAAATGTAACTACAAAAAATCCATAGTTACACCCACTTATTAGTTTGACAAGCACAAAGTTAAGCAAGTACGAGTTATCAGCAGATCTTCATTTATTGAACTTATTTTTTAGTATCTAAGTTTCAAACCACTCAAGAACACTCTCAGGAACCAGATCACTCTCTCACAAATGTCCTCTCTTTCTTATCCTAAAGATCCAACCCCTTTCAAGGAAGGTTAATTCCTCCTTTTATAGGGGAGGGTTACATAGTGGGATACAACCCGATTTACCTCGGAAATACACTTTTTACTTCGCTCAGAACAACTTTATGCTTCCTTTACGCCTTAAATATCGGCTCTGGTCGGGGACAGTTGTCCAATTTCTCGCACAACAATCCACACTTCGTTCAATATACTTCGGGAATCTTTCTATTTCTTGGACAACAAGTCGAACTTCGCGTAATCGACTTCGCAGGTCTCCTCTTTTCTTGTGCAGCAATTCATACCTTGCACTCCTTATTTACTTCGCTATATATCTTTCCGAGCAAGTTAGTGCTATCTCGTGGCAGATCTGACACTTGAGTTGACTATTCGCTTACACCTCTTTGGGAGTGGTGAATAATATCTTTCTCGAAGATTCTCCTTATTGTCTCGTTCAATCTACCTCGGACACGTGGCGGAGTGTTTTTCTGTACCTACACCATCTTCGTCAAGCCAAAGGACAAGTTTCAACAATTTAGACGAAGACTTCACTTCCGAATGAGATACCGAGGAAGCAAATCTAAACACAATTTTTTTCATCAGAGCATCATCAGAAAACATCGAATTCTTAGGGGATTTAATGCCAGCAAATGTCAATAACTTATGAAGAAATCAACAACTCAACTTGAATTAGAAGAGCAATAAACGAAGAAAACAAAGGCAGTAGTCAAAGTTTATCGAAGAAGTCACTTCGTCAAAAAAAACAAAACTACCAAGTGATCAACGAAGAAAGGAAACAAAAGAAGACTACTTCATTAACAAAGGAATCAATTTATGCGAAGTATTACGTGGAGGTAGCTACAAAAGTTCACTCTACATCGTCAGTTCATTCATCTCGCCAACCACACATCTCGACAACAACATATCTCATTAATTCCCTACACCAGAGACATCTCGTCAGATCCAAACACTCATTTTGTCAATTCAGAAAGTAGTAGCAGCAACTCAGCAGCGCCTACTTTGAAGATTATTCTTTCTTTCTTCTTCTTCTTCTTCTTCTCTAAGGCTTAGTCCTATGGGATAGATATCTAGCTGCTAGATTGGTCATCCACGTCAGACAGGGCAACCTCCTAACCCCTATGGGATGGCCAATCTAGCAGAGAAACGCCTAACCATTCAGATTTAAACGCCTAACCATTCGGCGTTTCTCTCTTATTCTTTTCCTCTCTCCTTCTTTTTATCTCTCTTTTTCTTCTCTCTCCTTTTTTTCCTCTCTATTTTTATTCTCTCTCCTTCTTTTCACACATCCCTCCCTCCCTCTCTCTCACACGTCTCTTTCCATCTCTCTCTCCATCATTTTTGTTATTCACAAAAATTTGAACGCCGAATGGAAATGCGTTTTAACCAGCGCTGAATGGTTAGGCGTTAGTATCACTTTTTGAGCGCCGCACTATTCAGTGTTTCAATCTCGCTGATAGTGCGACTGAGAGCAAATGCTAGGAGAGAGAAATAGCCAGATTTAGTGTTAACTTTTTTCTCACAATTATTTCATGATTTGCAACACTTTTTGGCCAATCTAGCACTCCAAAATCTCCCATAGGACTTAGCCTAATTGGTACCTACTACTAACCAGTACAGAGGTCATCAATGACGACAAGAAGTGATTACGACACATAAACAAAGATGATGGGAATAGATTAAAATAAGTAAAGAATTAGAGGGTAAGACTACCACAAATAGCAATACATCAACAACCCATGGGGACCAGTGAAGAAAACGTATGCTAGCAGCACACTTCCAACAAGGATATCAATGAACCACAATAGTAGTACAAAGCAACAAGCATGAATGACATGCAGAGTTAAAGAAAAGAAAGCTATGAGCCAAATAAAATCAAAGAAAAAGGGCAAAAGTAAGACCCCAAGTATACAAAAAGAATCAAAGAAAGAAATTAATGAAATATCTATTGAGAAAAATACGAAATGAAAATATGAGCAAAAGAAAAGAAAAGAAAAGAAAGAAATATCAAAATGGGCGAAATAAGACCTCACGAGCAGGCAAGTAATACCTCACTAGGAGGCTGCGTAAAAAAGAAAGAGAAAAAGAAAAAGAAAACAGTCTCCAGGGAGATTATAAAACCTCTACTTAGGGAGGCTGAGACCTCATGGAATGCAACCTAGTTCGCACACAGTGCAAGAGGAAAAAATAAGACCTAACGCGTGTCAGAGACAATCTCAGTAACATCAAATAGGGGCAAAAATAAGACCCATCCGCCGAGGGCCCCATTTGGGTAACCACTTGGTAAGGGGTGTAGGAACGAAACCAGTGGAGATAGCAGATTGCCTGGTGAGATTCCTCCACTCGGTCCCAAAGAAACCCCACCTAGGGTGTGACTTCGTAACCAATAGCCATATCTGCAAAGGGATAAGAAGTCACGGAACAACTGATAACTAAGCCCGAAAGCAAGGGGTACTCAAGGGGAATATAAAGGGACGACACCCTCCTTTAGGGAGCTGAGTGACCAAAAAAGACGGCAATGTTACAGGGCTAGTATTCATGGGAATAGGTAGGCATGTGATATTGTCGCACAATAAGACCTCAATGAGCGAGTTAAGGCGGGGTTGATGGATCTTTACTTCGCAAGAGTAAAGAGCGCCCAAGACTTCGTCGCAAAAACCCTGATCAACGGGGAGGGGCAAAATAAGACCTTAACTAGGAGGCAAAATAAGACCCCGAGATAATAAATAGAACATGGGAAGATAAGAGGCAAACAAGTAGAAGAAAGAGGCTTGCTAAGACCCTCTCACGAAAGGTAAGTTTCCTCGAATAGTTAAGAAATCAGTTACCAGTAGAAGACAATAAGTCCTTAACTAGGAGGCAAACTAAGCCCTCATAGAATAGTTCTCCGATAGGGAGAAAATAACAAAAAGGAAAAATATGAAACAAAGAAAGAGGCAAGCATATGACCCTGCTTGACCTCGTGAATTACATGAAAGAAAGAGAAATGAAAAAGTATACGAAAAGAATGATATGAAAGAATGAAAAGAAAGGCATGATCTTCCCGAGCTAAGTATCATGAAAGTTCAGGAAATCTTCACTGAATGCGAAGTACTTACAAATGTACTATAATTTCAATAAATATCCATATGATTATACTATTATTATGATATTAATAATGCAGGAACAAACTTGGAGGAAACGAAGTGCTAATATATGCGAGATAAAATTGGACGAAGAAACATATGGAGTGAACTTGGAACTAAAGTGAGAAAGATGAGGCAAAGCAAATGAGCCCGCGAAGAGCCATAAATATGAGAAGAACCACAGGAGCAATGAATACGCGATGAACAAAAGCCATGTGATGAGGAATTGGAACAACACAAAGAAAGATCGATACTCTCAAGACTTAATGATCTAAGTAACACATATTATCTCCATATAGCATCCACTTATCACATACATATAGAAAAATAATATCATCTATGCTTATACAACAGGAGGGTTCGGTGTATCACCCAGCGGCCAGGATACATAGGAAATTCTAACTACTGGATGAGATCTTCTCTCCCTTCCTAGAATAACGTATTGTATTGGTTGATCCAATGGCTGGGCTTCCTTTGCATCCCACGTCAGGGGTATCAATTCAATGAATTACTATATCCATTAAATCGGAAATTGATACGCTCTTATTATCTTGCAATCAGTTGATCTTCCCAATTCCTTAACTCCTCATAAACCATTGGATGCCTTTCCATTCCTTCTTTTGTAACAAAAGGTATTCCCAATCCAAATTGAATTTTTGGAGACTTTACAGAAGTAAAAAGCTCAGTCCAATTGAGAACAACATCATTTCCACTTGGACATGTAAGTTTTATCTCTTTCCATTACATTTTTCGTTCATTGTGCTTCACTTTTCATTCATGAATTTGATTAATTTGCATTTTCATGATAATGTTGCGCTCTGGATTTTGATTTTCCCTTCATGATATCAGTTTATCCATTAATTTTTATAGATCAGATATTGTGATCCCATGGTTTCCCCCTTAATAAGTCCTTTTAACTCTCAGAATGTCAAACCCTACTAATAGAATGGTTCATCTTCTATTCATTAAATTTATAGAAAATCAACTATTCTATTATTCCACCTTTATTTGTTTCATAATGATCGGACATGATTCTCTGAATTATTCAGCTCATTGGAAAATCTCCGTAGCTAATTCATGATATTTTGAGAGAATAGACAATGTTCAGTAAGGTACATCTCTCTGCCCTGTTTTTTGGTGTTGAATGGTTAAATTAGGAAGTCTATTCTCTAATTGTGGATTTGTTTCTATTTTTTATTTGGTGTTTCATATTTGTAGGAATTTCATCGACAGATTGTATGTGAAGCTCAAAAATCAAGTATATCTTGAAAGGCTTCCAACACTGTAAGGGACCTCTTTGATTCAAGGCATGAGTCTCTATCTCAATTAAAGGGTATCTTTTATCTTTTTGGTTCGACTCTGGCTCTGTAAATCTATAGATGTAAACTATTTAAACGTTTTGTGCCATTTATTCCCCTACGTCAGTGATTTATCTGTTTTGTTTTGTTTTTTTTTAAATTGCATGCCGACTCATTGATTTGTGCATTTAACATGAATCAGAAAGTAGCTACCAGTTACACCATCACCCAATTTGATCTCCATTCTGCCTATATCTTACTCCAGCATCCACCAAATAAAAGGTTTGGGTGCGCAAGAAGAGTAGTCAGTTTACCGTGGATGTACATTTCACTATAGCTTTTCTTAGTGTTGATTCTTGGTGTTCAAAGAATTTCTAACTTTCCCTTTGATTATGACTTTGATATGTTTTTCATTCATCTTAAAGAAAATTGTGGTAGAAAACCAGTATGATGAATCGTATCTTAGTTTCACTTTATATAGTACACGATGAACTGTATATTACTCTTTTTTGGTGTTGAAACTATGATTTTGTGTTGCAAGAGGATGCCAAATACACAATTTTGTTTTTGTACATTCATCCAGTTTCAATGAAACTATGATTTTTCCTAATCTTAGAATCTTACTTCAGGTATAATTAAGTTAACGTTCACTGCAATGATACGTATTTCATTTTCCTTGCTAAAGAAATTAACTAACCACTGATTTTGGTAAATTAGTCACTCCCGTTGGTCATATGTCTTACACTTTGCTTGATCATTCCAAATGCAGGAAAATAAGATGGAAACACAAATTACTAGCTCCTCAAAGAAGGAAAAAAAACACGATACAATCCATCATCTACATGCCTTTCAATGAAATTCGTGATAGGGAGGATATAACTCCGTGGACTACTGAGATGCGATTCTCCCAAGAGTGGGAAGAAGTAGACTTTGTGGCGATAAATGAAGTCACAAGCCTGGAACACAACCTGGAGGATTGCAGGAAGAAGGTATTCCTCCCTTGCAAGTGATTCATTTGTCCTCCAAATGGTTTATGTAAATTTTGTAGGCTCTTCATGTTGTTTATGCATCGCCGCCTATTATTAAACATAGAAACCGCTACTTGATTTGGTAACTTTTTGTGATTTTTGAGTAACGATTTCTATAAAAATTTGAATGAGACCATGGCCATTTTTGTGAATGAGACCATGGCCATTTTTTCTTATACTCAAATCCAAAAACTGTTCTAACCTGTTAATTAGTTTCTTTTTGTTCTATTTTTATTGATATGAATTTTGTAGGATGACACTGTTTTTAGGGGCTAGGACCACCAACTTCTGGAAATCATATAACATTGGGCAGAAAGCTTCATAAAGAACCTAAAGGTAATTAAATTGAAATTTTATAATTGTATGTATTTATGTGAAGAATTCTCCAGAATCAAATAGTAAAGTGTTTTGGCTTATATATATATATATTATCCCTTTCATTTTATCATCATACACATTTCTTGATTTTATCATCATCCATAAGAGAAGCACCCATATGGTAAAACTCCTTTACTAATTAAAGGTATTCTTATATTGTGCATTATTAATCATTTTCATTGTCATCGAGTCAATATTTTCTATCTTCTAAATTGGAGGAAATGTTTTTGGTCAAATAAAGGTTTATTTTAGTTGCCAATGTAGAATTCAAAGGATTTCTAAGACATAATGTCACCCTCAAAAGTGAATACCTGGTGGATAAAGAGTAACAACACATCTTGCTTACATGAGATCATTGCAAGTCTTATGAAATAGATATCATCCAAGACAGAAGACTGCACTCACTTTAATTAAAGCCACGTTTAAGAAAAGATCCTTTGAAGTTAGAATTTGTTCCTTAGAGGTATGTAGGCTTGAATTTTATACTCATGCTAAAAAAAACTTAGGATCACTTTCAATGTTTTACTTCTCACTTTTTTCTTCATTTTGTTTTGCTTCATGCTTATGTTGAAATTAACACTTCTAAATTAATTTGGCTATGATTTGGTTTTCTGGGTTGGTGTCGATTATTACCATCTTAACATCGACAAGTCAAATGCAAATAAGAACATCATACAAATCTCTCTGGGTAAGAAATATTAATCATCCCAACGGACTGCAGGGTTTGTTCTCAATCACAAATTTAGTCTGTCTTCCCAGCATTATACCCAGAACCTTATCTGGCGTAGATATCCTGACAAAGAAGGTTGCATTGGTGAAGATATCCTGACAAAGAAGGTTGCATTTTACTTAAATAAAGACCTTTGGTGGTTCACGACATCAGCATATGTACTTGGAGGAGTAAATTATTTCCCCAATGTTGGTTTGTCTTTTACTTTTTTTAAACTTCGATAGTTTACCGTTTGTCAATCTTTCATATGCGAGCAGATTGGTGCCATCTCCCATGTATTGTTCGAGCTTGATACATCAATATTACTCAACGATTAACAGGGCAAGTAGGCAGTAAAATAACTCTATAACACATACTACTTTACACTCTGTAAGTCAATATTGTTAAAAGGGTACCAATTTTCACAGGGTTATGTCTATCATAAAATTATTGTTGGTAAATTATCTCAATGATTCCTTTGTTATTTTCTGTTAATCATAAATCTCCATCATCGTTCTAATTCTTTTTCTTTTTACTTTAAGCGTATAGTCCCCCGTATAGCACAATAACTATACTGTACACATCCAGAAGAAGAGAAAATGGATTATTTCACAAAATGAAGGATTCAAAACAATGTATACATGGACCTTAATGCGGTATATTTGATTTGTCGTAGAGGAAGATCCTAAAACATACTGTTTGACGCCATGTCATTAACATGATGTTTGCAAGGTTTTCCTTCAAGATATTGATAACAAGGTTATTAGTATAGTTTTTTAGTAATTTGCTTATGAATATTCAACTCAATTCAACCAACACTTACAATACTTACTTTCGAGTTTCGAGTTAGTTGTAACCTTAAATTTGGTCCAACTAACTTTGACTGAGTTCATATTTCTAGCTAAAAGTTGGGTGATAAAGATGTGGGCGTCCCATGAAACCAGTGAATACATATTGGAATGCATGGTGTACAACATCCCAAGCTTATTACCCTGTGAAATAGCCCGTGCTTCCTTAGTTTCATACATATAGCATTCATTCATCACATACATATAGAATATACTAATTACATACATTCATCGAACATGCATCATGTTAGAACACTTCGGGAATTCTTACTACTCCTACTTCTTGAAGACAATACTTATCGCCACGAATGCTTCTTGAATATTGTTAACTAAGGATACTTCTTATACTTCGGATTATATACTTCTAAATATACTTCGCGTATATATGAACCAAAGGAGCATATTTCATCCATACTTCACTATCTAATAGTAAGACATCAAGAAAAATAAGGGCAAGAAAGAGGAAGCATATTACCTTTACTTCGGATAGATTTAGTTCATTCATCTACCAAAGCAAAAGGAGGCACACACATATGGGAAAATGCATATTATACACTTCGCGGATTCAAATTTTTTGGATTTGATATGAATCAAATATAAGGACGTTAAGCTACAAATGAACCAATATCATGTGAAAAGCTACAATGAGGCAAGACAAGAACAATAAGTGATACCATCCACTCATCATCAAAGGCAACATCCACACAAAGTTATCATCGGTAAAGCTCAAACTAGCAATTACAATGGACTTCACACAAGGAGGAAGAAAAGGAAACTTGGAAGAAAATCATCAAAACCAACTTTCAAGGTCAAAGCTCGCAAAGAAGAAACTCGGTACATTCATTAATGAAGATATCTCGCCCACACCATACTTCGTCAACAACAAGAATCCTCAAAAACAATTGAGTATACGAATCAAATGCCATCTCGTCAACTTTATCTCATTACATGTAACACGACACCTCACTACTACTTACCAACGTGAAGAACCAACGACCAAGAATACAAGGGAAAAATAAAGAGCAATGAGCCGTTCCAACAACAACAAATTGAGGATTGATACTTCTTATATATTTCGAGGATTAGTACTTCGCATACTTCATATACCCCGGGAATGATAATTATCAACTTTAAGGCTTCGGAACTTCGCAAAAGAATAAGAGGCAAGTATATACTTTTTCAAGTTATTATTCTTTTGCTCGTTCCTTCATCAACAAAGATCAAAGTCATCTACTCAAGCACCACACGTCTCGCTCCAAAGAACTACACCAAGATGGATTTTTTCTTAAGAATCGCTCTTCAAGCAACACTCAAGAAAAAAAAGGCAAAATGTGGATACCAAAAATGCACATCGACGCGTGGCGCCATATGAAGGGAGGAGTAACTTAGCATCGCTAGGATAGTCTACATAATATCTTAGCTTAGTTTCCTTAATTTGTAAGTAAATGACATTTATGTAAATTCATTTATACTCTCTAGTACAAACGAAAATATCTACGAGAGAGAATGGATCCGATTTTATTTTCCCCTTAACTTCATCTTCTTCCCCAAAACTAGATCTAGAACTTCAAAACTCATTAATGGAGTTTCATGTAAATACAAAATATTCTAGTGAAATCCATGGATATAGATCCTTTATAGATCGAACCACGTAAAAATTGTGTGTCTCTTTTATTATTTTAGCACTTTAAATCATCATTTTAAATTATATCTAAAAATTGTTAAATGGGTTTAAAGTTGAGAAGTGGTTTGTTCTATGGGATATATCAAAATGGGTGTGACTATGGATTTTCCGTAGTTACGCTCCTCCCTCTCTCTCAAAGCCCAATAAATGAGATGTATAACAAAGTGAAAGTAGATAGTTTCTTTCCGAGTACCAACCCATCTCTCTCTCCATAGTACAGTCTCTTCATCTCTCTCCCTCCCTCGCCTCTCATCTTTCTGTTCTCTTTTTGTATAAGTAAAACAAAAAACACTCTCACAGAACTTCAAAATCCACTCCGGTTTATCGGGTGACGGATCTGTAACCCGGTTTACGGACAACTTTGCTTTTGGGTTTTCTCAAGAACCTTCTCTCTCTTACAGTGCATAGATACTCACTCCTTAAAAAACCCTAGCATCATTTCTTGTTTTTCACTTTCTCAATCCAGTAGTAGTCATGGCTAATAGTAACCACCACCATAATCATCAACAAAATCATCCAGAAGGATTAACAGATGATTTCTTTGAACAGATCTTAGCAATTCCATCTTACCCTGGAAACCACCATCACCACCACCAGCGTCATGATTCTTCAGGTTTAACTAATGATGGAAATTTGGCGGGAACAACAACACCACCATCTTCATCTATGCTTTTACAACTCAACTCTGGGAATAGTAATATTTATCATCAACAACAGCTGCAACAAGGAAATCTGTTTCCATTAGGTTTAGGTTTAGAACAATCTGTAGGGAAAACTAGTAGTACTAGTTTCATGAAGCTAAATGAAGAATCATCAACAACTTCAGGAATGAGACATGCTTCTTCTTCTTCTAATGTAAGTAATTAATTACTTTACTAGATTTTGTTTCCTTGTTTACTTAATCAACCTCCATTTTTTTATGGATTTTACATTGTTCTATGCGTTTATGGTATTTCGGGAAAAAACGGTTTTGTGACAAATTTCAGATGAATTTTATCGTTTTTTGTTTCGATGGTGGTCCTGAATCAGGATAATAGAGGAGGAGGGCTAGGGAATTCAGCTCATATGTCAAATTTATTTCCCAGTGCATTTGGAGGACATCATGTACAGCAGCAACAGCAACAACAACAACAACATTCTGTGAGACCTACGCTACAATCCCATCAGGTTCATCAGGTTGGGTCCCACCAAATAATTTTTTATACTATTTATTTAATTTTTGTTTTATTCATAAAGTGTTTCAATTATTTAGTTGAAAGTATTTCGATGAACAAGATAATCTTTGTTTATGCAAGGAAAGTAAGTGATTATCTTGAATTGTAGTGTAATTAGTAATGCAATCCTATGTTAATGAAATGAGACTTGTGAAGATTTCTCAAAGAGTGGGTGGTCCGTACAAGGATTCACATGGGCGATTGTTGGATTGGTATTATTACTGCCTGTAACGGTAATTGAAGGAAGCCGACTGTCTCTTGGCCAATTGTCCTTATTGAGCTACAGAATTTCATTGATTTTTTTTTTCCTGAACCACATTAGCGGATGCTAGGATTAACCCAATTTGGCATGTATAGGCTTTGGTTGCATTAGCTGGTGATCAGATTCAAATGTGACATCAGTTGCAAAGTCATGTTGTAACATGGTGCAATTTGCTGTTTTTGTGGAAATAGATGCACCCTTGATCTACTTGCTATAAAGTTATAATTCGGACTTCAAATTCTGTCCTCAATGCAAGAAACTGTGATGTCTACTTTTCTGAGGTTGGATGTATTTTTACATTTTTGCAGCAGCCTTTCCACGGGCAACCTACACCAGGTGCTGCAGGTACTGTACAACATCCACCTGCAATTCGACCAAGAGTGCGAGCTAGAAGAGGACAAGCCACTGATCCCCACAGTATAGCAGAGCGGGTAAACATCTGTTAGAAATTTGGACTAACAAATCAATGTAGATCTACCTAGCTACCTTAATATTTTTGTTTATAGATGTCACTACCGCATTTCCAACTCTTTTGTCATTGATGACATCTTTCCCCCATTGACATCGGTTTTTACAAACATCTCGTGTATGTTATAGTCAGCTCTGGGTTCTATTCGCATTGCATAAAGGGTCTGGTTTTCTTCTTCGTTGCAGTTACGAAGAGAAAGAATAGCTGAAAGAATGAAGGCTTTGCAAGAGCTGGTTCCTGGCTCCAACAAGGTAACTCCGCCTACCGAATGCGATCATCTACCTCCCTGGGGTTTATGACTATAATATCTTGTCCTACGATCAAATGCACCTCTTAATGTTTGTGCTGAAAATTGCCAACTGATGGGTATATAGGCACTAACCCTCAATTTGCGCATATTGCATTTAAGCCCATGTTCTTTCCTTTTCACCAAACCAATTTGGCCACTTCCTCATGTATCAAGGATATTATCGTAATAGACTATCACATCTTTCCTTAAAGCTAAAGTTGTATTGATGCATGTGGGTGAGTACCAGATATATATATGCCTACCAGTCTTTCTGACAGGAATAGTGTGGTTATCAGCCTTCTGAATATACATATAGTGGTTGGCGAGGATCTATTCTATAATGGAGTAGCATCCTTTCACCTGCTTAGATCGACATATCCTTAGATTTTACCGTTAGTTTTTCCGTGGAGCCCAAATAAAAACTAACTATAAGTTAATTTTTCGGTCATTCAACTTCTTATTGAGTACCATCTTCTGACAAAAGAAATTGCTTGTACAATAATTTTATTTTACTTATTGTTTTTTTCAATTCTGAGGAGTTACGTCGCGTGTGTTATTCTGCAGACCGATAGAGCAGCTATGCTTGATGAAATTGTGGATTATGTCAAGTTCTTAAGGCTGCAAGTGAAGGTAAATCTGTCATCCCTTTGAGTTTAAAAGTTATACTACCTCCGTTTCAGGGAAAGTGATACCTTCACTTTTTCATTTTTGCTTAAAAAATAGGCCAAATTGAAAAAGTGAAAGTGTCTGTTTCCCTGAAACGGAGGGAATATTATAAAAGAGCATCTTCTTCATTATGTTCCTCCTAGTATGGGCTCATTTCTGTACATGGTTCAAACAATGCTTTGCGAAAGCTCTTGTTCCATTTTCAACTATGGAAGAGGCATTCCGTCAGTTTGTCTTTGTCGCTTTCACTATATTCCCTCATTCTAATTTGCACAAAAGAGATTATGCATCTGACCTAGTATTGTAGCAAGATAATATCCATATGATGGATTTGCTAGTCACTTGCCATTTTCATGCATACACGTCAGTGAAGTTTGTCATGTTGGCAAAAAATCTTTGGCAGTTTCGAGATAAAAGTTATCTGGTCAAATTTTCCTAGTTGAACCAGAGAAGTCTTAAGCGTGAACTTTCAACTTATGGAAAATTCAAAATTGTCTCTTCCTGTCTTAAGTTAACAAGGAATATTCCTACCAAAAGAAACTTAAATAATTTTTCTTACCTGAAGAAGCTTAATTGTGTTTTTACCACATTTTCTTATGAAATTAACAGGTCCTGAGCATGAGCAGATTAGGAGGAGCTGTTGCAGTTGCCCAACTTGTTGCTGACACCCCACTTTCATCAGTTGAGGTGAATAAACAGGAAGGATCTTGAGCTTACATTTAAGAATATTCTTTTAATATATTTGTGGATCACAGTTGTGAATTGTCTAGTATATGCATCAATTGTGTTATTTAATCCTTGGTTCTTATGTAGTGTGCACATCTTTCGCGTTTTCTTCTTTCCAAGTAACCACTAGTACATTTCTCTGTGCTATTTTAGGGGGAGGCTAGTGATGGCGGAAGCAATAGACAAGCATGGGAGAAGTGGTCAACTGATGGTACAGAACATCAAGTAGCAAAGCTCATGGAAGAAGATGTTGGAGCTGCAATGCAGTTCCTTCAATCCAAGGCCCTTTGTATAATGCCCATATCACTTGCGAGCTCGATTTACCACACACAAACAGATAACTCTTCTGCCATCAAACCTGAACCAAATGCCCAAAATCAGTAGACCCACACACTCACCTACCCACACAGCCGGCCAACCAAGAAGAACACTTGCTCATGTCAATTCGGAACTCCACTTCCCATCTTACATACCCCACCTCTTCAGGTAAGTTCTTAGTTCTTACTCAAGTCGTGAGAGTGATCTAAAACCCTTGTTCATCCCCTTACTTTTTGGCAATTGGTACCAAAGTCAGATGCCATAAGTTGGCTTTTTCACTGTTTCTTCACTCTTCTAATTTTGCTTCGTCCAAAAGATGTGATGTCATCACCATCGAAAAGAAAACGATAGAAGGGAAAGAAAGAAAAATTCAAAGCTTTTTCTTAGGTTGTCAAAGCTCTCTCGGGTATGTTCTTAAATTAATCAATGGTGGAGAGAGATAGTGGTGGAAGAAGGCCAAAGAAAATTTTCTTTTCTTTCTTTTATCGGTAAGGATTATACTTTACTTTTCTTTTTGTGATATAGTGGAGAGAAGAAGAGTGAGTCATGTAAAGGAGGGAAGAAATGGATTTTGAAATGACTCGTGGTTGGTTTGATTGTTTAATATGTGAAGAAGTAAAGTTTGTGTTGGGATGTTTTCCTATTGTTTTCACAGTAAAATCATTAATACGTGCTGACGTTGTTGGTGGCTTGGTGCTCTTAACTTGGTTTTCATTCTTTGTTGTCGCGAGTTAGTGGAATGTGCTTCTAAAGGTTCTTTTTGACCTCTTTTAATAGATCCTTTTTCATTATTAAAGGGATTTATGTAATCGGGGACGGTGAGAATGACATTCTACTCAGATTAAATCAGATAAAACCTTTGAACCAGAGCAATTTTGGAGGGATAAGTGGCGGGATTTTATTTGTCGGAGCATTAAAATTTGAATTACACTCTGTTTACACTTTATATTTAACTGGCCGTTTGTAACCCAGTTAACCAAAACGTGGGTATACAACACTTATGTGTAGATTTTAGCTAAATAATTACTTACACTTGGTTCATACCAAATACTTAACTGGACGTTACTCACGTCCGTTAGGTATACAATACACACGTCCGTCAAATTCTTAACCCAAAAACACTAAAACCAAAAGAAGATTATGAGCGGTGAATGGCTTAGGAAATATGGGTTTGTGTTGAATTTTGATTTATCTTTTCAGTTTTTATGGATGTTGTTTTCACTAATCAGAACTCTGTTTTGTTTTCAGAATTTTTCAGGCCTGTCAATCTCAATTGAGAATCTCAGTTCTCATATATCCAGTATCATCAATATCATCAAGTTTGAGATTATAATGATTTTCGTTGAATCAAATGGAATTGAGATGCCAAATTATCAATTCTTCTTCTTAGGGTTTCCTGATTTTTTCTAATTAGTAAAGGGTTCAAAGGTGATTTATGGTATGGGCATCAGGGAGGTAAACTTCAGGTATTGGTCGACCCCATTTTTTTTTTTTTGTTAATTTTCAATATTTTTTTCCTTGTGAGTTTCGATTCTGTCTTCTATTTGAGATTTTGGATTTTTTTTCTTCTTATCAGATTGATATATTAAGTATTTGTAGTTATCTTGGGTCTTAATCTCTTAACAATGGTTTCCATGATTACTAGTAATTTACTACTTCCCATCTATTTGTAAAAAGGCCTGAATGAATGATCAGTTTAGCTGCTCCTTTACTAAATTAACCTCTTTGCCACCTATTAACCATGTCTTTGTGAGTTTGTAATTTCGTGATGCATTTAAATTCTAAATGTCTTCCCGCATTATGAATTGCAAATTTAGTTGATTTTTCTATACAAATTCTATTTTTAGTCAAAAATTTCAATTGGTGTAGTTGCAAATATATATGGTCAAGCTAATGTTTACAGATTCATTGGTAGGTAATTGCAGACATATTATTGGAGTTACTGAATCACACGCGTCTCTTTGGTTTTGATTTTGTTGGGAGCACGAAAAGAATATGTTGGGTGAAACATCATGTGTACTGCATCAATTATTATCCTTTTTTTTTTCTTTCTTATACTCCCGGCTCACAAATTCACACACCTATAGTGACAATTAGCTCTTATTTTCAGTTTATGAAATGACATGATTTATGAATATTGTATCCTTAAGTTTGATTGCAATTCCAATATCCTGGCGCTTCTGCAGACACGCAACATCAATTCAATGCGCGCGAGAGTGATTGCGGCTTCACGTCCTTTATGCCTCTAAGTGAACTCTACGATCCTAACAGAGAATTTCTTGCTATGATACAATAATCATTGAAGCCGAGATTATCGTTCGTAAGGTTGTGGATTATTGGAGTTATAATTCAAAGAAACGGGCTTTGTTGGTCTTAAGAATCAGGGTGCAACAACTCTCTACTTCATAAAGGTCAGATTTTCATCTGGAATCTCATTCTCACTCATTATGACTTTCTTTGTTCAAACTATAATTGTGGGATTGGGTATTACAGGACGTATACCATATGCTACCAACTGAGTATGATATACCATCTGGAAGCATTCCTCTGGCTTTGCACACTATATTTTACAAGCTTCAATACAGTGACAACAGTGTTGCAACTAAAGAGCTAACAAGATATTTTGTATGTGATGTGTATGATTCTTTCCTGCAGCATGATGTACAAGAACTCAATTGGGTTCTTTCTGAAAATCTCGAGGATAAAATGAAAGTAAGCACATTCGGCTGATCTTAATTTTTTTTACAAAGTACTTTAATACCTAGAGATGAATTTTGTTGGTCTGTCTAATATCTGCCACTGATTTTAATTTGATCTTTGTCATTTTTGTTAGGGGACTATTGTGGAGGGTACTATCCAGCAATTTTTGAAGGACACCATATGAACTATATTGAGCGCATCAATGTGGACAACAAATCTACGAGAAAGGAGTCATTTTATGGTATTAATAACTATTTCAGTTTATGTGTGCTTGACTATATTAAGTATGATAGTTTTGGGGTTCATAGTGCCTGAAATACATCCATAAAGCTGCTGCTACTGTTATTGAGGAACCGTAATGTATGAAAGAGATTAGGACATGGATTTCGATGCTGAGACGAAGAATAAGACTTGAATTTTTGATAATTCTGATAGAAGATTTGTGAAGTTTTTGAGTGACCATCTATTTGAGATGAATGGAATGATATTAACAAGCTCTTACGAGTCAGTGATTAGATCAATGGAAGTGTACCTGAAGTGGGAGGTGTCAAAGATGATGGAATGAAAGTGTTTCCTTCTTCCTAAGCTTTTGGATTTCTTTGCCATATTTCATTCAAAATCCTTTTTTTTCTTAATTTTTTTTCTTTCTTTTCTACATATTGATCCATGTTGTATATTGGAGGGTCTCTTTTAAAGGCTATGGGCTAAATCATCAGTGAAATGCACCTTCTGTAATGTGATTTTATGTTGTAATTAGGAAGTGAGAAATTTCAATTCTTCCTTCTTTTCCCTATCATTCGTCTATCAAGTGGCCATCTACAAACGACAAGTTATTGGCTGATGGCAAAACAATGAAATAAAATAAATTAAATGTGACATCTCCAATGGCGCTTGAAATTATGTCATATATGTGACAGATTATCGCAAAATGATTACGATTCTTTTTTTTTACGATTGTATTGTGGATTTTGGAGTCACTGTAAAAGCAAACAAAGATCAATTTGTGTTAACTATTTTTTTACAAATCCACTTATTATTTTACCTATATAATGACTTGTAGGATCAGAATATCGCCACAGCAATACTCTTGCGAAATTTATAAATGACATTTCTGCGAGCTTTTCAACAACACACTGCGAGCGTTGCAAAATAACTCATAGAATGACGTAACGGATGACGGTAGCGGAAACAAGGGAAGAACATGACGATGCTGCGAAGATTGGAGTATCTGCGAAAGAAGACATTACAATTACTGCGAGCATATCGCGAGTCATATCCGAAATTAAAGGATAACTTAGCTGTCATCCACTATGTAATTTCCTATATAAAGAGTTGAACAAGTGTAAGGAAGGGAAGATCAATTTTCAGAGTGTTGAGAAAGTTTTGAGGAAAGAGAAAATTTAAGAGAGCGGTTGTGTTCTTGATTTCTTCCATTTCTTGTAATATTTCTAAGAATTAATCAATAAAAGTGTTGTTCTTAATCTTCAAATATGTGTTGATTCTTATGAATTCTTGTGAGGGGTGTAGTGTAGGATTTCCTGCAACTACATAAAGGCGTTATAAACAGGGATTGAAAGTTGAAAATTGTAGAAAAAGCAAGATTAAAGATCAGTATTCAAGTTAAGAAGAGGATCAGTCAAGTCATTGAAATAATTGAAGGAAAAATGATTAAAACCAAGAAGAATTACAGGAAGTTGGAGTGCAATACGATAACAAAAACGATGATCAACCAATTCCATGAAGATATTAAAGGAAGGATTCATAAACGAGATTTTGTAGGAAAGGAAATTATGACAATGGAGAAGGTATCGCCTCTGAAGGATTGGGAAAAACAGAAAATCACGTTCACAGCAGCAGAAATACCAAGAGAAAATTTGGATCATACATCTCCTTTGGTAATCACGGTATCCACTATACGAATGAACAAGGAAAAATCAACAAGATTTGCGGAAGAATGGGATGTGAATAGAACTTTGGTGGATACAGGAAGTTGTGTAGATATAATATTTTATCATGCATTTAAGAAAATGGGATACAAAGATGAAGAGATATCTTGTCCAGCATATCATATTCATGGCTTTGGAAAATCTATAACAAAACCTAAAGGCGAAATAGTGGTACGAATTCCGCTAGGAGAGATTGAAACACAAGTAACATTATGTGTGGTAGATATGGAGTCACCATATAACATGTTATTGGGGCAACCATGGATACACGCAATCAAGGCTGTAGCATCAACATTACATCAATGCATCAAATTTCCTATGCCCAGTGGAGTTAGAGAAATTATAGGAGATACTGATCATGCGATACTGTGTTATCAAATCAAAGTGAGGAATTACGAAGGGCGTGCAAAGCTGCGAAAATCTCGCAGAAAAATGGCAAGAGAAACAAAGAAATAAGAAGAATTTAAAGTTTACATGATAAGAGCAAAAGAAGGAAAAAGAATACCCAACGAAATTTCGCAAGAAGGAGATAAACCTACGAAAGTTATGAAAACATCAACACCAATGGGAGAACCTGAGGTCAATTACATTGCAGCAGAACCAACAAAGGAAGTAAATATTGGAAGTAAAGAAGAACCTAAGATGCTTAAAATTGGAACGAAGATGGATGCAGATGAGAAAGAGCGAACCGTAAACCTCCTGCGAGAATATAAAGACATCTTCGCGTGGAGTATGGATGAGATGCCTGGAATAGACCCGTCAGTTGCATGTCATAAGTTAGAAATTAACAAGGATGTAAGACCATTTAAACAAAGGATAAGAAAAATAACAACAACATACCATTCCCAAATAGAAGAAGAATTACAGAAAATGCTTGATGTAGGAATTATAAGGCAGGAAAAATACCCGGAATGGATTGCAAATATGGTGGTGGTTCCAAAGAAAAATAAAAGGATAAGAATTTGTATAGACTTTACTGACTTAAACAAAGCTTGTCCTATGGTCGAATCAGCAGCGGGAAATGATAGAATATCTTCATTAGATGGGTATAAAGGGTATAATCAGATTCCTCTCGCTGAAGAAGATCAGGAGCACACCACGTTCTTTGCTCCAAGAGGGTTATATTGTTATACAAAGATGCCCTTCGGTTTGCGAAATGCTGGTGCAACATATAAAAAAATGGTGGAGAAAGTGTTTGCGAAGTGGATCCATAAAACATTAGAGGTATATGTAGATGACATGTTAATCAAGAGTAAAGAATCTAAAAACCATGTGCATGACTTGAAGGAGATTTTCGATCAAATGCGACATTTTAACATTAAGGTGAATCCCGAAAAGTGTACTTTTGGAGTAGCTTCAGGAAAAAATTTAGGGTATATTATGTCAAAAGAAGGAATACAAGTTGATCCAGATAAAGTACAAGTAATTCGCGACATGCCAACACCAGCAACAGTAAAAGATGTGTAGAAGTTGAATGGGCTTTTGGCTTCGCTAGGAAGATTCATCTCGTGATCATCAGACAAATGCAAGCATTTCTTCAATATACTCAAGAAGGGAACAAAGTTCACGTGGACAGATGAATGTGAAAAGGCTTTTCAAGGAATTAAAGAACATTTAATGAACATATCTATCTTACAGAAACCGGAGCCAGGAGAAGAATTATTGATCGACCTTGCGATAAATTAGCACGTATTAAGTGCAGTGTTACTGCGAGTGGATGCAGGAATAGAAAAACCAATTTATTACATTAATAAAACATTTAATACCGCAGAGAAAAATTACTCAAAGATTGATAAGCTAATTATGGCATTGGTTTATGCAACTTTTAAACTTCGCATCTATTTTAAAGCACATAAAGTAAAAGTATTAACAAAGGTGCCAATTGAGTCAGTAATGAAGAATTCAAAAAGATCAGGCAGAGTTGAGAGATGGAATGCACAAGTAGGGCACTTCGAAATCAAATATGAAATTTTATCCTCGCCAAAATCACAAGTTGTAGAAGATTTATTAGCAGAGTTTCCTCTAGAAGATGATGAAGCTATAGAAGAGATGATGGATGTAGAAGAAGAACATGGAGACCCAAGATATCTGTTAACAGAACCCAACAGGTAGGAAATATTAGTGGATGGGTCATCAAACGGGGAAGGTAATGGAGTTGGAGTTGTCTTTATCTCGCCAGAAGGAGAAAAAATGGCTTTTTCATTTAGATTGGAATTTTCATCCACTAATAATGAGATGGAACATGAAGCTGTAATACATGCTCTAAAATTCGCAATAGAAATGAAGTTGGAGAATGCTAGAATTACCAGTGATTCGCAATTGGTAATTTGCCAAATCAAAGGAGAATACACAACAAATGAACCATCTTTGAAGAAATACAAGAAACTTGTTGAAGAGATGTCAGCGAAAATTCCAAAAATAAAATGGAGACATATATCAAGAAAAGATAACAGACTCGCAGATGCTTTTTCTTTCATATCCAACATGATGATAAATCCAGCTGCGAGATGCATAAAAATTCAGACACTTGTATCACCCTGAATCAATAAGGAAGAAGAAGAAGAAGCAGATGTAATGATAATAGAAAGTGGCGAAGAAGAAGCAAGGGGCAATATTGCAGATTGGCGAGCAGAACTCCATGCATATTTGGCAAGAGGAGAAATACCAAGAAATAGATTGGAAGCACACAAGTTAAAAAGTCGTGCAACAAATTATGAATTAAGAGATGGAGTATTATATCGCAAATCTTTTAAGTGATATTTTGACTTTGGGCACATAAAAGTGACCAGAGTTGCGTTTGGGTCACGAAGAAATTTTAATTAGAGTTTGGGTCACTAGACCATCATTGACCGTATTGACTGTTAGTATAATTAGTTCCATCCATAAATGACCAAATTAACCTTAACAGTAACCTAATTTTTCTAATTAAACCAAACGGACGTCGTCGACAAAATCCAACCAAACTCCAAAATTTTGTTGTTGGTAAGATGAACAGGTGCAGCGAAAATTTAGGGTTAGGACAAATATTATAGTCAAGGCATGTTGTTGGTTGTCGTAAATAATGAAGAACACATGGTTGATGCCGACATGTCGTTGAATTTCCAAATTAAATCAATTAAAACAATCATTGAATTCCAATGGAAAAAACACATCCCACTTCATGAATTAGCAATAGAAATTGAAATAGAATAAAACCCCCAAAATTTCTCAAGAACCCTAATTAGAAGAAATTCCCAAATTAACATTATGAATTTGATCCATAAATCACCAGAGAATTAGGTTAACATGAACAAATCTAGAATTTATTTTGTTGCACTATAAAGATAAATTCTAAGCAATGGGAGTTCATCAACTTCTTCTGCTTATGCTATTGATACACAAATTTTTTGTTGCTTCTTCTTGAGCTCCACTTATGTTTCCAATCGGGGTTTTCTAAAAACATTATCAAAGATTTCCACTAAATTGAATCTTCTATTAATCTAATCCTGATTATAAAAATCTAAACTGATTATCATGCAGTACTCCTAATGAATCATGAACAAAACATAAAAATGTAATTGAGATTTTTTTTAACAGATGGAATGGAGAAGTGGTTCATGAAAAAGAATGCCTAAGAGCGTCTGCAGCGGACGACCAAGAGTAAAAATTTGGTCTTGAATCGAGACGTAGTGGGACGGAGTGAGACTAAACTTAAATTTAGTCGGGCGTTGATAAACTTTACGCCCCACACCAAGCACACCTGAAGTTCACGCCCCACACCGAGCGCACCTGAAGTTCACGCCCCACACCGAGCGTTTATAAAGTCCCCGCCCCATTTTTTTTTTTCTGTTTACCATGGGGCGTTAACTATACAAACGCCCCATTCTTTTATTTTTTTAATTAATTTTCATATGTTTGAGGCGGGAACTATACCCCCGCCCCATATAGTTTTTTTTTTTATTATGTGAATAGTTCCTCGACACCATCGGGCGTTAACTATACATACGCCCCTTCTCCCGGCGTAAACTTTATGAACGCCCCAACGCGCGTAATCTTTATTAACGCCCCGCAATAAGCGTAAGCTATATCAACGCCCCACACCGAGCGTAATCTTTACCAACGCTCGACCAAATTTACTCGCCCCCCACTGCGTCACTCAATGGACTAAACCCAAATATGGTCTTTTTTTTTTACTCTTTAGTCTTTGGTTTTGGTCGTACCGCTGTAGACGCTCTAAGAGAGAAAGAAAGAGACAAGAAGACAAGAGACTTTGTTCTCATGGGAATATTTTCACTGGATTTTAAAGCAAAACGTGCAACTCATGTATCACTTGCTAACGATGGTTGACAGGTGTTAGGTAAATAAAATTGAAAAAAGAAAATAAAAATAATCTTAACAGTCAATGATGGTCACGTGACCCAAACTCTAATTAAAATTTCTTCGTGACCCAAACACAACTCTGGTCACTTTTATGTGACCCGAAATCAAAATATCTCATCTTTTAATGGGCCATCACTTAGATGCTTGACACGGGAAGAAGGAGAAAAGGTGTTAAAAATGTTGCATAGTGGAGACGCTGGTAATCATAACGGGGGAAGATCTTTGGCATACAGAACAAAAATGCAAGGCTATTACTGGCCATATATGCATGAGGATGCGAAGCAATTATCAATACGTTGTGAAGATTGTCAGCGATATGGAAAGAAGATACATGCACCAGGGGCACCATTGTCATCTTTAACAAGTGTGTGGCCTTTTGGAAAATGGGGGTTGGATATTGTAGGACCATTTGTACCCGGTTTTGGACAAAGAAGATATTTGATTGTCGCTACAGATTATTTCACAAAGTGGGGAGAAGTAAAGACTATACATCACATTTTCGATAAAGATACTTTTACATTCATATTTAAAAATATAATTTGCAGATTTGGAATTCCTGCACAGTTGGTATCTAATAATGGAAAGCAATTTGAAGGACAAAACATAGAGATGCTACTTGATGCGTTTAAGATTAAATGTGGAAAATCAACACCTATTTATCCACAAGCAAATGGGCAGGCAGAGGCAACCAATAAAATAATCGCAGATATACTGAAGAAAAAATTAGAGGGACACCACAGGGCATGGTGTGAACAAGTGCATAATGCAATATAGGACTACAATACAACTAGGAGAGAATCCACTGGGATGTCACCTTTTTGTCTAACATATGGCGTCGAAGCAGTACTACAAACAGAAGTTACTATCCCTATAACAAAAAGAGAGGCTTGGGAAAATAATCTTAGTGATGGTATGATTCTAAGTAAACTTGATGAATTAGAAGAGAATAGAGAAAAAGCTTTACAACATATGGAAAATTATCAACGGAGGTTGGCTCGCGAGTATAACAAACGTGTCAAAGAACGTGAATTCCAACCAGGTGATTTAGTGCTGCGAGAAACACCAGGTTACCATCGAGAAAATGGTGGAAAGTTGGAGAGAAAATAGGATGGACCATATATTATTAAATAGATAGTTGGAACATGGGCATATAAATTGATGGATCCGGAGGGTAGAGACGTTGGTCAAAGACTTGATAGACCATGGAACAGACTATATCTAAAAAGATATTACCAGTAAGAAATTCTGAGAAAGGTTAGATGATGATATCATATATGATGAAGCAAAGAAGAAATGAATAAAAGAAATTTTTATCGCAGCTGCGAGATATTTCAAGATTACAGAAAACTAAAAACAAGAAATAACGATATTCGCAAGAGAAATATTAGAATGGGACGAACCTTTATGGCGTACACCCTAGTTCGCGGATAAAATTTCGCAAGAGGCAAATATAAGACCTAATGTATGTCATATAAGGGGGTATCTCTTTGCATGTCTCAGGGATAAGGTTGTACCGCTGCTGGAACCTGAGTCATGTAGATTTGGGGTCAATGAAGCCCATCTGGGGGAGGTACCTTGGATTTCCAATCTGAACTTCTGATTTAGGTTGGACGACTGAGGGCCTCTTCCATGGAGTGCAGAGTATGATCAAGGCGCCTAGGTACACGGTTGAGGCAAGAGTGCCTAGGGCGTTTGAAGTGTCTCGGCCATTCTTGGCAAGTCTTGTCTATGATGCACTCGGCCCGAAGAAAACCCCACTTAGGGTGCATCCTCGTAACCATGAGACACATAGGCAAAAGGGATAAGAGGATGTGAAAACAACTGGTTGTTGCTAAGACCGGATGGGAGGATCTAGTCTTGTATGGCCGATGTATGTCTCCTTGAAGGGGCAACTAGGGGGAAGATAAGGGCGGCACCCTCCATTAGGGAGATGATAGGTGTCTTAAGTCGCAAATGTCATGAGGCTTTTTACTCACGGGAGTATCAAGACTTATCATATTTGTGCAATAAATATACAGAGGAAAAAAGCCATGAGAAAAAGATAAGATGAGATTAATGGGTTTTTACATGAAAGTGTAAAGACGTCCTGCAAGATGGCAATGTCATGGGGTTTTGTTTTCGCAAGAAAACTTAGACCTGTCATATTATCGCAGAGAAATTGACCAAGCAAGGATAAGGCAAGATCAATGGGTTTTTACATGCAAGTGTAAGAACATCCTGCGATTTTTTCGCAAAAACAAAAATTGGCAAAATAAGACCTTTAACTAGGAAGGCAAAATAAGACCAATTGAATAATCATAAACATTAACTATTTTGTTTAAGTGCAGATAAACTTTGTTCATCGCAAGAAAGATAATGAGAGGCAAGTATGAGAATTGATAAACAGAACATCATTATCTTTCTCGCAAGAACATTATTATCTTTCTCGCAAGCACAACTGAATTCAAGAAATAGTGTAAAGTAAATCAGTCGCAAGAAAAGAGAAGAGATAACTTAAGAAAATAAAGATAAAATTCATCATTCATGTTAACTTCACCAGCTCCATTGTCTTTACCAGAATTATCATATTTGCCAGCAACATTATCTTCGCCAACATTCCTCTTATTCTGATTAATTCTACCTTCTTCTTCGCCAGACTTATCACCAGCAATTGTTCTATCATCGGTAACGGCTTTTTCGGGAGGGATCTCTTAATTGTCCACCTGGTCTTCTTGAGAATGGTTTTCTTCGCCACTTTCACAATCGAAATCACTGTCACCAGCATGGGGAACCTCATTATCACCTACTTCCATAGGTTTGATTGATACAAGAGGAAGAGAGTTGGATAGCAAGATATCATTTACTAGAACTTGTGCAGCAAGATGAACTTGACGAAGATTAGCTTTATCACGGTTTCTAATCTCCATATTTTTAAAATATTCAAGGTAGTCATATTTCCTTTCTGCTAAATTGCGAGAGTAAGTAAGATGAGCAGTAAGAACTCCATTTTCTTTGCGAACCTTAGCCAGATCAGCACTCAAAGCAGAGATGGTAGAATGAAGCTTTTCCTCAGATCATGCGAACAACAACAATAAAAATAAAGATTATTCTTTTAAAGATTTCGCAAGAAGGTCAGGAAAAGAAAAATTATCAAGGCAGTCAAAAAGACTACCTTATTTTTGCGAAATTAGGTTTTGAATTAGTGCCAAGCAAGTATTTTCCCAATGACTCATAGCATCGTCAAATTTATCTCCAACTAAGCCTTTTAGGCGAGATTTTAAATTCTTTTCTTTGGAGAGGAGAAAAGAATTTTCCTTCGCAGGAGCGGAATTGGACTCCTCTAATTTGGAATATTCTTCTTTGAGTTGGCTTATTTTTATACTTAAAGCTATTCTACCTTGGATAAGTGAATTTTTCTCAACGATAGATGATTCAGTTACTTCCTTAAGTTCATCTTGTAGCGAATGAAGGGATTGTTCTTGATTATCATACATTTTTTGAAGAATACTTAGCTGCTACGAGGAAATCGCCACCTTTTTGAAAAGACCCCGTTTCTCTTGAGATAAAATCTTGTTTTCCTCTGATAAAGTTTCCATCGCTAAATTAGCTTTGGTTAACAGATAAAAGATGCGAGATATTTCGCTACTTAATAGATCTTGTTTCTGTGCTAATTGTGTGTTTTTTGTGGTAAGGCTCTCTATCTGATCAAGGGAATATGTGTAAAGATTATCTAATCAGTTATATTTGTCCATCCAAGAATCTCTATCAACACGAATCTCTTCAGCAACGGATTCAGCTTTGAATATCCCCATTAATCGATTCTGATTAAAGACTTAATGTGCGAACAAAGGATCTTAAGAAAATGACGAAATGAAAAGAATAAAAACAATTAATAAAGGAAAATCAAAGACAGAGATAGAAAAATTATACCTTTTAATTCATCATTTTTCTTGCGAAGATTCTCGCAGTTCAGTAAAGAATTGTTAAGTTTATGATGAAGAGTTTCACATTCTAAAATCTTGGCTTGGAGAGCCCCCTTTAAAGCTTCAATCTCACATTTCAGAGATGCTTGCGAATCCATTCGGTCAGAACCAAAATATTTACTTAAAATCTCGCAGACACTATGCTTAACAGGATCAACAGAAGATTTCTTAGCATCATCTAAAATATCAGACAAAACCTTAAAAGCAACGTCTATTCCTACTGAAGTTTCTTTAGAAGAATGGAGGGATGTAGATGGCGAAAAAGTGACAACAGAAAGTTGGGAATTTGAATTATTCGCAGCAAATGCATCATCTAAAGGTGAAGTTTCTGGGAAAGTAATAAATGGAAAGTAGAGTTAATTACAGCAGAAGGGAAAGAAACTTTGCTCGTATTAATTTCAGGAATTTCATTTATAAAAGGATCAGTTGAGGCAGGGGTATTTATGGCGATGTTCTCGCAGACAGAAATTAGAGGTTCAGTTTGCGAAGGTGTAGGGATAGAATTGGTAGGAATTAATTGGGGAATAGGAACATCAAAATCAACAACTTTAGCTCGGCGAGATTTCTTGCGAGGAGCATTAGTGTTCTCATCACCCTGCGAATAATAATCTAGATAAGAAACAGAGGCAACAATATTATTATTAAGAAAACAAATGTGTCTTACTAACTTACGATTCACATGCCTCCTTTTCTTTTCAGCGAACTCTTACTGCGAATTTCCGGAAGAGTTAGGGTTTTGAACTGCAAATTTGGTATTAGAAGTGATTCCGTTGAAAAGGAAACACAGTATGGGAATTACATAAAATCAAACAAAGACAGATCAAATAATTTTGATGAACATGATTTAGATAAACAAGATTGAGTTTTGATAGAAGAACATATACCTTGATGACTCCATGAAAGCAGTAGCAGAAGAATATTTTTAAGGAAGAAAGTTGCAGACGAAAAAAGACGAAGAAGAAGACGGAGAAGCAGAAGAAGGAGATTATTTCTGTACCAGATTCTACCTTTTATAGACAAAAGGGATGGTGACTGGATAATAAAAATACCGGTAAAAAAGAGGAATATTTGACATGTGTAGGCAGTTATACTTAATTTACGGTGCTTTGTCGTGAAGAAAATATGGAAACATAGGAAGCTGCGGCATTCTGAAGAGAAGGAGATTCTCATAATCTTTTCCTATTCGCAGAGAAGACATGAGAAGAGGCAAGATGTAGGATCAGAATATCACCACATCAATACTCTTGCAAAATTTATAAATGACATTTCTGCGAGCTCTTCAAAAACACACTGCAAGCGTCGCAGAATAACTCAAAGAATGACGTAACGGATGACGGTAGAGAAAACATGGGAAGAACATGCCGATGCTGCGAAGATTGGAGTATCTGCGAAAGAAGACATTACAATTACTGCGAGCATATCGCGAGTCATATCCGAAATTAAAGGATAACTTAGTTGTCATCTACTATGTAATTTCCTATATAAAGAGTTGAACAAGTGTAAGGAAGGGGAGATCAATTTTGAGAGTGTAGAGGAGAGAGAAAGTTTAAGAGAGCGGTTGTATTGTCGATTTCTTACATTTCTTGTAATTATTCTAAGAATTAATCAATAAAAGTGTTGTTCTTAATCTTCAAATATGTGTTGATTCTTATGAATTCTTGTGAGGGGTGTAGTGTAGGATTTCCTGCAACTACATGACTCATTGACTCGGGATGGGGTGAGGCGAAACCGAGCCACACTAAATTAAAAATGCATCGCGATAACAAATCAAAAATATGGTTGAAATAAAAAGATGACCGACATCAAATCAAAAATGCGGAGCCATGTCAAATCAAAAATCCAAAACGACAGGCGAGGCGAAGCCCAGCCACATCAAATCAAAAATTGTAAGCATGCATTGGGACGTGGCGAGGCGAAGCCGAACCATACCAAATCAAAAATCCTTAAGTCTGGGAAAAGTAGTCTTTGTCCAAACTAAATAAAAAATACTATGCATGCATCATGACGGGGAGAGGCGAATCAAAGCTAAGCATGCATTGGGACGGCTACCCACCACAAAAGTTTATCTCGCGTATCTATTTCTCGAAATATGTGTTGAAAGCTTTTTTGCTTTAACTATGTTCATCATTTGAAAAGGCGAGCTTACCCCAAATATACCTCAAGCTATAACTTTTTCTTCCTATAAGTCCTTTCCCCGAAAGTGATTGTCTATAGACTGAGTCGATACAATACAACAAATCGGTTCACACTTTGTGTGATCGTCTATAGATACGAGATCGAGACAATACAACAACAAAGTGTGCTTACTTGATACAAAGGTTCAGACTTAACCAAATACAATAGGATTCACATATCAAGTAAATAGGAATTAACGTTTGTGCAGTTTACTTTAATTATAATAAAACAATTATAATGCGGAAATATAAAGTAAATGACATAGCAAGATTTTGTTAACGAGGAAATCGCAAATGCAGAAAAACCCCGGGACCTAGTCCAAAACCGAATACTCCCAGGATTAAGCCGCTATACAAAATAAGACAACTTCATATAGTTGAGACCAAGCAACTAAACCTACAGTTCACCTAGTTTCGTCTGTATTCCCACGCCTCCAACCTGTAAACAAGTCAAGTACTTGGACCAATTCCTTTGGTTCATATTCCAAACAGTAAAGGAACAACAAATCTGTTTGGTATCAACTCTCTTCAACCAAGTGATATGAGTTGCGCAAAGGTTCCCTTGTTTATCTTAACATAAACTCCTATTCCAGGTTCCAATATCTATCTTACGTTTAATCACCCAAAGTTAATCACTAAGATTAAGCCAACAACACTCTTCAATCAAGTGATATGTGTTGATGCTGATCTTTCTCAATTAATAAATCCAATCTACCACAAAGATAAACCGATTATTAATTGGATCCTCTTTTTCCCAAACAAGTATTGTGCACCCAAAGATTATAAAAACACCAAGTAAGAAATATTCAATATATTCTTTGTCTTCAAATCTTCTTAAATCTTCAATAAACACCTGCACACAATCACTTGAATCTCTTGTGATCAATCACACACAGAACGGAGTCTGTTAACAATGGATTATCACAAGATCGTCTTTAGATCTACCAATAGTCTAAATATCCCTGTCGAAACCTTGAACTAGTTTGAGTGAATCTTATATCAGAAGAGAATATTCTCAAGCATAAACAAACTAGGTGCAATTAAGATTCAACCACCGTTAGTCAATCAAATCAATACGAAAACTAAAGATAAATCGCAATATCTAGTTTCCCACCAACGGGTAGCGCTAGAGCTTCTCAATCCCAAAGAAGACTTTAAATTGAGCGGCCGTAAGAGATTTCACCTAATTGGATTACTCTCCTCTCCGATAGGCGGCTTCACCTGTAACAAAGACAAAAAAGTAAGTCTAGGTTACGCAGGATTAGTTTGCTTGAAAGCAAACTCAAAGTATTTATAGACAAGGAAGTTTGTACACCAAGGAATTTCCAAAACCAAAAATATTATCAAGATATTTTTCATTACTCTACCAAATTCAGTTTTCATAATTCCTGTGAATGCACTGTCCAAAAATAATGATCGAAATCTCATTGGAAAATCTTTAATTAGCAAATGCATATTACTAATTCTTATTTTCCATATATAATTACCATGGAATAGGAGCAATAATAGATTATTCTGGGAATTCAGTGGTGAATGTCACGACAGAATTAATCTATGTGCATAGTCAGGAGACGGCTAATATCCTGAGGGCGCCCTCGGGTCCTTTCGAGAATGCCCGATTCTATACACGTCGCCCTACATAGTCAGGATCAGTGAGTGTCACTGTCCTGAAGGCGTTGTTTCTCTCAATCTTACGGAGAACCGCCTAATCGTTCTTCTATATAGAGGGGGGTCGCTCTCATGTAGTCAGGGAACAGTGAGTATCACCAACGTCCTGAAGGCGTTAAGCCCTCTCAACAAAAAATTATGTAGGAGGACCGCCCAATTCTATTATTGTACATAGAGGGCACAATAAAATGTCAGGGATCTAACGCTCAGATAGTGGAGGCTTTTCGAAAGACATGTTCACCATGGCTTCGTAAAATATAAATCGTCACATGCCTGAAGACGTATCAGAAACATGCAGTATCATGATTTTACGGTTTTGACATTTGTTGAAAATCCACCATCAACATTAAGTCCACTGCTTAGTGAGGGACAATCATGTTTCGCGGTAAGCATTAGATGGTGATTTTCAGTCGACGAGATCGTGGTTGAACTCAGTCTACAAAGGAAGTTTCAGAATCCTCGATTTGCTCCAATGGTGTTATGTACGAGCAAATATTCGGGTGAGGACCCTGATAGTGTGATAGAGTGTTATTTTGTGGACATGGAGAGGTGAAGTGATGCTGATTTAGTCAGTTGAAAGCCTAGTTTTGGTCGATTTAGGATTTTCGGGCCTGAGCCCAAAAGAGGAAACCCATGTGTTTTAGGATTCAGAAGTAAAATTAATATAAAAGGGTAAAAACCCTAATAATTTTTTTTTAAATTTCAGTTGTTCAAAATAAAATTCCATGTGTGCATGTATGTATAAGTTTCATGAAAATTTGTTTTAGAAAACATATGCACGTTCATTCGTTAGTTTAAGAAACGAGCAATAATCCCTAATAGGAAAGAGATACATGAATCTTGAGTATACATGGTCTAGTTACAATAGATAAAATTTTGTTCATGAATTTTCATGAAAACTAAAATTTATTTTCAAAGCATGGACTTTCACAAATACTTTTAGGAACGTAGGTTCGTTCGTAGTTAAAGTAATAAATAATTATCCTTAGAGTTAGAGGAATTTTTGAAAAGACCTGCACCTTGTGATGAAAGTTATTTGGAATATGTGGACCTTTACTAAAGTATAAAAGACCCTCGTTTCATAGACGAACGCTCGTTTGAGCAAAAGTAGATTTTTTTTTTTAAAAATTTGTGAGATTACACAAAATGGAATAAACTCTCAATTCAAAGACGGATGCTCGCGAGAGGAAGCAAAAATGTACATATATTTTCAAAGTTACGTGAGTTTCACATTAAATTATATATTTTTTATAAAATCAATGTTTTGATTTTGAATAACTGTTGAAATTAGACAATTATACATGGTGAAATAATGTCTGTATGTGAGTTTTCACAATTGTAGAATGGACGTCTGTCCAAGTTTTGAAAAACCGTTCACACAGTAAAGATTTGCGTGGGTTATTCACGATTTTATGAAAGATTTTGAAAAATCAAGTTTTGATTTTAAACAATTGTTAAAAGCAAACAATAATGTTTTCATGAATTTCGTGGTTTCATAGTGTATGCACACACGGTAGAAAATCAGTGAATGTTCACATGAAGGGTTATGTGAATCATTCATAGTTTCGCGAAAAGTCAGTGTTGACTCTTGAATGATGGATTTTGCTCGTCTTCGCAGGTTTGTTAAAGGTGTGAGCAAGTTTTCAAAGTTTTACGTTATTATCACTAAGTTCATGAAACCATAAATAGGTAAGAGTTGAGAGTTACCATTTTTGTAAACGCTGATGTGAGCATCCTAATTATTTTTGTTGTGCTTTAATTCCACTGCTTGATGAAATTTGCATCTACGGATGATATACTGAAGTAGGAATGTTGTATGGACGTCACAACAACTTTGCAAGAATGACTGGTTCCCATAATGATACTTTCAAAGATGATATCTCTATAGATGCAGCTTCAAGAAATGGTGCTTCTGGGACCTCTGAGTGATGGTGAGAGATCCTTCATACTGAGTTGTACTCCTGATTACTTAGTATCACTAATGCACGGAAGTCTCTGATGGATGAATATAATATCGATAGAGTATCTCGACAAATGGGTCCTTGTTCGATTGATGTGGATTACTCAGAAATGGCAGTAAGTCTTCGGAGTGGAGAATCCAAAAATAAGGATCATATAATGATATCAAACATTGTAAAGTCCCCGGCTGTCTCTTTGGTGAGTTTTTAGCGCTCCTTGTATCATCACTTTTTATTGTCCGTGCAATTAGGATCATGAAACCAATGTTTGTTGCTTCGTTTCAGAACTTTTGCTTCATCGAGCCTTGACGTTCTTCAATTCATTGCTGCTGAACAAATAATTTCTGAATCGAGCGCCAAAGAAGAATTCAATGTAAGTACCTCTTCGTATAACCGTTCATGGAACTCCTTGAATAAAATACCACTAATTTTTGTTGATGTATTCAGGAGGAGATTTCCATGGAATGAGGGAGTATTGATGATTCCCATTCGTCTTCGGAGGATGGTGAAGAAGAAAACCCCGGATTTCGAAACCGAGTGAAAGCAATGATGTTTCCAATGGTGATGTTGGCAATTCCGGTCCTTTGAGCACTTTAGGGACTACTCCAGTAAGTACCCATCGTATATTTTATTCATAGAAGTATGAAATTTCTGATTTGTTGATGAATGAATGAATAATCTCATGATTAAGTGAAAACATTTACCGAAATACGTCACCAGAAAATTCAGAACTCAGCCTTTTATCAAAAACGCCGTAAACTCTTCATCCGATGTCAGATTTTCGTGATTCACCCATGTATCCTTATGCCCAGGAAATTTCCAAGCTTTAAAATAGAAGACTTTTAAGTTTTGAGCACGTTTAGGGGTCGAAATCTATGAAACAGTAAAATTCCAGGAGACCTTCACAAAAATTTCAACTGGTATGTGGTCCAATTGTTTGGCCACAACTCTTCGCTAGTTTATCAAATTGTTGTGAATTTTGGATATGTTGTCGATGACATCCATACAAAGATAATGGTATATGATCCATCCCTATATTCATCACCAATTTCTCCCAAATCTCTCCTTTGTGCATGACAGTGAAAAATCATCTCAGACGAGCTTGTTGTAAAATGCCCCTATTGTGTCTTCAGACCACTTGCTCGTGTCTTGAACGGTTGGTGAAGGATTTCAATGTCATTGATTCATTTGAGATCAGGACCCCTTGATTGGTACATGAGCATGGTGCTTGCATCCATCTTGTTTCTGTCAGTCGTAAAAACATCACTTCTGAAACCCTAGTCACAGGACCATGACTGAGGTTGCTCTCTAGAGGGGTGGTGTAATGACCATGGTTGCATGTTCCATGGTAAAATTCCTTTTATGAAGAATGATTAGAACATGAGAGTCTGGTGCCACTGGTCTTGGACTGTAAAATTGATGTTCATGATCAGTGGACCGTCAGTCCCCAGTATTTTGTTAAATCTCTCCTTTTCGTTTTCTCTTCTTCTGGCAGAACTTGGATAGAGGACCCAGGTAGAAAATTAATGTAAATACCTAGGTGGTCTAAGTTGGAGGTACCTTTATGAAGTACTTAGTGGAAAGACCTGGTGGAAACCGATCGACTGTGGAAGTTATGAATCCCGTTTAAGAATTTTTTCTTGTATGTTGTACGCTCTGGGAGATTTAGAAACCTCATACGACGTCGGAATTCGATGCTTGACCCAAAATTTTGAAGCTAAGAGATTTATTTATCACATAAGAAAATAATCACTCGATTTTGAGTTGAAGAGGTTAGCCAATGAAGCGTGTACATTTGTAATTTGTAATCCCGTACAAAATTTTCAGATTTCGTAGACCTGACGGTAAAGGCCATATTTTCTGCTTGTATGTCCGATTGATGCGCGCCCTTTTGGTGTGTTGTAGAAGAGACATAGAAAAACATCTTTCGTTGAGGAAGTTTTGTCCCATTCCTTACCCATTGGTAATTTTTTGTAAACCCATATCCTGAAGTATGTTGTATCTCATTTGCTACCCTAATATTTGTATGCATCTCTTAGATCTGTCGTTATGGATGTTGAGGAGATCATGAAAAACCCGTGGGGTTTAGAATCAATGAATCAACATCTATCCTAGCATCTCACAATATATTCGTACTTTAATGCATGCACTCTGTACATGCGAAGATTGGTTGTGGACACGTTGATGCCTACGTGATTTGCGTGTTCACAATTTGGCGCTAGAAACAGGGACTTTTGTCCCTATCAAAAGATTTATCTCTCTGTGATTTTTTAGACAGATTTGCGCTTTAAACTCGTTTTTCGCATCATATCTATGTTCTTTGTATTTTCTACTCGCAGATCTGGGCCTCTTACGACTTTTAACCGGCAGATCTGTGTTTTGGGCTACTTTGTGCATATATTTATGACCAATGTATTTTCTACCAACAGGTCTGGGCGTTTTATAACCTCTGGACCGACGGACTTATGTTTTAACTATTTTTTATACTTATTTTCTACCAGTAGCCTCATAACGACCCTAGGACCCCATTATTTCAATTAAGTCGGTACATCTACCCACGTTTTTTTTATATTACCCGCATGATCAGTAGTTTGAATGCATTCTTTGCCGCTAGGAATCCAACTTGTGGGTACCGTGAACTAATAGCTAACCCGTGAATCTTGCCTCATTTTAACTCCGTGCCATATCTGCAGAGTATTACAATGGAAAAGAGCAAGGACGTAGGAAAATCGAAGGTACCATCAAAAGAGACGCCTAGGACTATGCCAATAATAACAAGGAGCAAACAGACAAGCGAAAGACTCATAGCCGGGGGAAAAACGCAGAACGGATCGGAAGAAGCATTACTCTCAGAAGCGGGCATCATTGCAATGGAAGCACAGAAGTCTGCGGCGGCAAAGGCTACGTCATATACAGTGGTAGCTTCTCAAGTGGCTGTCTCCAAAGCGATGGCTACAGCCATACCTAATGAGCCCCAACATGCAGCAGTAGGCTCGGTGATCCAAGACCCTCCGTACGGGATTCCGCCGGTTAATGGACGAAATACACAACTACGAGCAGGATACCACGGGGTGGTAGAACCCATTGTGCAGCTGGTGGAAGAAGTTAATACCGCAGTCCCCGACGGACAAGCCCAACTTCAAGCAGGAACGCTAAGTCAAGAATCAAACCAGTCTGCGCATATATGGGCGGAGCTAGAAGAGCTGAAAAGGAGTCAAAAGACATACACAGACGCGGTGACCTTGCTAGCCCAAGAAAATCAGCAATTGAGAGAAAAGATCCTCCAAAACGCGGAGCTAGGGAATCAACAAGACGAGGCTAACTCTGCGATGCATAATGCAGACCGAAGAGCGATCCTCGAAAACACCCCTGCGGAAGGTAACCAAAGAAGAATACCCCGAAGAGGTGCGCGTAGCAACAGGAGGTCTGACCCAGACTATTACCCGGAGACTTTGGACTACTACGACGAAGATGAGGACACGTTGCTACAGCCTACGAAGAAGGCACAGTCATCCATGCAAGACGAGCACTATTTGGTGATGGAGAGTCTTCGTGCAGAAATGCTAGCAGAAATCAACCAAATCAAGACCAGGCAAGGAGGCGGAAGGCTAGAGCAGGTTATGAAAGAAGCCAGTACTACACCCCTAGCGCACTAGTTAGCTACAGCTACTATTCCACAGAAATGTCCAGTCCCATCCTTCGAATATTACGACGGGTCCGCGGATCCCGCGTCCCATCTACGATATTACAACAGGGTAATGGACAGGTGGGACTATGATGAAGCTATACTATGCAGATATTTCCCTTCCCGCCTGAAGGGATCCGCGCTATCCTGGTTCGATAACCTCAAGCCAGGATCCATCGATTCGTATGATCGGCTCACCGAAAAGTTCTTGGCCACCTACATGTATAACAAGGTCGTCAATACAGGAATGGACAAACTCTTCTCGCTTGCAATCAAGTACATGGAATCCATTCGGGAATACACGGATAGGTGGCACAAGATATGTCAAGCCATAGGACAAGTAGATCCCGTAGTAAGTATTAATTGTTACAAATGGGGACTGGACAGGATGAGCCCATTGTTTGTCGAAATCCACGGCATCATCCCCGCCACAGAGGGAGATTTGAGGATAATCATCGAAAAACATGCAAGGTTGGAAGAAATTCAGCGGGAGAACCCAAGAGCGCAGGCTCAACGACCTCCACGGACCAATTCCGCGGAACAAGCAAGCGGATCTAAAAGTTACCAAAGAGATTCGAAAGACGACTACAAGAGGTCTGGTAGAAGGTTCGAAGATCAAATCTACACGAAACTCAATACCATCTACTCACGCATCTTAAAGGAGATCAAGGATCGCGAAAATTTAGACTGGCCTTGGACTAAGGGGAAACAACCACCAGCCTCAGAGAAGTCGAGAGAATACTGTGATTTCCACTGCTTCAACGGGCACCCAACAGAGAAGTGAAAAAACCTCAAGATAGTGATACAAAAGCTGATAGACGCGGGGGATCTCAAGAAATACGTTGAAAAGACTGCACCAGAAGAAAGGTCCAAACGCATCAAACAAGTCTAATTACCAGAAGGCAACCGCACAGTGAATACTATATCCTGCTCAGAGAATAAAGAACCAACCCTAACTGAACAGATAGGAAAAAGACTGAGGAAACAATTTGAGGACTATTGTGAGCTTTACAATTTGGAGGGGAAAGAGGTGGAAGATCATCAAGAATGGATGGACACACCCCTAAACTTTGAAGCCGAGGACATTGAAGATGACATGGAAGACCACAACGATCCTATGATCCTCACCTTTCCAATTGAAGGATGCAACATAAAGAAAATCCTCATCGATGGGGGGAGTTCCGTAAACGTCCTATTTTACGATACCTTCAAATGTATGGAGCTCAATGACGAGCAACTCTCGGCCTCACACCACACCATCCACGGATTCAATGGTACGGCTACGAAGCCTATCGGAGATATTGTTCTGCAAGTGGATGCCGGCCCCATGAAAGTTGACGCTCGTTTCAGTGTGGTAGACACCCATTCACCTTACAATGCCATTATTGGGCGGAGGTGGATCCACAAGCTTAAGGGGGTCGCAGCTACCTACCATAAATACCTTAGGTTTCCTACCCCTAGGAGTGATGGAGATTAAGGGTGATCAAGCTTCCGCAAAGGAATGCCAGGAAATGCAGATGCAACTCAACAATGAGGAAGACGATAAAGGAGAACTCGTAGGGCTCGAAACAAAGAAATATCAAAGGACAAAGCCATCGATGAATACTTGAAAAAAATCTCAGGGAAAAGCTTATCCAAGGGGCACTCCGTAGGAAACACGGAAGTATCAACATCAATTGCTGACTACGAACAAACAACCCGAGCCTGCCAAATAGAAATTACAGAAAGTTCCTCACCTTGGGGAACCAAAACCCACATTCACATCCTTGGAAGCGGTGAAGGAAGTTAACATCGGGACATAGGGGAGCCCGAAGAAGATCAAAATAGGAACTCTGATGGATGAAGAATGCGAAGCCTCTCTGGTGAAACTGCTCAAGGAGTACGCGGACGTCTTCGCGTGGAAACTATCTCGACATGCCAGGAATAGATCCAAAGATCGTACAACATGAGCTGCGCATTAAACCTGGCACACCCCGGTAAGACGAGAAGGTGCGAAAGGTAGCCACGGAGTATCACAAAGCAGTGGAAACGGAATTGCGAAAGCTGTTGGAGGCTGGTTTCATAAGAGAAGTCAAATATCCCACCTGGATATCTAACATGGTGATTGTACCAAAGAAGAATGGCGGGGTCAGAATCTGCATCGACTTCACCAACTTGAACAAAGCATGCCCCAAGGACAGCTACCCACTACCCAATATCGATCAACTGGTCGACGCGGTAGAAGGATACGAAGAGCTATCATTCATGTACGGGTACGCCGGGTACAATCAACTATTTTTAGCAGAAGAAGACCAGCAACATACATCATTCTACACACCCCACGACCTCTATTGCTACGTAAGAATGCCCTTCGGACTCCGGAACGCAGGAGTAACATACCAAAGGATGGTCGATGCTGTTTTCAAACCGTGGATTGGTACTACCCTAGAAGTCTACGTTGATGATATGCTCGTAAAAAGCAGATTCAAGAAGAACCATCACCAAGACTTGAGGGACATCTTCGAAGCTATGAGGGGGCACAACATGAAGGTAAACCCGGAGAAATGCACCTTCAGAGTAACATCTGGAAAATTCCTCGGATACCTGGTAACAAAAAGGGGCATTGAGGTAGATCCCGCAAGAATCCGAGCCATAGTAGACATGCCATCCCCAAAGAACCTAAAAGAAGTACAAAAGCTCAATGGATCCATAGCCGCTTTGGGAAGATTCATCTCCAGATCCTCGGATAAGTGCAAGTTCTTTTTCAACATATTGAAGAAGGGAACAAAATTTGAATGGACTACGGAATGCAAAGAAGCTTTCCTAAGCATCAAGCAATACCTAGCGGAGATCCCTATCCTTCAGAAACCAGATCCTGACGAAGTTTTGACGTTGTACATCGCATCAACCGATGACGCAGTAAGCGCAGTACTTGTTAGGACCCATACAAAGGAAGAACAACCAATATACTATGTCAGCAAAACCCTGAACTCCGCAGAAAGAAATTACACGAGGATCGAACAACTGATTTTATCCATCGTATGGTCCACCGTGAAGCTGAGAATGTACTTCTTGACGCATGACATACGTATCCCGTGTCGAGCACCCTTAGAAGCCATCCTCAAAGGGGCAGGAAAGGTAGGACGCATAGCAAAATGGAGCACATACCTCGACCAATTCAGCATCCACTATGAGCTTCAACACTCTCAGAAATCCCAAGTACTTGCGGAGTTCCTAGCAGACCTACCTCTGGACAACGAAGAAGAAGTGCGCATACAGGGATGGAGAGCCGCGGGTGCCCCAGAAATTGAAAAGCAAAAGGGGCCAAACGATATCCTTGAACCAGTAAACCCACGGCAATGGGAGGTCTTCGTAGACGGCTCCAAAAATAGAGAAGGTGCTGGATTAGGCATCGTTATCACCACACCCACAGGGGATAGAGTCATACACGCATTCAGGTTGGAATTCGAAGGCCATACAAATAACATCGTAGAATACGAAGGAGTGGTCCACGCCCTCCGCTTGATAATCGAGATGGGGATACAAGAAGTACGGTTGACCAGCGACTCCCAGCTAATCATACGGCAGATAGGCTACGAATACAACATGTACGACGAAACACTAATGGCATACATGGCTTTGGTGCAAATGCTGGTTTCCCAAATACCAAAAATCAAGTTCCGACATCTGCGCAGGAAGGAACTCAGGCACGCAGATGCCTTGGCTTATGTTTCAGCCATGCTCAAGAACAAAGATGTCAAAGCAATCAAGGTGACAAGAGTGTACGAGCCATCCATCAAACTCCAGGAGATATGCGCGAGTAACCAACGCAGGTCCGCAATAGAGAATGTGTCCGAGGAAGAGGATATCGGAGAGCTCATATTCGACGAATTCCAAGACAACGATATAATGCAACAAGCAGATGCGGACGACGATTACAGTCGGGAAGAGGATTGGAGACTCGGAATCCACTCCTTCCTCCAAGAAGGGAAGCTACCCCAGGACACCAAACAAGCTAGGAAAATACAATCCAGAGTAGGGATGTATGAGCTAAGAGACGGAACCTTATACAGAAAATCATTCCTAGGGCCACTTCGTCGTTGTTTTTCCCGATCCGAAGGACACGGCATCTTGAAAGATATCCATAGAGGAGATGCAGGAAATCACAGCGGAATGAGATCGCTTGCAGATAAGTAAAAGACGCAGGGTTACTATTGGCCAACAATGATCCAAGACGCGGATAGAATGGCGAAAAGGTGTGAGGAATGTCAAAGATTTGGCAGTCGAATCCACGCCCCAGCCCCAAAGTTGAATTCGGTGGACAGTCCGTGTCCCTTCGCAAGGTGGGGAATCGACATTGTGGGACCGCTTGTATCAGGAACCGGGAAAAGAAGATTCATAATAGTGGCTATGGATTACTTCAGCAAGTGGGTAGAAGCCAAGGCACTTGCGAGGATTCGTGATTCAGACGTCTTCACTTTCATATTTCAAAATATCATTTGCAGGTTAGGCATCCCCGCGGAGATAGTTTCCAACAATGGTCAACAACTACAAGGAAAAAATATCGACTTGCTGTTCGACACCTTCAAAATTCGGAAAAACAAGTCCACTCCTATATACCCGCAGAGCAACTGACAAGCGGAAGCCACAAACAAAACCCTAGAGCTCATCCTCAAAAAATAGTTAGACGAGTACAAAGGGCGATGGTGTGAACAGTTACATAACGTTCTGTGGGCATACAGGACAACTCGAAGATCAGCTACTGGGGAATCTCCATTTCTACTCACATACGGAGTGGAAGCAATAATTCCCACGGAAGTTCTACTACCCACAACAAAGACAGAAGCGTGGGAGAAGAACCTCACCACGGACATGATGTTAGAAAAGCTTGATGACCTCGAAGAAAGAAGAGAGACCGCACTACAGAAAATGGAAAACTACCAGCGCAGGCTGGCCAGAGAGTATAACAAGAAAGTAAAACTTAGGAATTTTGTAGAGGGCCAGTATGTGTTAAGAACTATTCCCCAATACCAGCGACAAAAGAAGTGGGGAAAATTAGCACCAACTTGGGGCGAACCCTACGTGATACACGACGTCGCCGGAAATGGCTCCTACTACCTGCGTAATCTGAAAGGGGAAATACTCAGGCACCCGTGGAATGCCAAATACCTCAAACCATACTATCCATAATCTATCATCTTCGTATGCATTTCAGAAGAAGAAAGTTGACTTACAAGTCCGCATGTTTCTATCTCTGATGGAGGAATAACACGCCTCAACTTTTCAATCAATACAAATTTTCATCTTCAATTGACACAACTCTACTCGTTACCTATACGCATCTCGATATGCTCAATACCCATAACCAACACCGTATGAGACACATGTATATACCTATAAGAACTTCAATTTACTCAGACTACTCAATACCTATCCTTACACAAAGATATCAACGAAACAACCGAATACGAATGTACATTGAAAATCATTCCATATATTAATAAAGTGTCAATGCTATTGTTACCCCGTGGACGTAGGCCCTAGGTCTGAACCACGTAAACTTGTGTGCAGTTACTATCATGGTACTTCAACAAGGTGAATGTTCCGCGCAAAGCGCGGAACATACTCACTCCGATACACCGGGAACAAACCGGACAACGCATACACATGCCATATCTTGAACTCCCCCATAAGCGTCTATAAGTGTACGACCAGGGGGTGAATTCCTAAGGAACGAGATACCCAAGCAATAATTATAAGCCGCGTTACTCTTGAACGCCGGCTAGACCCCTACCGCTCAGTAATCCTCTGGCCCAGGAATTAGCTGAGCGGGGTGACAGGTCACAAGACGATTCCGAGGACACCAACCTACGGAATTGCATTAACACTACAATTTATCAGATCTTACAAATCAAGATCCACGGATAGCAAAACCAATCCCGTGGACAATGCAACCATTCACGTGGATTTCAGAACTAATCCACGGCAGTGTTTAAATACAAAGTTTACGGAATTACTTACTATATTAACAGGGATCTATAAAAATAGACGCGATTTCAACAAAATACAAGTTCAGATTTACACATTGAAGTTTGATCTATTACAGGGCGGTTGATTACGAACCTAGCAAGAAAAGTAGCAAAAACGCTAAGAAAATTAAGTAACTGAGATCAATCCCCAACATACTAGTTACGATCTATTGAGAAGGAGCATCATCCGCTGGTTTCTCCTTTAACGACAAAGGAACACTACCACCAGATGAGGGGCCGGAGGAACCTGAAGGGAGACTGAACGGGACGCCGAGTATAATTCTTACTTATTCCATGGGTCTTCTTGAGATCCAGCTCAATCTCACCAAGAGTCCTGTTAATCTCCTCCGCCAACTGCTTACGCGCCACGAAGCCTATATCTACGCTCTTCATCTCGGCTTGAGTTAGGGAAATGGAAATATGCTCCGCCTTCTCAGTAGCATGCTTCATCACTTCCTCTCGAGACGAAGCCAGACCCCGATGATAGCTAACCTGCTCTTTCAATTGAACTATTTTACCCTGAGCTTCGGCAAATTTGTCATTTGCAGCTTGAAGCTGTCCTTGGAGCCCTGCAGATATTAGAAGAAAGTGAGTAATAACAAATACAACATGAAGCACACTCGATAACGAAGACATATACCTTCACAGTGGTTAACCGCGGAGTCTCGTGCTTCTGCGGCATAATCATATTCGTTCGAAAGCCTATCATAGTCTACCTGCAGGAGATTATGAGCATATTGACTCGCACTAAGATCATCTCGAAGCATTGAGTTCGAGTGATGATATCGGTTAACCTCATCATTCTTCGATTCTAACCCCTTGTTAAGACGATACATAGTCACCTCTAAGTTCCTCTCATACTCGGCCTGACGAGCCACATCAGTTCGAGACGCGGATAAGGCACTACTAAGAGCGCCAGATTCCGCCCTAGCATCATCTCGTTCCTTGGCAAGACGTCGCATATAATCACGCACATCAGAGGGATGAGAAGAACGTGCTCGCCGCAATTCTTCTTCCATATCATTAAGACTAACCTCTAGGGCGGAAATCTGGCCACGGGCTTCCTCGAGCCTATCCCGCGTCCATAAGAGAGTCCCGTTGAGCAACTCACGATCGTGATCGTTTCGATTTTGCAAATCTACCCAACTAAATTTTGTCTGACGCCATTCTTCGGCCATAGCGTTATGAACATCCGCGCGAGCATTCCATTTCACTGCTTCGCTCTTAAGTTTCTCAACTAACTCAGCAATACGCCCCTTTTGGCGAACTCTCTCACTACGAAGCCACATCAATTCAGGGACTCCGCCCACTGAAGACAATACCGCGGGAGGAGAGAAGAAAGAGACGAATCAGAACATATAGGGAACATCGGAAAAGCGAAGTAGGGGAGGTTCAAACCTGGAAGGGACGAAGAATTCTGCTCAGCAACCTCTAACGTTTCCTTGACTAAAGCTAGCTCGGAACGGAGCGCAGCCTCATCCACGCCCTGTTGTTCCTTGCGCTTAAGAAGATCCCTCAGTTTAGTTATCTCCCTATCTTTAGTAAAGGCCGCAGCTTCGACGCTCGAAAGCACTCCTTCACGGTGGCGGAGTTTCACCTCTAGCTTAAGAGACTTGGCCTTGAAGAGCCGGTATAGAGTATGGTTACAATACTCACTCCTCATCACCTACGGATCAAAAATAAATTAGTTCAAATAACATATCCAAGTAAGAGCAGGGTTACGAAGAATGGGACATACCTCCAATAGTCGCTGCTGAGGATAATTATACTGGTACCCATCAGCAACAGCCATCATACCGGCGACAGTAGAAGGAGGATTCACCACCAAATCAACCCGCTGGACACAAGATCCTTATACCACTCTACATCTACAATCTCCGCAGAGATCGACTCCATATCTTTGGCGAGTAAAAGAGTCCGAACTCTTTTCCCCTTCAATCACGAAAGCAGGATGCGGTACGACGAGCAAACCCTTCTCTCTAAGCCAACCTAAGACATCATCATCACCATCCGCGATTAAGGATTGCGGGAAATCATCAGAGGGAGAACCCAAGGGATTCACACCAGGTGCGGCACTAGCTTGACCTTGCGTCAAAATACCCCCAACACCGGAGGAGGTGCCACCATAACCCTCCGGATGAACCAAAGGAACCTCAGCACTAGGCACAGCTGTCGCGCCACCACCACCGCTACCTTTAAGCACATCCCAGTCATCACTAGGAGAAAGAAGACTAAAATCCAAGACGAGTCCCATAGCCGCGTCCATATCAAAAGACTGATCCCCGGACAGAGTATTACCAAAAGAAAACTCACCACAAGCACCCACGTCCTGAACACTGCTAGCCACAAAAGCAACTCCCTTGCCCTTGTCCGTGACTGTCTGCTATTGACCGACCTCCATGACCACAACCCCAGTAGATATTGCTCCATCACTGGTCTGATCACCATCACCACCGAGGACTTGATTGCCATCGCCACCTCCAACTCCGCCACCAGCGGCCTCATTAACAATACCACCATCGCCACCTTCAACTCCGCCACCAGCGAACTCATTAACAATACCACCATCACCACCTGTGGCTTGATCACCAACGCCACCATCATCGCCACCAGCAATATCTCCTTCTTGCAAAGGTGGAGAAGTCTCAATCCGCTCCTCTTCGTCGGACACATCCTCTCCAGCGTTCACTGGACTGCTCACATCTTCGAACTGCGTAGAGTCTCCAGTAGGAGAATTTGACGATTGCTTGGGGTTGATCTTTTTCTTTCTAACCACCTGCGAGACATAATAATAAATAACCTTGAGTATCTCCTTTCCTTGGCATAATCCATATTACTTAAGAAAAGGAAGGGGCATATATACGAAGAATACAAACATACCTTAGCAACACTAGCATTCCGCGGAAGAGGGTTTGCGTCGGAGTTACCCTCCTCGTCCGCGTCATCAACATCACGGTAGTAATCAAAATCCATACCTTCGAAACTCATCTGCCAAGGGAAATAATGGGCGTAACGAGAAGGAGAGGTTTCGAGGTAGGAGCTGTCAACACTAGGTTGCCAACCATGTGGCCCAGGAACCCAGCCATAGGCCCACGGACCAACAACCTCAATAACGGTGGAAGACCATTCGTAATCATGATCACGCTTGATCCTCTCATCAGCAGGAATAGGAAGACCTTCGGCACCAGGAATCCTTGCCATCTTGGAGTCACTTACTTCGCTCAAGAGGCGAATTTCCCCCTTAACAGGAGCAATATTCCGCAGATTCACAGACCACGGCTTGCGCGTCTTCCTGTTAACATAATCTCCAAAGGATTTGTTAAAGTTTTCAGGAGTATACCACCCTTTATCCTCTTCTAAGTTGGGAGCATAGCAGGTCATCATCGTTAGCCCCTTGCTACGAAGATAGCACTCTCGGAGATGACGAAGGTAATTTCCCGTCAATTGATGCACCCCACGGTTATGGCTCTTCTTAGAAGTACCACGGCTATATAAGACCCGGTAATAGAAATCATCACCAGCTTTATATAAAGGCAACATCAGACCAGCCTCAAAAGCGCCCACGGTCGTCAACAGATGAAAAGCATCGTACTGATAATTAACAACCATCTCGTAAGTTATGTCTTTATCAGGGGCATAGAAACTCACTTGGAAGTGCTGAAGACCGTGCTTCACTTTGAAGGCTTCAAGATCTATGTGCCTGAAAGTGAACTTCTTATTACCCATGGGTAGGGGACGAAATGTGACAGCAGAGTCATCTTCATAAGCATCCCCCGCAACATCTTCCGCAGAATCTACTACCTTCTTCTTAGGAGGAACCACGTCTCCCAAAGACTCCATCTCTGAGGCCTTCCTCTTCGCGGGCTGGTTCTTAGTTGTTCTGCCTGAGCTAGGCACAGATGAAGACGGAGGAAGATTAGCCCGCAAAGGAGGCATGGTACGAAGAGGCTGCACATTTAAGAGTTCAGTGTGCGGAGTCTGCTGCCTCTTAGAAGACTCATCTCTAGGACGGCTCGAGGCGTATTTCGACCCCCGGGGCGGATCACCTCTTTGGAACGGAGGCCTCTGGATAGAAGGCGAGGATAGACGCCTATCCCGAGGGTTACCCTGAGCAGAGGAAGGAGAAGCCCCTTCCCTGATGTGAGAATCTCCCCGAGGAGATCTATGAGGACTCGGCGGAGGAGTTTGATAAGGTACCCGCGGATAATCCGACATATCTGCGAACACAAACACAAATAGGAGGACTAGTCAGTCAAGGAAGATCAAAAACGAGGAAATCTCAAGAACAGTGAAGAACACGAAGAAAACCCTAAGTTTCACCAGCCGCCGATTAAATTCTCAATTCATTACCCCACTCAAAAAGGATCAAAACGTAGCCGGTAAAACGCCCTGTTCAGCAGGGGCAATCTTCGATTCCATGACATGCATGGGATTAAAACCCATCACGATTCAGCACCAGAAAATCAAAAACTCCACAGGAACAAAAATGGCGAACAAACGAGACAAAAACCCTACCTGAACCTCAATAGTTGTAAGAAGCAGCAGCGACGGCAGCAACAACAGCAGCAGCGGAAGCTACAGCAACAACGACGACAACAACAGCAACGACGGCAACAGTAGCAGAAGCAACAGTAATGGTAGCAGAAGAAGTTAAGAGGGTAAAGAAGAAAATGGGGCAGAGAATAAAACAGAGAATGTGAGTTTAATTCACATTCCATCATTCTCTCCTCTTTTATGTCGCCAGAAGAAACCGCCCACTACCCAAGGGGCAGTCATGACATGCGGGGGAAACGTGCACAATAAATTCAAATAACTCCTTTTTAGGAGAAGTTATGAGGAGGGAGATAAAAACATATCACACGGTTCTTCTTCCAACTATAGCTGGAGCCTAGTCACAAGAAGAGGGGAAAATTGTAGATATACTTATTTACCTCCCTCACCACGTGTACTAGCATCCCCACATGGAAGCCACGTCACAAAGGTGGGTGACACACATGATCATCCGTGGGTCTAGATAGTGCGGCATCTGTCAAGATAAGCGATCGAAGATGAATGAGCATCAAAGGAAGGTATACCTGCGTAGCACCAAAGAACTTCCCTATTACACTTTACCCCCTCACGAGGCAAGATGTGATCAACGGCTAGGTTAAGCCCCACTGACAGACGCGATAGGGAAGGACTGACACTGCCTGGCGCGAAGGGCATGTGTCGGTTGGACTGACGACAAGAACAAAGGCAGGACAGCGTGATGAGCGTAGGAATAATAGAAGCCGCAGGATGACAGAGAGGTCCGCGGACTATGCACAGAACACAAGAAGATAAGGATACAACAGCTCTTTCCCAGTCTTAGGAAGAGAGAGAGACAGAGATTGGTCAGCGTGATGATCTTAGGAAGCATAGAAGCCGCGTGATGACCAAGAGGTCCGCGGACTATGCACAAAGCACAAGAAGATAAAATTATAACAACTCCTTTCTAAGGGACCCACGTAGAAGAGCTATATATATGACCCTTCCTGTTACATGGAAGGGGGTCGAACAATTGGAGAGAGAGGGGGAACAATTAGAGAGAAAGAAGGGAAGAATAAGTATGAGCGTTAACCTTCGGGTTCCATGATCACCCAAAGTCTTTCGACTAATCTTGTAATCTTTTACCATCATAGTGAATCACCCTCAGACCTGTGGATGTAGGCCTTAGAGCCGAACCACATAAATCTTTGTCTTATTTACATTTCGTATTGATCTACCCTAATATTTGTATGCATCTCTTAGATCTGTCATTATGGATGTTGAGGAGATCATGAAAAACCCGTGGGGTTTAGAATCAATGAATCAACATCTATCCCAGCATCTCACAATATATTCGTACTTTAATGCATGCACTTTGTACATGCGAAGATTGGTTGTGGACACGTTGATGCCTACGTGATTTGCGTGTTCACAACCAGCCCCACTGCCACTTTGCTCCAACAACAACTTCATCGAGTAGAAGATCGATGCCATCTCAATTCTCATACACATTCACCACTTTCCTTTGATCATGCACTTACTTCAGCCAATAATAACACATTCATCCTTCACTGTGTGTCCAACTCCCGTGAACTAGGTTGCCAGTTGCCAAAAAGATCACCACTGCTTCCAAAACTTCATCCACAAACAATGAGCTCAATCTCTGAATATTTTACACCGACTGCACAGCTCCATTCGACTTGCCGGCACACCCATTCCAGTTTGTCTGCTTGAGTGCACATTAACAACTGTGTTACTCCATTTAACATTTGGGTCGTGAGAGAAGTAGTGGTGCAACACTAAATGGGAAGCCCAGTAACTCTTCTTCTTATGCTAAGATTTAGTTTGCTGCCATTTAACTCCTTATTGATCCGTTTATTGTCCAGGTGATCAAAATAGCTCGTACTTTCTACAAAAGCACTAAAATAATATTATTAGTCAAAATATCGAGTCTTCGCTAATATAAATATGGGTATAAAATGTAGCACTCACGTGCTTATCAACACCCCCACACTTATATTTTTCTAGTCCTCGAGCAAAACAGAAGAAGACCCGCTACACAGCTGTTCATATAATAAGAGGGTGTTAGACCCGCTACATGATAGGTGTCTAAAGCACCGTATTATTTATCTATTGTTTATGCTTTCTCTGCTAGTTTTCTTGTAAATTATGTATCTTATATTCTGTTTTTGAGTATTTAGGTACTTTGGAGTCATTTGGAACAAAAGAAGAAGAAACAGTGCAAGAGTCTCATCTCATGTGTAACTGCTATTGGATGCAGAGTATTTCTCATCATTTGCTTTTATTTCTTCATCTCTGTCTGAAAAGTATGTCGGTTTTAGTGATGCAATTTCTGTCTGAAAAGCACGACAACTTTAGTGATGACTCTCATTGAAGAGAAGAAGTGAATATGAGGAGTAAAAGACGGTTCTTGTTGGTGGAAGGCGGAAGAAAGCGTTCAAATGGAAGGAATAGACAAGAAGGGCCAAAGCGTCAATTCCTGTACCACTACTATTGGAAGCGGAGCTGATTCGAACCAAGCCAACGATAAGGGACAACTAATGCATCTTAGTCTAGAGAAGCAAAGAGAAGATGTTGGTTGCCATTATCTAAGGAGGGGTGCATAAATCATTTTTTGGTTACCCCTTATCTACTTCGCATGAGTGGGGTTAACCAATTTCAATTCCTACACTAACCTAAATTTCAGAGAAGAATTTCTTCTCATTACCACACCTGGATTTCAGAGAAAACAGAAGCTAGCCATGGCGGCTGCTGTAAGAGTAAATGGAGATCGAGAGTATGAGAGGGCTTATGAGAAATCACAGAGATGGGTTTGATGCTGTTGTCATGGGGATTCTCATGGGATGTTGAACCTGGAAGAACAACACAGGTGGTCTGAGCTCATGAGAGTTGTTGGGTCTATGTAGTGGCTGAAAATTACAATCGAAGAAGTGAACTTTGCTCAACTTCAGAATTGATAGGAAGAGATTAAGACAGGGAATTGGAGGCTGAGAAGAATGGATGCATGGGTTTTGTGTGATTGCAGGGAAGGAGTTGATTCGTGTTCCTCAAAATATAAACAGTGCATAGCCATCATTATACACAGCAAATGTTCGATTAAAGGCCTGAGAGATCAATTCACGTTTTTTTGCCAACAGTTGGCTATTCCAGGCTTGCCATTAGCTAGCCATGAATCTGTGGGTCGTATATGAAGAATGAGAACATATTTTGCAAGAATGAAGTAAAGGAGCAACCAGTTCGCTATTTTGTGGAGCTGTTAACCATGGTTCAATTCTAAGTGCAGGGAACAACGCAAAGAAGAAATAATTGGAGTTGGATTCCGGTTATCAACGACGCTGCAGTTAGGGTGTGCTGTATATCTGAAGTTGCAGGAATGATTGCAACTATTGGTGAGGAAATGGATTTGAGCAAAAGATGGACTAGGTGGCTATGAGGCTGTGGGTTGAACTGAAATTGGAGTGATGCACTGCAGGTTTTCAGGTCAAGGTTATGTGAACAGTCAGGCAAAGTTGCTGGTGTTATTGCCATGAAGCTAACCAAGCTTTCATGGGTTGTGGCTCGAACCAGGGAAGAAGTGAAGATGTTGCTGGCACCTGATATGAGTTCAAGGTGGTAGATGCAATGGTGGTGACTATGTTGTGGCTTAATGCAATGCAGAGATGCTGTTGGGGTTGAGATGGTTGGGCAGATATGGAGCCGGTAGAGAGAATAGTTGATCCTGTGTTGCTGGTACTTGGCATTGCTGGTAAGAGTTTCAAGAGCAAGCTGAGTCACAGGGATGTAGAAGCAGTGGTTTGCAGCCACAGATGAACTGCAGTATTGAAGAGGGGTATATGAGCTTGAAACGGCAGTTGCTAGTGTTGCGATGAAGGAAGTTTGAGAAGCAAATGATTGCTGTGGCTAGAATGTTATGAGAAGGTGAACTAACTGAGTATTGGTAGTAGCAAATGGGTGTGCAACAGTTAGTGGCTGTGAACTGGTGGTGATCAGCTGAGATGAAAAAGAGTGTTGTTGGCCTGACATGGAAGCTCAGTAGACAGACTGAATGGGAGTTGTGCTTAGTTCTGTGAAGGAAAAGAATGGAGCTGTAAAGTGAAAGTTGCAGCTCAATGCAGTGAGCACCAAATGGGTATGATGCAGTAAAGTGGTGTGTGGATAATTGTTGGTGCTAGGCTTGTGGCATCGCAGAGCAGTGGAGAAGAGGTTGTAGTTGCAGGTGGTCGTATTCGTGAACATTACAGGAGCAGATGAATGAACTGAATTGCATGAGCTGGAACCGCAGGGACCAAGGTGATGCTGTAAAGAGTTTGCAGAGAATGTTAGAAATAAATGCAGTGGTTTAGTGGTGTTGGTATGGTTCATAACAGCTTAAGAGGAGTGGATGCAAGTTGGGAAATAGTGTTGCAGGGCATGTATGCTATTGTTGGAGTTGTTGTTATTGAGATATTATTGGCAATGGGATGGCTGGTGATGAGTTGGTCTTGCTGAGAGAATGGCTAGTGGTGTTGTGGTAATGGGTTTGATTGTTGCAAAAATGGGTTGGAGGCAGTATAGGTGTAGATGGTAGAAGACAATGGATTGCAGGTGCTGGGATTGTGCTGGTTCAGGTAGTTGTGTGCTGTGGAGTTGCCAAGTCTGCTGTAGTTGTGATTGTGTTTGGGCTCATTATAGAGATGCAGCTCCGGTAATGCCGAGAATGAGTGGATTTCGGCAGTGATTAATGCAGTGAGCTGGTAGAAGCTACAGCAAAGGATACTGCAATATGATGGTGCAATACTGAACCTATAAAGGACCACTATGGTGCAACAGAGTTAGTGCTTTGCAATGGCTTTGGTATTGGCTTGACCAACTCAGCCAAGTCATATAGCTTACTCTGGCACTGACTCAGGTATGACTAGATCTAGCCGATACTGCCGAGTTAATTCAGTCACCTGAGCTCCGGTCTGGTGCCGGATTCCGGCATAATTCAGCCGGAAACCCAGTTTTCCGGCGAGCTATTTTTGGCAGAGATTTTTACTGGGTTATTCTTACACGGATTTAATGGGCTTGGTGGACTTTGAAGACTTTGACCTATTTTTGGAAAGCAAAGGGGCTATAAAAAGAGAGTGTTTCTACAACTTGAGGGGATCACGTTTTATTCTATCCTTGGAGCAGAGAAGAGAACTACAACTAGGGTTTGCTTTCGTATTTAATATTTATCTCCTTTATTTGATTATTGATTATGATGAACTCCATGAATATGTGTAGCTAAATTTAATATTATTGGTTAAGGATGTAGTCCTATTTCTAAAACTTGTGCTTGATTAATGTATTAGTTTTCTCTCTTTATTTTCGTTCAAATCTCTACTGCTTTTAATAATCACATGATTGATGTATTGTGATAGGATTTAGATGTTTGGTTAGTTAAGTGGCCAATTAATTGAACTTGCATCTTGTACATAGCTATTTTAGGGTTTTTCATCCAGCGATAACCCCAAATACAAGTAGCATGATATGATTATAGTTTGTAGTGATATACTCTTATAATTATATGTAGAGTTTGACCATTGTCCGAATCGTTATGCGCAATGTATGACAATTGCATTGATTAGCCTATTTCCAAAACTTAATGCTCCTGGGAATTGAACTTGATTAGCGCAAGGCGTTAGGTTATTCTTTAGGTAGAATTCACATACGCAGCTCTAATGTGTGTGTTGATGAACTTAGGAAATTTTCAGATTATCTTGCTCTCTTGATTTTTTAGGCTTTTGATAATAAAAGAGATTAAATCGTAATTCTAATCATATATGCAAGCACATGTTTAAGATTGAAGATGAATTCCTTGACCAATATCTTTCTCTATTGATTACTTCCAACTATTTACTTTGCTTTTAATTTATTTTTATTTTACAAAAATCAGAAATCCCCCATCTTGGTTACTAAGAAACTAGAAATTGATAACTACAATCGCCTCTCTGTGGATACGAACTCTTCCTTACTTTATACTTCATTCATATTTTGTTGAGTAAGAAAGTGAATTATTTTTGACGATTGACAACATATCAAATTTTGGCGCCGTTGCCGGAGAGGCATTCAGCTAGTTATTAAGTTTTTAGTTTCTTTTTATTTTTCTGCTTGCATACTTGCTTTTCGTTTCTTGTCTTGTTTCTCACTTGTTTGTGAGAATTGTGTTTCAGGTACCTAATCCCTGGCTTCTAAAGATTGGAATTATCCAAGGTGCGGGATATCTACTCGGAAAGGCACAATACTCCAACCAAGAAGGAGAAAACTTGGAAGGACAAAACTTGGAAGTAGAACACGAAGATCTTCAGCAAGAAGGAGAAGGAGTAGAACACGAGATTCCTTTTGAAGAAGGAGGAGAAGAAGAAGCAATGGGTGACGCTGCAAATCGTACACTCAAGGACTTGGCTTCTCACAAGCTTGATACTCAACAGGGTTGTATTCAAACAAACTCTACCTTTGAGATCAAGCCGGGTTTGCTTAGGGAATTGCCAAAGTTCCATGGCATGGTGAATGAAGATCCAAACAAGCATCTTATGGACTTCCACACCATTGTCACGGCCATGCTTCCAACTGATGTTGAGGCGGATGGTGCTATGTTGAAAGTTTTCCGTTTCTCTTTAATGGATAGTGCTAAGGATTGGTTATATTACTTGCCTCCCGGAAGTGTCACAACTTGGAATGGGTTGAAGAAACTCTTTCTAGAGATATATTTTCCTGCGTCTAAGGCTACTCAAATTCGCAAGGAGATTTGCGGAATGAAGCAAAATGTGGGAGAATCCTTATATGATTGTTGGGAACGATACAAGAGGTTGGTGGAAAGCTGTCCTCATCACCAATTCAGCGACGCTATGATTATCCAATACTTCTATGAAGGACTCCAATCAAGCGATAGGAACCTTATTGACGCTGCGGGTGGTGGTGCATTAGTGAGCAAGACAGTGGCACAAGATAGAGAGTTGATTGAAAACATGGCAGCAAACTCCCAACAATTCTTGAGTTGTGGCTCGGATGTGCTTCTTAGGAGAGTAAATGAAGTGAGCGAGGTAGAGGAACTTCGTCAACAAATGGGTAACATAACAACAATGCTACAACAAGTTTCAGCTGCGGTGATCCCAAGTTCGCATCAAGGGTATGAAGAAGCCAATGAACAAGCTAACGTGGTCTTTCCAAGTCAGCAAAGACGGTATGATCCTTATTCCAACACTTACAATCCGGGATGGAGGGATCACCCCAATTTTAGCTATGCGAACAAGCAAGGAGCGGTTCAACAACCTACTTTCAACAATTCGGGTGGATTTCAACCTCAACAACAACAATTCCAGCCGCGTCAACAATTTCAACAACCACAGCATTCAATGCAAAATCAAGGCTCCGATATCGATACAAATCTTTAAACAATGATGCAAGGCATTTCTTCTATGTTTAAGGATAGCCAACAAGAGACTAAGAGTGCGATAAAGGATTTGCAGACTGAAATGGGTTCCATGGCTACTGAGTTGAACCAAGTGAAGGCACAAATTGGTGGGAAACTCCCTTCTCAACCTATCAACCCAAAAGAGGGTGTCAATGCAATTACGTTGAGAAGTGGTACAACACTTGTGCAACCCGAAGTTGCTGATTCGGGCAAGGTGGAAACACCAAAGGAACCTGTTTTGGAGGAGAAGAATGAGGATTCTCCCCAAACTTCTGAGGTACCTATTTCTAACTCTAAAACTCCAGTTTCTACTTATGTTCCTCCTTTACCTTTTCCTCGCATATTTGCAAGTTCCAAGAAGGAGGCACTAGAAAAGGAGATTTTAGACGTTCTTAAGAAGATTCATGTGAACATACCACTTATAGATGCAATCAAGCAAGTTCCAAAGTATGCAAAGGTGTTGAAGGACTTGTGTACCAATAAGCAAAGGCTCAAAGGTAATGAAGTTCTAAGTGTAGGGGAGAATGCCTCGGCAATCTTACAACACAAACTCCCACTAAAATGCAAGGACCCGGGTAGCTTTGACATTCCCGTCACAATTGGTACCACTACATTTAAGAAAGCTATGTTAGATTTAGGTGCATCCGTAAATGTTATGCATGCATCTATTTATAACTCACTTGATTTAGGTCCTCTTAAAAAGGATGGAATTGTGTTGCAATTAGCCGATCGCTCTAATGTATACCCAATGGGTATTGTTGAGGATGTTCTTGTGCAGGTTAATCAACTTGTATTTCCAGCTGATTTTTGTGTCTTAGAGATGGATGAAGATTCACCGGACTCGTCTCTTCCATTGCTACTTGGGCGTCCCTTCATGAAAACGGCGAAAACCGTTATTGATGTTGACAAGGGAACGCTGACTATGGAGTTTGATGGAGAAATAATACGTTTCAACATTTTCGAGACTATGAGATATCCCAGTGATATCCACTCTTGTTTCTCCGTTGATGTGATGGACACATTGGCGCAACAAATGTTTGAGTTGAATGGCGCTGATTCTTTGGAAACCGTGCTCACTACACCTATTGATAACGGTTTGGAGTATGGTGATGAGATTAAGGAAACCATTGGTTCTCTTGACTCATTACCGGAAAAATCTGCACTTAAGAATGTTTCATATGTTTTTTTACCTCGCAATGATGAAAAACTTGCACCTTCAATTGTTAAATCTCCAAAGTTAGAATTGAAACCTCTTCCTAGTCATTTAAAGTACTTGTACTTGGGTGACAATGAAGAGTTACCTGTGATTGTTTCTAACGAGCTTAGTGAATTACAGAGCAAAAACTTCTAAGGGTGCTAAGGAAGCACAAGACGTCCATAGGATGGACAATTGCCGATATCAAGGGTATAAGCCCTGCCGTTTGTATGCACAAGATCCGTTTGGAGGACGATGCAAAGCCTACAAGGGAAGCGCAACGTCGTTTGAACCCTCCCATGATGGAAGTTGTGAAAAAGGAGATACTCAAGCTTTTGGAAGTGGATGTTATCTACCCCATATCCGATGACAAGTGGGTGAGTCCTAGTATAAGTTGTACCAAAGAAATAAGGTGTGACGGTGGTGGAGAATGATAAGAATGAACTTGTCCCAACTCGTGTGCAAACCGGTTGGAGGGTTTGTATTGATTATAAGAAATTGAATGCCACTACTAGAAAAGATCACTTTCCATTACCTTTTATTGATCAAATGCTTGAACGTTTAGGTGGACACGCTTATTATTGCTTTCTTGATGGCTATTCAAGTTATAATCGATTGTGATAGCGCCGGAGGATCAAGAGAAAACCACTTTCACTTGTACTTTTGGTACTTTTGCTTATAGAAGGATGCCTTTTGGCTTGTGCAATGCTCCAGCTACCTTTCAAAGGTGTATGGTAAGTATCTTTTCGGAATATGTTGAAAACATAATCGAAGTGTTCATGGACGACTTTAGTGTCTTTGGTGATTCGTTTGACCTTTGTTTGAACAACTTGTCACTAATCCTTGAACGATGTGTTGAAACAAACCTTGTCTTGAATTGGGAGAAGTGCCATTTCATGGTAACTCATGGCATAGTTTTATGCCATATAATATCTTCTAAAGGCTTGGAAGTTGATAAATCTAAGATAGACCTTATTCGGTGCTCTAACCCCTCCCACTACGGTGAGGGAGATACGTTCTTTCCTTGGTCATGCAGGTTTTTATCGTAGATTCATCAAGGAATTTTCCAAGAAAGCATCACCACTTTGCAACTTATTGCAAAAAGATGTGGTTTTTAACTTTGATGAGAAGTGTGTGGCGGCATTCAATCGTTTGAAAGAACTTTTGATTTCAGCCCCTATCATTAAACCACCGGATTGGAGCAATCCTTTTGAGCTCATGTGTGATGCAAGTGATTATGCGGTTGGTGCGGTGCTTGGGCAGCGTGTGGGGAAGATACCTCATGCTATTTATTATGCTTCTAGAACGTTAAATGAGGCCCAACAAAACTACACAACCACTGAAAAAGAGTTATTAGCTATTGTTTTTGCTTTAGAATAGTTTCACTCTTATCTAATTGGTACAAAAGTTATTGTATTTTCGATCATGCAAAGACTTAGGTACTTGCTTACAAAGAAAGAGGCGAAACCGAGGCTCATACGATGGATTTTACTCTTGCAAGAGTTTGATATTGAAATCAAAGACAAGAAAGGAATCGAGAACACCGTTGGGATCACTTGAGACGTCTTCTTTGTGGACAAGAAAGCTATCCCATTGCGTGAAAGTTTCTCGGATGAGCAACTATTCTCAATTGCTTTTGGAGAACCATGGTACGCTGATATTGTTAATTACTTAGTGTCTAAACAAATCCCAAAGAACTTGTCTCGTGCTGAGAGGGACAAACTTAAGAAGTTAGGAAACCAATACATATGGGATGATCCATACTTATGGAAACATTATAGTGACCAAGAAATACGAAGGTGTGTTCCCGAATCAATTTAACTCTATCTTGTCTTTTTGCCACTCATATGCATGTGGAGGACACTTTGGGAGCAAGAGAACCGATCTCAAGGTACTAGAATGTGGTTTCTTTTGGATAACTTTGTTTAAGGATGCGCATGCATTTTGTATTACATGTGATAGGTGCCAAAGAACAGGCAATCTAGGAGCCCGAAATCAAATACCACAAAATATTATTCAATTTGTTGAAGTCTTTGATGTATGGGGAATTGATTTTATGGGTCCTTTTGTCAATTCTAATGGAAATTATTATATCTTGCTTGCTGTTGATTATGTCTCGAAATGGGTGGAAGCTAAGGCCACCCCAACTAATGATTCTAAAGTTGTTTCGATTTTGTGCAAGCAAATATTTTTGCAAGGTTTGGAATTCCAAAGGCTATAATTAGCGATGGAGGTTCACATTTCAAAAACAGGTTTTTGCAAAGCTTGTTAAAGAAGTACAATGTGTCGCATAGGATTGCAACACCATACCATCCACAAACAAATGGACAAGCCGAGGTCTCCAACCGAGAGGTGAAATCCATTCTCGAGAAGACGGTGAATCCAACAAGGAAGGATTGGAGTTCGCTCCTCAATGATGCTTTGTGGGCGTATAGAACCGCGTACAAGACACCTATTGGGATGTCTCCCTTTAGGCTTGTTTATGGTAAACCTTGTCACTTACCCGTTGAAATTGAGCATAAGGCGTTTTGGGCTATTAAGCAATGCAATATGGAGTTGGATGGTCTTTGGAAAGCAAAGGAAGTTGCAACTTCAAGAGTTAGAAGAGATTCGCAATGATGCATTTGAAAGCTCAAGGATTTACAAGGAAAAGACGAAGGTATTTCATGATAATATGATTACAAAGAAACAATTTTGCATTGGTCAGAAAGTGCTTTTGTTTAATTCTCGTTTGCAATTATTTCCGGGTAAACTAAGGTCACGTTGGATTGGACCTTTTATTGTGACTAATGTGTTTTCTCATGGTGCAGTTGAAATTCGTAGTTTGGCTACCGGAAATGAACTTAAAGTGAATGGGCACCGGTTGAAACCATATTATGAGAACTTCTCTTCGGAATTTGTGGAAGGAGTGAACCTTGTGGAAGTGTTCCCTCTGGAGGAGTCTTAGCAAACAAGGAGAACGTCGGGCTGACGACTTTAAACCAAGCGCTAAGTGGGAGGCAACCCACCGGTTTTGTATCTTTTCCCTTTATCTTTTTCTTCTTTATGCATTTTATCTTTATTTTCTTTGCTTTTGCATATTATTTGCGGAATTTCCCACCTCGAACTTTCTTTGGATGATTCAATTTTACATTGAGGACAATGTAAAGTTTAAGTGTGGGGGAGCATTTATATGTTTGTATAGTGTGTTTTAGTAAAAAATAAATCAGAAAAATAGAAAAACCAAGAAAAATTTGTGCTTTTTGAACTCCGAAATCTAGAAACTTGTGCCTTTAGGATGACACCATTCGTGGATGGAACCATTTTGAATGCAGGAGTTGAGGAACTAATTAACTAAAAGGGACGAACATAGCTCAGAAATCACAAATAACATGATAGTTGTTACCATATCTCGGAATATCACCATATCACATTCTTTTTATTTTTCCATATTTATCTATTGTTCTCTAAGTGCTTTGGTGGGTCACTAAAAATCGAGTTGTTATTACTGCTAGGATGAAATAGAGTTATTGAGTTACTAGAAGAAAAATAAAAAAAAGAGACCGACCAATTAGACCAAACGGAATAAAAGACACTTGGATAAAGCAATATGTGTGTGTTCTCCCTGTCTCCGTCGCCTAAACAAGCGTGGAATGCAGGATCCAAGGGAACTATCGTGTAATCTGCTGACAAGAATCATGCGCTTGGATCCAGTTTGATCCAATCATGTTGTCTAAAAAAAAAAAGTGAAAAAAAAAAGTTTTATATTGGTTGAATAAAGTCACTTATGGTTCCCTTGTATATGTCAGTGAGTTGATGTAGAATTCAAACCAAGTAGCTCAATCCAATAGGCATAGGTTTATCTTGGCAGTGACCTTCAGACAGATATGGGAAACATCGATCACTTGTGAACATTCGCCAACATCTACATCTTTATCCATCTTCTTAATCTTTTCATTGTGATTGTGGTTGTTAGTTTCCGAGTATTGTGGATTGTTTGACTATCTAATTAGAGTTTATTTACTAATATATGAATTGAATTTGCAAGGTACCTCCTCCTGTAGTCATTTTGGATTCGTTCATTGATTTGTCACAAATAGACGGAGTTGGAAATATAGGTTTTGTAGGCAGACCTCTTGTAAACCTTCACGAGACTAAAACTGTTCCACTAGGGACACCTAGGGGTTTAAAGGCTTGTTATTTATGCTTAAAGTGACCGTAGGCTCGACGAGACGGAGTTGTGTATGTTTTAGAATTATTTTGTTTGATTTGCTCGAGGACTAGCAAAGTCTAAGTGTGGGGGAATCTGATAGGTGTCTAAAACACCGTATTATTTATCTATTGTTTACGCTTTCTCTGTTGGTTTTCTTGTAAATTATGTATCTTATATTCTGTTTTTGAGTATTTAGGTACTTTGGAGTCATTTGGAACAAAAGAAGAAGAAACAGTGCAAGAGTCTCATCTCATGTGTAGCTGCTATTGGATGCGGAGTATTTCTCATCATTTTCTTTTATTTCTTCATCTCTTTCTGAAAAGTATGTCAGTTTTAGTGATGCAATTTCTGTCTGAAAAGCACGACAACTTTAGTGATGACTCTCATTGAAGAGAAGAAGTGAATATGAGGAGTAAAAGACGGTTCTTGTTGGTGGAAGGCGGAAGAAAGCGTTCAAATGGAAGGAATAGACAAGAAGGGCCAAAGCGTCAATTCCTGTACCACTACTATTGGAAGCGGAGCTGATTCGAACCAAGCCAACGATAAGTGACAACTAATGCATCTTAGTCTAGAGAAGCAAAGAGAAGATGTTGGTTGCCATTATCTAAGGAGGGGTGCATAAATCATTTTTTGGTTACCCCTTATCTACTTCGCATGAGTGGGGTTAACCAATTTCAATTCCTACACTAACCTAAATTTCAGAGAAGAATTTCTTCTCATTACCACACCTGGATTTCAGAGACAACAGAAGCTAGCCATGGCGGCTGCTGTAAGAGTAAATGGAGATCGAGAGTATGAGAGGGCTTATGAGAAATCACAGAGATGGGTTTGATGCTGTTGTCATGGGGATTCTCATGGGATGTTGAACCTGGAAGAAAAACACAGGTGGTCTGAGCTCATGAGAGTTGTTGGGTCTATGTAGTGGCTGAAAATTACAATCGAAGAAGTGAACTTTGCTCAACTTCAGAATTGATAGGAAGAGATTAAGACAGGGAATTGGAGGCTGAGAAGAATGGATGCATGGGTTTTGTGTGATTGCAGGGAAGGAGTTGATTCGTTTTCCTCAAAATATAAACAGTGCATAGCCATCATTAGACACAGCAAATGTTCGATTAAAGGCCTGAGAGATCAATTCACGTTTTGTTGCCAACAGTTGGCTATTCCAGGCTTTCCATTAGCTAGCCATGAATCTGTGGGTCGTATATGAAGAATGAGAACATATTTTGCAAGAATGAAGTAAAGGAGCAACCAGTTCGCTATTTTGTGGAGCTGTTAACCATGGTTCAATTCTAAGTACAGGGAACAACGCAAAGAAGAAATAATTGGAGTTGGATTCCGGTTATCACGACGCTGCAGTTAGGGTGTGCTGTATATCTGAAGTTACAGGAATGATTGCAACTATTGGTGAGGAAATGGATTTGAGCAAAATATGGACTAGGTGGCTATGTGGCTGTGGGTTGAACTGAAATTGGAGTGATGCACTGCAGATTTTCAGGTCAAGGTTATGTGAACAGTCAGTCAAAGTTGCTGGTGTTATTGCAATGAAGCTAACCAGGGAAGAAGTGAAGATGTTGCTGGCACCTGATATGAGTTCAAGGTGGTAGCTGCAATGGTGGTGACTATGTTGTGGCTTAATGCAATGCAGAGATGCTGTTGGGGTTGAGATGGTTGGGCAGATATGGAGCCGGTAGAGAGAATAGTTGATCCTGTGTTGCTGGTACTTGGCATTGCTGGTAAGAGTTTCAAGAGCAAGCTGAGTCACAGGGATGTAGAAGCAGTGGTTTGCAGCCACAGATGAACTGCAGTATTGAAGAGGGGTATATGAGCTTGAAACGGCAGTTGCTAGTGTTGCGATGAAGGAAGTTTGAGAAGCAAATGATTGCTGTGGCTAGAATGTTATGAGAAGGTGAACTAACTGAGTATTGGTAGTAGCAAATGGGTGTGCAACAGTTAGTGGCTGTGAACTGGTGGTGATCAGCTGAGATGAAAAAGAGTGTTGTTGGCCTGACATGGAAGCTCAGTAGACAGACTGAATGGGAGTTGTGCTTAGTTCTGTGAAGGAAAAGAATGGAGCTGTAAAGTGAAAGTTGCAGCTCAATGCAGTGAGCACCAAATGGGTATGATGCAGTAAAGTGGTGTGTGGATAATTGTTGGTGCTAGGCTTGTGGCATCGCAGAGCAGTGGAGAAGAGGTTGTAGTTGCAGGTGGTCGTATTCGTGAACATTACAGGAGCAGATGAATGAACTGAATTGCATGAGCTGGAACCGCAGGGACCAAGGTGATGCTGTAAAGAGTTTGCAGAGAATGTTAGAAATAAATGCAGTGGTTTAGTGGTGTTGGTATGGTTCATAACAGCTTAAGAGGAGTGGATGCAAGTTGGGAAATAGTGTTGCAGGGCATGTATGCTATTGTTGGAGTTGTTGTTATTGAGATATTATTGGCAATGGGATGGCTGGTGATGAGTTGGTCTTGCTGAGAGAATGGCTAGTGGTGTTGTGGTAATGGGTTTGATTGTTGCAAAAATGGGTTGGAGGCAGTATAGGTGTAGATGGTAGAAGACAATGGATTGCAGGTGCTGGGATTGTGCTGGTTCAGGTAGTTGTGTGCTGTGGAGTTGCCAAGTCTGCTGTAGTTGTGATTGTGTTTGGGCTCATTATAGAGATGCAGCTCCGGTAATGCCGAGAATGAGTGGATTTCGGCAGTGATTAATGCAGTGAGCTGGTCGAAGCTACAGCAAAGGATACTGCAATATGATGGTGCAATACTGAACCTATAAAGGACCACTATGGTGCAACAGAGTTAGTGCTTTGCAATGGCTTTGGTATTGGCTTGACCAACTCAGCCAAGTCATATAGCTTACTCTGGCACTGACTCAGGTATGACTAGATCTAGCCGATACTGCCGAGTTAATTCAGTCACCTGAGCTCCGGTCTGGTGCCGGATTCCGGCATAATTCAGCCGGAAACCCAGTTTTCCGGCGAGCTATTTTTGGCAGAGATTTTTACTGGGTTATTCTTACACGGATTTAATGGGCTTGGTGGACTTTGAAGACTTTGACCTATTTTTGGAAAGCAAAGGGGCTATAAAAAGAGAGTGTTTCTACAACTTGAGGGGATCACGTTTTATTCTATCCTTGAGCAGAGAAGAGAACTACAACTAGGGTTTGCTTTCGTATTTAATATTTATCTCCTTTATTTGATTATTGATTATGATGAACTCCATGAATATGTGTAGCTAAATTTAATATTATTGGTTAAGGATGTAGTCCTATTTCTAAAACTTGTGCTTGATTAATGTATTAGTTTTCTCTCTTTATTTTCGTTCAAATCTCTACTGCTTTTAATAATCACATGATTGATGTATTGTGATAGGATTTAGATGTTTGGTTAGTTAAGTGGCCAATTAATTGAACTTGCATCTTGTACATAGCTATTTTAGGGTTTTTCATCCAGCGATAACCCCAAATACAAGTAGCATGATATGATTATAGTTTGTAGTGATATACTCTTATAATTATATGTAGAGTTTGACCATTGTCCGAATCGTTATGCGCAATGTATGACAATTGCATTGATTAGCCTATTTCCAAAACTTAATGCTCCTGGAATTGAACTTGATTAGCGCAAGGCGTTAGGTTATTCTTTAGGTAGAATTCACATACGCACTCTAATGTGTGTGTTGATGAACTTAGGAAATTTTCGATTATCTTGCTCTCTTGATTTTTTAGGCTTTTGATAATAAAAGAGATTAAATCGTAATTCTAATCATATATGCAAGCACATGTTTAAGATTGAAGATGAATTCCTTGACCAATATCTTTCTCTATTGATTACTTCCAACTATTTACTTTGCTTTTAATTTATTTTTATTTTACAAAAATCAGAAATCCCCATCTTGGTTACTAAGAAACTAGAAATTGATAACTACAATCGCCTCTCTGTGGATACGAACTCTTCCTTACTTTATACTTCATTCATATTTTGTTGAGTAAGAAAGTGAATTATTTTTGACGATTGACAACATATCAAATTTTGGCGCCGTTGCCGGAGAGGCATTCAGCTAGTTATTAAGTTTTTAGTTTCTTTTTATTTTTCTGCTTGCATACTTGCTTTTCGTTTCTTGTCTTGTTTCTCACTTGTTTGTGAGAATTGTGTTTCAGGTACCTAATCCCTGGCTTCTAAAGATTGGAATTATCCAAGGTGCGGGATATCTACTCGGAAAGGCACAATACTCCAACCAAGAAGGAGAAAACTTGGAAGGACAAAACTTGGAAGTAGAACACGAAGATCTTCAGCAAGAAGGAGAAGGAGTAGAACACGAGATTCCTTTTGAAGAAGGAGGAGAAGAAGAAGCAATGGGTGACGCTGCAAATCGTACACTCAAGGACTTGGCTTCTCACAAGCTTGATACTCAACAGGGTTGTATTCAAACAAACTCTACCTTTGAGATCAAGCCGGGTTTGCTTAGGGAATTGCCAAAGTTCCATGGCATGGTGAATGAAGATCCAAACAAGCATCTTATGGACTTCCACACCATTGTCACGGCCATGCTTCCAACTGATGTTGAGGCGGATGGTGCTATGTTGAAAGTTTTCCGTTTCTCTTTAATGGATAGTGCTAAGGATTGGTTATATTACTTGCCTCCCGGAAGTGTCACAACTTGGAATGGGTTGAAGAAACTCTTTCTAGAGAGATATTTTCCTGCGTCTAAGGCTACTCAAATTCGCAAGGAGATTTGCGGAATGAAGCAAAATGTGGGAGAATCCTTATATGATTGTTGGGAACGATACAAGAGGTTGGTGGAAAGCTGTCCTCATCACCAATTCAGCGACGCTATGATTATCCAATACTTCTATGAAGGACTCCAATCAAGCGATAGGAACCTTATTGACGCTGCGGGTGGTGGTGCATTAGTGAGCAAGACAGTGGCACAAGATAGAGAGTTGATTGAAAACATGGCAGCAAACTCCCAACAATTCTTGAGTTGTGGCTCGGATGTGCTTCTTAGGAGAGTAAATGAAGTGAGCGAGGTAGAGGAACTTCGTCAACAAATGGGTAACATAACAACAATGCTACAACAAGTTTCAGCTGCGGTGATCCCAAGTTCGCATCAAGGGTATGAAGAAGCCAATGAACAAGCTAACGTGGTCTTTCCAAGTCAGCAAAGACGGTATGATCCTTATTCCAACACTTACAATCCGGGATGGAGGGATCACCCCAATTTTAGCTATGCGAACAAGCAAGGAGCGGTTCAACAACCTACTTTCAACAATTCGGGTGGATTTCAACCTCAACAACAACAATTCCAGCCGCGTCAATAATTTCAACAACCACAGCATTCAATGCAAAATCAAGGCTCCGATATCGATACAAATCTTTAAACAATGATGCAAGGCATTTCTTCTATGTTTAAGGATAGCCAACAAGAGACTAAGAGTGCGATAAAGGATTTGCAGACTGAAATGGGTTCCATGGCTACTGAGTTGAACCAAGTGAAGGCACAAATTGGTGGGAACTCCCTTCTCAACCTATCAACCCAAAAGAGGGTGTCAATGCAATTACGTTGAGAAGTGGTACAACACTTGTGCAACCCGAAGTTCTTTGATTAGGGCAAGGTGGAAACACCAAAGGAACCTGTTTTGGAGGAGAAGAATGAGGATTCTCCCCAAACTTCTGAGGTACCTATTTCTAACTCTAAAACTCCAGTTTCTACTTATGTTCCTCCTTTACCTTTTCCTCGCATATTTGCAAGTTCCAAGAAGGAGGCACTAGAAAAGGAGATTTTAGACGTTCTTAAGAAGATTCATGTGAACATACCACTCATAGATGCAATCAAGCAAGTTCCAAAGTATGCAAAGGTGTTGAAGGACTTGTGTACCAATAAGCAAAGGCTCAAAGGTAATGAAGTTCTAAGTGTGGGGGAGAATGCCTCGGCAATCTTACAACACAAACTCCCACTAAAATGCAAGGACCCGGGTAGCTTTGACATTCCCGTCACAATTGGTACCACTACATTTAAGAAAGCTATGTTAGATTTAGGTGCATCCGTAAATGTTATGCATGCATCTATTTATAACTCACTTGATTTAGGTCCTCTTAAAAAGGATGGAATTGTGTTGCAATTAGCTGATCGCTCTAATGTATACCCAATGGGTATTGTTGAGGATGTTCTTGTGCAGGTTAATCAACTTGTATTTCCAGCTGATATTTGTGTCTTAGAGATGGATGAAGATTCACCGGACTCGTCTCTTCCATTGCTACTTGGGCGTCCCTTCATGAAAACGGCGAAAACCGTTATTGATGTTGACAAGGGAACGCTGACTATGGAGTTTGATGGAGAAATAATACGTTTCAACATTTTCGAGACTATGAGATATCCCAGTGATATCCACTCTTGTTTCTCCGTTGATGTGATGGACACATTGGCGCAACAAATGTTTGAGTTGAATGGCGCTGATTCTTTGGAAACCGTGCTCACTACACCTATTGATAACGGTTTGGAGTATGGTGATGAGATTAAGGAAACCATTGGTTCTCTTGACTCATTACCGGAAAAATCTGCACTTAAGAATGTTTCATATGTTTTTTTACCTCGCAATGATGAAAAACTTGCACCTTCAATTGTTAAATCTCCAAAGTTAGAATTGAAACCTCTTCCTAGTCATTTAAAGTACTTGTACTTGGGTGACAATGAAGAGTTACCTGTGATTGTTTCTAACGAGCTTAGTGAATTACAGGAGCAAAAACTTCTAAGGGTGCTAAGGAAGCACAAGACGTCCATAGGATGGACAATTGCCGATATCAAGGGTATAAGCCCTGCCGTTTGTATGCACAAGATCCGTTTGGAGGACGATGCAAAGCCTACAAGGGAAGCGCAACGTCGTTTGAACCCTCCCATGATGGAAGTTGTGAAAAAGGAGATACTCAAGCTTTTGGAAGTGGATGTTATCTACCCCATATCCGACAGCAAGTGGGTGAGTCCGGTATAAGTTGTACCAAAGAAATAAGGTGTGACGGTGGTGGAGAATGATAAGAATGAACTTGTCCCAACTCGTGTGCAAACCGGTTGGAGGGTTTGTATTGATTATAAGAAATTGAATGCCACTACTAGAAAAGATCACTTTCCATTACCTTTTATTGATCAAATGCTTGAACGTTTAGCTGGACACGCTTATTATTGCTTTCTTGATGGCTATTCAAGTTATAATCAGATTGTGATAGCGCCGGAGGATCAAGAGAAAACCACTTTCACTTGTACTTTTGGTACTTTTGCTTATAGAAGGATGCCTTTTGGCTTGTGCAATGCTCCAGCTACCTTTCAAAGGTGTATGGTAAGTATCTTTTCAGAATATGTTGAAAACATAATCGAAGTGTTCATGGACGACTTTAGTGTCTTTGGTGATTCGTTTGACCTTTGTTTGAACAACTTGTCACTAATCCTTGAACGATGTGTTGAAACAAACCTTGTGCTGAATTGGGAGAAGTGCCATTTCATGGTAACTCATGGCATAGTTTTATGCCATATAATATCTTCTAAAGGCTTGGAAGTTGATAAATCTAAGATAGACCTTATTCGTGCTCTAACCCCTCCCACTACGGTGAGGGAGATACGTTCTTTCCTTGGTCATGCAGGTTTTTATCGTAGATTCATCAAGGAATTTTCCAAGAAAGCATCACCACTTTGCAACTTATTGCAAAAAGATGTGGTTTTTAACTTTGATGAGAAGTGTGTGGCGGCATTCAATCGTTTGAAAGAACTTTTGATTTCAGCCCCTATCATTAAACCACCGGATTGGAGCAATCCTTTTGAGCTCATGTGTGATGCAAGTGATTATGCGGTTGGTGCGGTGCTTGGGCAGCGTGTGGGGAAGATACCTCATGCTATTTATTATGCTTCTAGAACGTTAAATGAGGCCCAACAAAACTACACAACCACTGAAAAAGAGTTATTAGCTATTGTTTTTGCTTTAGAATAGTTTCACTCTTATCTAATTGGTACAAAAGTTATTGTATTTTCTGATCATGCAGCACTTAGGTACTTGCTTACAAAGAAAGAGGCGAAACCGAGGCTCATACGATGGATTTTACTCTTGCAAGAGTTTGATATTGAAATCAAAGACAAGAAAGGAATCGAGAACACCGTTGCGGATCACTTGAGACGTCTTGCTGTGGACAAGAAAGCTATCCCATTGCGTGAAAGTTTCTCGGATGAGCAACTATTCTCAATTGCTTTTGGAGAACCATGGTACGCTGATATTGTTAATTACTTAGTGTCTAAACAAATCCCAAAGAACTTGTCTCGTGCTGAGAGGGACAAACTTAAGAAGTTAGGAAACCAATACATATGGGATGATCCATACTTATGGAAACATTATAGTGACCAAGAAATACGAAGGTGTGTTCCCGAATCTGAATTTAACTCTATCTTGTCTTTTTGCCACTCATATGCATGTGGAGGACACTTTGGGAGCAAGAGAACCGATCTCAAGGTACTAGAATGTGGTTTCTTTTGGATAACTTTGTTTAAGGATGCGCATGCATTTTGTATTACATGTGATAGGTGCCAAAGAACAGGCAATCTAGGAGCCCGAAATCAAATGCCACAAAATATTATTCAATTTGTTGAAGTCTTTGATGTATGGGGAATTGATTTTATGGGTCCTTTTGTCAATTCTAATGGAAATTATTATATCTTGCTTGCTGTTGATTATGTCTCGAAATGGGTGGAAGCTAAGGCCACCCCAACTAATGATTCTAAAGTTGTTTCAGATTTTGTGCAAGCAAATATTTTTGCAAGGTTTGGAATTCCAAAGGCTATAATTAGCGATGGAGGTTCACATTTCAAAAACAGGTTTTTGCAAAGCTTGTTAAAGAAGTACAATGTGTCGCATAGGATTGCAACACCATACCATCCACAAACAAATGGACAAGCCGAGGTCTCCAACCGAGAGGTGAAATCCATTCTCGAGAAGACGGTGAATCCAACAAGGAAGGATTGGAGTTCGCTCCTCAATGATGCTTTGTGGGCGTATAGAACCGCGTACAAGACACCTATTGGGATGTCTCCCTTTAGGCTTGTTTATGGTAAACCTTGTCACTTACCCGTTGAAATTGAGCATAAGGCGTTTTGGGCTATTAAGCAATGCAATATGGAGTTGGATGGTGCTGGAAAGCAAAGGAAGTTGCAACTTCAAGAGTTAGAAGAGATTCGCAATGATGCATTTGAAAGCTCAAGGATTTACAAGGAAAAGACGAAGGTATTTCATGATAATATGATTACAAAGAAACAATTTTGCATTGGTCAGAAAGTGCTTTTGTTTAATTCTCGTTTGCAATTATTTCCGGGTAAACTAAGGTCACGTTGGATTGGACCTTTTATTGTGACTAATGTGTTTTCTCATGGTGCAGTTGAAATTCGTAGTTTGGCTACCGGAAATGAACTTAAAGTGAATGGGCACCGGTTGAAACCATATTATGAGAACTTCTCTTCGGAATTTGTGGAAGGAGTGAACCTTGTGGAAGTGTTCCCTCTGGAGGAGTCTTAGCAAACAAGGAGAACGTCGGGCTGACGACTTTAAACCAAGCGCTAAGTGGGAGGCAACCCACCGGTTTTGTATCTTTTCCCTTTATCTTTTTCTTCTTTATGCATTTTATCTTTATTTTCTTTGCTTTTGCATATTATTTGCGGAATTTCCCACCTCGAACTTTCTTTGGATGATTCAATTTTACATTGAGGACAATGTAAAGTTTAAGTGTGGGGGAGCATTTATATGTTTGTATAGTGTGTTTTAGTAAAAAATAAATCAGAAAAATAGAAAAACCAAGAAAAATTTGTGCTTTTTGAACTCAAAATCTAGAAACTTGTGCCTTTAGGATGACACCATTCGTGGATGGAACCATTTTGAATGCAGGAGTTGAGGAACTAATTAACTAAAAGGGACGAACATAGCTCAGAAATCACAAATAACATGATAGTTGTTACCATATCTCGGAATATCACCATATCACATTCTTTTTATTTTTCCATATTTATCTATTGTTCTCTAAGTGCTTTGGTGGGTCACTAAAAATCGAGTTGTTATTACTGCTAGGATGAAATAGAGTTATTGAGTTACTAGAAGAAAAATAAAAAAAAGAGACCGACCAATTAGACCAAACGGAATAAAAGACACTTGGATAAAGCAATATGTGTGTGTTCTCCCTGTCTCCGTCGCCCTAAACAAGCGTGGAATGCAGGATCCAAGGGAACTATCGTGTAATCTGCTGACAAGAATCATGCGCTTGGATCCAGTTTGATCCAATCATGTTGTCTAAAAAAAAAAAGTGAAAAAAAAAAAGTTTTATATTGGTTGAATAAAGTCACTTATGGTTCCCTTGTATATGTCAGTGAGTTGATGTAGAATTCAAACCAAGTAGCTCAATCCAATAGGCATAGGTTTATCTTGGCAGTGACCTTCGAACATATGGGAAACATCGATCACTTGTGAACATTCGCCAACATCTACATCTTTATCCATCTTCTTAATCTTTTCATTGTGATTGTGGTTGTTAGTTTCCGAGTATTGTGGATTGTTTGACTATCTAATTAGAGTTTATTTACTAATATATGAATTGAATTTGCAAGGTACCTCCTCCTGTAGTCATTTTGGATTCGTTCATTGATTTGTCACAAATAGACGGAGTTGGAAATATAGGTTTTGTAGGCAGACCTCTTGTAAACCTTCACGAGACTAAAACTGTTCCACTAGGGACACTTAGGGGTTTAAAGGCTTGTTATTTATGCTTAAAGTGACCGTAGGCTCGACGAGACGGAGTTGTGTATGTTTTAGAATTATTTTGTTTGATTTGCTCGAGGACTAGCAAAGTCTAAGTGTGGGGGAATCTGATAGGTGTCTAAAACACCGTATTATTTATCTATTGTTTACGCTTTCTCTGGTTTTTCTTGTAAATTATGTATCTTATATTCTGTTTTTTGAGTATTTAGGTACTTTGGAGTCATTTGGAACAAAAGAAGAAGAAACAGTGCAAGAGTCTCATCTCATGTGTAGCTGCTATTGGATGCGGAGTATTTCTCATCATTTTCTTTTATTTCTTCATCTCTTTCTGAAAAGTATGTCGGTTTTAGTGATGCAATTTCTGTCTGAAAAGCACGACAACTTTAGTGATGACTCTCATTGAAGAGAAGAAGTGAATATGAGGAGTAAAAGACGGTTCTTGTTGGTGGAAGGCGGAAGAAAGCGTTCAAATGGAAGGAATAGACAAGAAGGGCCAAAGCGTCAATTCCTGTACCACTACTATTGGAAGCGGAGCTGATTCGAACCAAGCCAACGATAAGTGACAACTAATGCATCTTAGTCTAGAGAAGCAAAGAGAAGATGTTGGTTGCCATTATCTAAGGAGGGTGCATAAATCATTTTTTGGTTACCCCTTATCTACTTCGCATGAGTGGGGTTAACCAATTTCAATTCCTACACTAACCTAAATTTCAGAGAAGAATTTCTTCTCATTACCACACCTGGATTTCAGAGACAACAGAAGCTAGCCATGGCGGCTGCTGTAAGAGTAAATGGAGATCGAGAGTATGAGAGGGCTTATGAGAAATCACAGAGATGGGTTTGATGCTGTTGTCATGGGGATTCTCATGGGATGTTGAACCTGGAAGAAAAACACAGGTGGTCTGAGCTCATGAGAGTTGTTGGGTCTATGTAGTGGCTGAAAATTACAATCGAAGAAGTGAACTTTGCTCAACTTCAGAATTGATAGGAAGAGATTAAGACAGGGAATTGGAGGCTGAGAAGAATGGATGCATGGGTTTTGTGTGATTGCAGGGAAGGAGTTGATTCGTTTTCCTCAAAATATAAACAGTGCATAGCCATCATTAGACACAGCAAATGTTCGATTAAAGGCCTGAGAGATCAATTCACGTTTTGTTGCCAACAGTTGGCTATTCCAGGCTTTCCATTAGCTAGCCATGAATCTGTGGGTCGTATATGAAGAATGAGAACATATTTTGCAAGAATGAAGTAAAGGAGCAACCAGTTCGCTATTTTGTGGAGCTGTTAACCATGGTTCAATTCTAAGTACAGGGAACAACGCAAAGAAGAAATAATTGGAGTTGGATTCCGGTTATCACGACGCTGCAGTTAGGGTGTGCTGTATATCTGAAGTTACAGGAATGATTGCAACTATTGGTGAGGAAATGGATTTGAGCAAAATATGGACTAGGTGGCTATGTGGCTGTGGGTTGAACTGAAATTGGAGTGATGCACTGCAGATTTTCAGGTCAAGGTTATGTGAACAGTCAGTCAAAGTTGCTGGTGTTATTGCAATGAAGCTAACCAGGGAAGAAGTGAAGATGTTGCTGGCACCTGATATGAGTTCAAGGTGGTAGCTGCAATGGTGGTGACTATGTTGTGGCTTAATGCAATGCAGAGATGCTGTTGGGGTTGAGATGGTTGGGCAGATATGGAGCCGGTAGAGAGAATAGTTGATCCTGTGTTGCTGGTACTTGGCATTGCTGGTAAGAGTTTCAAGAGCAAGCTGAGTCACAGGGATGTAGAGGCAGTGGTTTGCAGCCACAGATGAACTGCAGTATTGAAGAGGGGTATATGAGCTTGAAACGGCAGTTGCTAGTGTTGCGATGAAGGAAGTTTGAGAAGCAAATGATTGATGTGGCTAGAATGTTATGAGAAGGTGAACTAACTGAGTATTGGTAGTAGCAAATGGGTGTGCAACAGTTAGTGGCTGTGAACTGGTGGTGATCAGCTGAGATGAAAAAGAGTGTTGTTGGCCTGACATGGAAGCTCAGTAGACAGACTGAATGGGAGTTGTGCTTAGTTCTGCGAAGGAAAAGAATGGAGCTGTAAAGTGAAAGCTGCAGCTCAATGCAGTGAACACCAACTGGGTATGATGCAGTAAAGTGGTGTGTGGCTAATTGTTGGTGCTAGGCTTGTGGGATCGCAGAGCAGTGGAGAAGAGGTTGTAGTTGCAGGTGGTCGTATTCGTGAACATTACAGGAGCAGATGAATGAACTGAATTGCATGAGATGGAGCCGCAGGGACCGAGGTGATGCTGTAAAGAGTTTGCAGAGAATGTTAGAAATAAATGCAGTGGTTTAGTGGTGTTGGTATGGTTCATAACAGCTTAAGAGGAGTGGATGCAAGTTGGGAAATAGTGTTGCAGGGCATGGATGCTGCTGTTGGAGTTGTTGTTATTGAGATATTATTGGCAATGGGATGGCTGGTGATGAGTTGGTCTTGCTGAGAGAATGGCTAGTGGTGTTGTGGTAATGGGTTTGATTGTTGCAAAAATGGGTTGGAGGCAGTATAGGTGTAGATGGTGGAAGACAATGGATTGCAGGTGCTGGGATTGTGCTGGTTCAGGTAGTTGTGTGCTGTGGAGTTGCCAAGTCTGCTGTAGTTGTGATTGTGTTTGGGTTCATTATAGAGATGCAGCTCCGGTAATGCCGAGAATGAGTGGATTTCGGCAGTGATTAATGCAGTGAGCTGGTAGAAGCTACAACAAAGGATACTGCAATATGATGGTGCAATACTGAACCTATGAAGGACCACTATGGTGCAACAGAGTTAGTGCTTTGCAATGGCTTTGGTATTGGCTTGACCAACTCAGCCAAGTCATATAGCTTACTCTGGCACTGACTCAGGTATGACTATATCTAGCCGATACTGCCGAGTTAATTCAGTTACCTGAGCTCCGGTCCGGTGCCGGATTCCGGCATAATTCAGCCGGAAACCCAGTTTTCCGGCGAGCTATTTTTGGCAGAGATTTTTACTGGGTTATTCTTACACGGATTTAATGGGCTTGGTGGACTTTTTAGTGGTGTACTTTGAAGACTTTGACCTATTTTTGGAAAGCAAAGGGGCTATAAAAAGAGAGTGTTTCTACAACTTGAGGGGATCACGTTTTATTCTATCCTTGGAGCAGAGAAGAGAACTACAACTAGGGTTTGCTTTCGTATTTAATATTTATCTCCTTTATTTGATTATTGATTATGATGAACTCCATAAATATGTGTAGCTAAATTTAATATTATTGGTTAAGGATGTAGTCCTATTTCTAAAACTTGTGCTTGATTAATGTATTAGTTTTCTCTCTTTGTTTTCGTTCAAATCTCTACTGCTTTTAATAATCACATGATTGATGTATTGTGATAGGATTTAGATGTTTGGTTAGTTAAGTGGCCAATTAATTGAACTTGCATCTTGTCCATAGCTATTTTAGGGTTTTTCATCGAGCGATAACCCCAAATACAAGTAGCATGATATGATTATAGTTTGTAGTGATACACTCTTATAATCATATGTAGAGTTTGACCATTGTCCGAATCGTTATGCGCAATGTATGACAATTGCATTGATTAGCCTATTTCCAAAACTTAATGCTCCTGGGAATTTAACTTGATTAGCGCAAGGCGTTAGGTTATTCTTTAGGTAGAATTCACATACGCAGCTCTAATGTGTGTGTTGATGAACTTAGGAAATTTTCAGATTATCTTGCTCTCTTGATTTTCTAGGCTTTTGATAATAAAAGAGATTAAATCGTAATTCTAATCATATATGCAAGCACATGTTTAAGATTGAAGATGAATTCCTTGACCAATATCTTTCTCTATTGATTACTTCCAACTATTTACTTTGCTTTTAATTTATTTTTATTTTACAAAAATCAGAAATCCCCCATCTTGGTTACTAATAAACTAGAAATTGATAACTACAATCGCCTCTCTGTGGATACGAACTCTTCCTTACTTTATACTTCATTCATATTTTGTTGAGTAAGAAAGTGAATTATTTTTGACGATTGACAACCGATCACTACACAGCTGGTCATGACAAATTCCATACACAAGACCAGCGACATTTTTTTTAGACCCGCTACACAGCTGGTCATAATAAAAAAATTCATGAAAATAGACCCGCCACACAGCTAGTCATGAATTACAAGGAAATTCCAGAAAAAGTAAAGTAAAAAGTTAACCTCTCCCCCACACTTAAACATTACATTTTCCTCAATGTAATTGAGTCATCCAACGTAAAATTAAGATGGAAAATTCATAATATGCAAAAAATAAACCAATAAAAATAAAACAAGAAAATAGAATTACCTACTGGAATATACATACAGGATTCTCCATATATCAACAACCTAAATATTTGGGGATCAACCCAGAGCACAATATATACAATTAATGACAATCTCACACTCTCGTTGTAGCAACATAAAGATATAGAGACTATCAAAAGGAAAGAACCACCCTCAAACCTAGTTTTTGCAAAGGATATATCGTCAGTAAAAAGAATTACCGACTCGATTGGTTCACTGGGGATGGGAACTGAAACGATCTGGGGAGTCGTGCACAGGCAAAGAGAAATCACGAGATGCAAAATAATCTAGTAATACTGGAGAAGCACGCAGTTCTAATCCAAAATTAGGAATCTTCTGAAAAGTTGTGTTAACTATTCTAGGTATATTAACTTCTCCACTGGGTTTGTGACCTTGTACTAAATCATCATCATAATCATAATCAACCAAGGAATCAATAGGAATATCACAATAAAGATGATAAAAAGAAACCTTATAGATAGAGTGTAATGTATCTAAGTCGTTAGACTTAACTACGGTCTCTTTGGAATTAACACATTCTTCATAAGCATCATTGTTATAGCACTGATATGTCACACCGTCTAAAAGAATGGTGTCCTCAATCCTAAACTCATTCTTTTGAATAGGCGAGTGATCATTAACACGATCAGGAGTTGGACTAAATACACCACCTTCACTTGGTATGAAAATTTATTCATTCCTATGATCACAACTATCAAGTTCATTATCATTCTCCATACACATTGATTCATTAGTTAAAGCGGTTTCATCATAAATATCAAGAGTATTAGAAATAAGAACTTGTCTCCTCGATAAGACTAAAATCTTTTACCAACTGCCTTAGTTGAGCAATCGATAAATCAGTTTGTTCAGCAAGTTGAGAAATATGAGCATGGGTTTTACTCAGCTCAGCAAAAAATAATTCATTAGCTTTGGTTTGTTCAACAATGTCAATATTGAGGCGTTCTAGCAAAGATAGTTGTGATGCAGATTGGTCACAATAAGATTGATCATCTCTCTCATACTATGACGGAGAAGTGTGTAAATAATAATTGGAATCAACACATTGTTGCTCATAACTAGGGTAAGGTTGGTAATGATCATAACCTTCACAAGGTCCGAAATGATCATACGTATGAGAATAATTCCAATCATTATTTACACACTCGGCAGGTTCTTGATAATGAGAAGGTGCATATGCATACTCCTCAGGTGAAGTATCAAATGACTCCTGTGTCTCAGCTCTTTTGGTAATATTCCAAAAAGCTATAAAAGAAGTCAACTCACTGGAAACCATTATATAAGGTAAATTTTTCCCAATAACTCACCTTGCAAAAGCTTTGTGAGAATATCAAGTACTTACTTTAGGCTTGTCGTTGACTCCAATCGCCGCTCTTCAGACTAAGGTACCTAAGAAAAATCAAATAAGCTACGTAAAAAGAACTAAAAATAAATATAAAAATAAAAGAAAAAAGAAAAATAAGCTATGTACAAAAAATAATAAATAAATAAATATGTACAAAATACCAACTACAATATTCCACAATCGCTCCTCGGCAGCGGCGCCAAAAATTGGTAGGATTCGGAGATGCCTACTTATATAATACCGCAATCGCACGGTGTCTAACTAGTAGACAGGGGCAAGTACAGGTCGTTCCCACGAAGAGCGGTGGAAATACTGTAATCAATAATTCTGATTGACTAACCAGAGATGTTGTTTTTGGATTTTTGAAAGAATTAAGGAATTAAAAATATGAAAACAAAAACTCAACTAAACTAAATTAAATACGACAAGAGAGAGCGTCGGTAACCAGGGTCAATGGATTCCGCTACTATTTCTAATTAAGTACCGAAAAGAATTCGAATTCCAAATACGAGTCTATATCTTTGTTCAATTGCAACACCTATTATTGGTATAACTTTATCTAATATGACTTGCATCTCCTAAGTATAACCCACCAAAGTATTCCAAGCATGGGCTATCAAATTATAACGACAAGAAAATTATTGAAAATATAATTAGTAGGTTCACAATTGTTATTTGCCTCGTCTAAGTATAACCCATCAAATGATTTAACCTAAGCATGGATTATCAAATACTATAACAAATTAAATTGCAAAACTATCACATTTATGCATTTAGGCTTTTGTATCGTACAAAGCCGATGAGACAACAACACATATTCTCTATAAAATCAATAAACCATGATTATTGGATTTTGAAATTCAATTCACATAACCTAATACCAAATTAATTCGAATTTATTTCATAATGGTCTATGCTTAAAAGTAGTTTTGTCCATAAAACCCTAGTTATAAAACAATCTAGCAATACATCAAAATAAGTTTCTCAAAACCCATAAAAATGAATAAGTCAAGATAGAGAGATTAAACCGAAGGAGTCATCGTCTTCTCTTCTCTTTGTAATGCTCAAATCTTTCGCTGCAACACTGTTCTTCTTGGCGGCCAAAGATTACTCTAGTCGCCGGCCTCTTTCTCTGTAGCCGCAGCTCTCCCCTTCTCGGAACCCCCCAATCTCCGTCTCTTTGATTCTTTATTAATGTTGCGAGAGTCTAAATATTAGACCTAGCAAATTTTCCTAGGCCCATCCATTCCGGTCCATTACTAGCTTCAAAACCCGACCACCAACTAACCCCATCTTCTATCTAGCCATCTCCAAATTCTGTCTATCTGTTGCCCTTTTCTTCCGCCACAGCAAACCAAACTCAACAGAAGCTTTCTTGTTTCGACGCCAGCTCAATTTCAATCAGTGTAGCAGCTTCTTTTATTCGAACAAACATCCATACAAACTACCCCATATGTTCACTGATTTCGCTCGACTTTCCATTTCTATGAGTACCCAACCTTACACGACCTTGTACCCATCATTCTCTTCCATGAAACCAATTCATCTAACAGCTTTCTCCGTCACTTCATTGTCAAACACCACCGATCACAGTAGACCATGGCATCAGTTCCATTGATATAAGCTCAGCCTCAGCACCATTTCCTGTCAGCCACCACACAAAAACAATATCTCCCGCACATATCTCCATCTAGCCATCACCAACTGTACCACTGCTCACTGACCATTTAACTTCAACTCCATTCCAGACCGACCACCTTCCTTCACCATCCATATGTAATCTCAGACCTTCAAAGTCCGGCAACAATGCAATCACTGAAGCCGGTAACATACAGACCACCTCCAACATCTGTCGCAGTTCAGGTACAGCACCAGTCTGGTTGCCAAGCTAAACTTCATCTCGCTTAACTGCTGACTACCGATTGCAATAGCTCAAGGTACATATCTATTTATGAACCCTTGAAAATTCCATCTTGCTGCTGTAATTTAGCACGACTTAACCACCTGCAACTATTCCCACAATCGAGAACCACCAGCACCACTGCCTATTTGTTCTAACGGAAACTCCATCGAGTAGAAGATCAATTCCATCTCCATTCTCGTACAGAACCACCACTTTCCTTTGATCCTGCACTTACTTCAGCCAACAATAACATATTCATCCTTCACTGTGTGTCCAACTCCCATGAACTAGGTTGCCAGTTGCCAAAAAGATCACAACTTCTACCAAAACTTCAGCCACAAACAATGAGCTCAATCTCTGAATATTTTACACCGACTGCACAGCTCCATTCGAGCCGTCGGCACACCCATTCTAGTTCGTCTGCTTGAGTGCACATTGACAACTGTGTTACTCCATTTAACATTTGGGCCGTGAGAAAAGTAGTGGTGCAACACTAAATGGGCCTCCCAGTAACTCTTCTTCTTATGCTAAGATTCAGTTTGCTGCCATTTAACTCCTTATTGATCCGTTTATTATCCGGGTGATCAAAATAGCTCATACTTTCTACAGAAGCACTAAAATAATATTATTAGTCAAAATATTGAGCCTTTGCTAATGTAAATATGGGTATAAAATGTAGCACTCACGTGCTTATCATGGAGTCCTTTCGCATTCGTTTACGCTATACTTTCAATGCACCAACAATTCAGCGGAATGAAAAGCTTTTCTCATAGGATTGTCACTAGCCAAACAAGCAGGAGCCACACACCTGGAAGTAAGAGGTGACTTGAAACTACTGGTCACCATATGAACAGAGTATACTCACTCAAAGATGTAGCACTAGTCCCTTATAGAACTAAGGCGCAAAAGCTATTGAACTACTTCGTTGATGCAACCATAATTTATATTGGCCGAAATAACAACAAGCATGCCAATTGCCTAGCTACATTAGCTTCGAAATTGCAATTTGAAGGTTTGGAAGAGACTTTGACTGTAAAGAGGCGGACCGTAGCATCAACATGGCTTTAAAAACCTAAAGATGTTGAAACCGACGATTGGAAAACGCCGATTATTCAAGAACTTAACAGTTCACTTTCTCAATGAAAGGTTAGTCTTAAAACCCTAAAAAAAATCTTCATGCTCCATAGAGTGTTATACCATAGAAACTCAGATGTATCCCTGTCGAGATGTCTTGGAGATGAAGAAGCACAACTACAACTTAACCGCCTCCATGGTGAAATCTGTGGACAAACGTTAGTAGTGACTCTTTACCAACGTCTTCAACGCCTCGGATACTATTGGCTGGTTATGGAGACCCAATCTCGAACGCTCAAAATATCTTGTCCCAATTGTCAGACGCCACCACATAAATTGGAAATTCTTAACATTAATTATGTTGGGGACTGGCGAGAACCATACATCAACTATCTCCGCGACAGAGTGCTGCATGTTAACAAAAAGGATGCAGCCAAGATGAAGCACATAACCAAAAGATTCGTATTTCATGAGGGAATTCTATACCGCAAGAACTTTGGAGGAGACATGTTACGATGTTTAGCAAAGTTTGAAATCCCGACTATGTTGAAAGAGACACACGAAGGTGAACACCAAGGAAAGAAGAAGTTATTCCTCCAGGTGCATGCAAGGTATTACTTGCCAACTATGGAGGATGATACATCAGCGTTTGTTCAGAAATTTCACGAATGTCAAACTCATTTGAATCTCATCCACACACCTTGTACTCCCCTTTATTCAGTAAGTAGTCCATGGCCTTTCTATAGCTGGGGACTTGATGTTATTGGGAAAATCAATCTACCATCTTCAAAGCAGCATGAGTATATCATAACTGCGATGTAGTACTTTACCAAATGGGTCGAAGCTATTCCTCTCAGGGGAACCAGTGGAGCGACTATTGCAGCATTCATTAAGGAATACATCATTTTTCGGGTTGGCGTACCGAAGCATATCATTACTGATAATGGTACTCCCTTTACCAACAAGAAAGTACGAGAATTGCTCGAAGAATATGGAGTTAAGCAAGTCTTCTCTACTCCTTACTACCCTCAAGGGAATGGGCAAGATGAAAGCACCAACAAGACTTTGATTCGAATTCTCAGTTGGATAGTGCATGATAATTCCAGGACGTGGAATGAATAATTACCTATGGCATTATGGGCATATTGGGAGTGTGGATGGGGAAAAACGATTCGCTAGTTTTTTAGGGAATTGAAGAGATGGACGTGTTGTCGAGACTCCTCAACCGAGCAAACTGCTTAACCTCACACAGATGAACTGCAAAGGGAGTGCTTAGATTCGAGAGATCAATCTATAGGACTCCGGCCTAAACCAAGTCAATGGACGTTCCAGAGTTAATTCGGTCATAAAGAGGGAGATGGGTTAATCTATAGGAGGGAAGCTGAAAATTGTGTGGGATCCGTGATGATCAAGAATTGTGGATGTGTTGTGGGTTTCTGCAAAATATGAATAAGTTCAAATATTTGAGAGAGTGTCGCTCACACGATGATTCTTGGTTAAACGATGGATTGTCTGTTCAATATCTCGTGGATTTTCTGTGTTGTTTTTTCGTTGTTTGAATCATGGATTCGAGGACTTATTTATATTGTCAGAATGGTGAACACATTGATCCCAGTAAGTGTGACGTTTCTTGAGTGAAAGAGTGGGAAAGTGAGAGATCGTGGTAAAGTCAATTGCATGTCGTGTGGAGACTTGACTGATCGTGCACCTACTACTTTGCTAACTCCTTCAACCGTTTGCACGACTTACTCATATTTATCGTCGTGGATGAACACACGTGCCGTAGGCCGGCAGACCAAAACCCTAAGTGATATCCCCCCATGTGAAGTGATTGGTGTCCCACGAATCGTGGAGTCTGTAAGGCAAACATGTATTTAATTAGTCAGTTGTTGACTAATTAGACAATGAGTCTAGGTTTTGTTGAATTGAGCATGATTGACGAATACTTAGTGACTCATGAATGTTAATATTGCTCGTCGGAACAAATATTGGAAATTCGATGAGTTGTTGAATATTGAGTTGCGATCAATATTCGAGTTGCCCAATTCGGAAAATTACTGAATATTGATAAGTTACTGAATATTGATAGCTGGATCAATATTCGAGCAACTAAGCAAGTATTTGCTCAATTCTACGAATTACTGATAAATTACTGAATATTGAGAGTTGGATCAATATTCGAGCAACTGAGCAAGTATTGATCAATTCGACGAATTATTCATTGGTGACATGACCCAATAAAATATTAATTAAAATATTGGTAGACTACCAAATATTACATAATTAATCCAGATGTTGATTGCTGGATCAACATAAATTTATTAGTGTTTGAACTTGCTCAGAATGATGATTTTGTGGAGCGTTTGTTCGAAACCCTAATTTTTGAGCAATTGTTCGTCAATTGATGAATTGCTGAAAGTAGGTCATGAGTGAGGGAGGGACCTACCACATGGGATGATGGACGACCATGTGATGCCCGAGTGCTCGAGTGAGTGTGCACCAGGGTCCTTGGTTGACCGGTTGGTGAAAGAATGATGATAAAATGCCGATTTCATCATTTATTAAAATAATGCTCGTATAAGCATTAGGTAATAAAACCTAATTTATGGAGAAGTAAGGGACTGATCAAGAGGGCGTGAAACCATCCCTTGGTGGTCGTGGGACCAGCTAATGGTCGTTTGAGCAAATTCCAAGTTGGTTGGAAAGAGTTTGGACCCAATATGAGCAATTGAGCAAATTAGGTCAAAATTATAAGAATGTGTGGGACCGGCTCTTTGCAAGCCTTAGGACCGGCCTTGGTCGGTCAAGGAATCATGCTCGTGTCACCATTATGTCCATGTCTCAATCCTGAGAGTTTTGGCACTTTTTGATGTGCGTTTGAGCAATATCTTGGATTTTCAGAAGAGTTCGATCTTTGACTGAAATTATTGATTTTGATCGAATGATCAAGTAGAACTTTGATCGTTTGATAAAAATTTGGAAAATATTAAAATAATAATATTTATATTATTTAGCGTGAGTATCCATGTGACCATTTGACTTTTTGGCTTTTTCATGGTTTGGGCAATTTTTGAGAAAATATGAAGAAACCATGATTTTTTGTTCAAATGGAGGAGTTTCATGAGATGCGGGAAATAATAATTATGAAAGACTAGTGATTGCAAGGTGTGGGACCAACCACGGCTAGTGCATGGCCGGCCGTCCAGGTAGCCAGGTCCCATGATACTTTTCCCTATTTTATATTATTATTTTTCATGAAACCGTGAAACTATGGAGAAACCATGAGTTTTGTTGAAACGGGGGAGTTTCATGAGATTAGGGAAATAACGATTATGAAAGACAAGGGATTGCAAGGTGTGGGACCGGCCACGGCCAGGGCATGGCCATCCAGCTAGGTTGCCCTTTCCCGCAACACCTTTCCCTATTTTATATTATTATTTATCATGAAACCATGAAAATATGGAAAAACCATGAGTTTTGCTCAAACAAGGAAAGTTGCTAGAATGAAGGAGTTTTCATGAGTTCATGAAAATAATAAAATAAGGAAAAATAATGTAAGAGGCATGGGACCGGCCACGGCTAGGGAATGGCCGGCAGGCCGGTGGGCTCGGTCCATGAGCGCCTGTTTATTATTTTAATATTACTATTTTCTCTCTCCTGTCTTGTGTAGGATTTCTCATTTGTCCATATTTTCGAATGTTCGTTCGTGCATTCGGGTGCTCGTTTGTGCATCACTGTCAAGTACACTTGCACCATTTTCTTGGGTCTTACTCAGTTATGGTCCAGATGCCATTGTTGAGTATTTATTACTAATTCATGAAATTCAGTGGAGAATGATTCACGAAATCTAGTAATCAAAGTGAGTAGTTTTTTATTATCAATCCATAAGATCATCCTTGAATTCGCCCATGAATTCAGAATAATAAAATGAGCATTACATAGAATTGTGGATTCGACCATAGAATCAGAGTAATTAATTATTACCATTCCATGAAATCAGTCGTGGATTCGACCATGAACTCGGAGTAATGAGATTAATCTATTAGCATTCCATGAGATCAGCCATGGATTCGATCATGAAATCGGAGTAATGAGATAAAATATATTATCTTCTAGGAATTCAGTGGTGAAAGTCAGGGTAGAATTAATCTATTGCAGAAGGGATATTATCCAGTTAAAGCGGCACACCTGTTCTGAAAGGTGCATAGTTAGGAGACAGCGAGTGTTGCCGATGTCTGAAGGCGTTTTTCTCTCAATCTTACGGAGAACCGACTGGATCTATACACGGTCTCTCTACATAGTCAGGGAACAGTGAGAGTCACCGACGTCCTGAAGGCATTATTGCTCTCAATCTTACGGAGAAACGCCCAATCATTCTTCTATGTAGAGGCAAATCTCTATGTAGTCAGGGAACAACGAGTATTGCATACGTCCTGAAGGCGTTAATCCATCTCAATAAACAATTATTTATGGAGGACCTCCCAATCGTTCTTCTATATAGAGGGCACGATGAAATGCGTAGCATCGAACGCTCAGCAGGTGGGAGGCCTTTCGAGAATCATATTCATCATGGCTCTAGATCAGAGATCGTGAAAACAGTTCACGGATCATAAAATATGAATCGTCACATGCATTACTGAAGCCGGGTCAGAAACATGCAGTATCATGATTTTACTATTTTGACCTTTGTCGAAAATCCTCCATCTACAGGGAGGAACCTAGGAGCTTTACTGGATTTTATCCTTATTCACTTGTCTATGGCACTGACGTGATTATCCCAGCAGAGATCAAGATCCCATTGGCTAGGATTGCAGCGACAACTAGAGTCCAATGGAATGAGACCGAAGCATCGAGCTCCAGAATAGCGGAATTAGACACTCTGGATTCTAGGAGAATTAAGGCAGAAGAGCACGCTCAGGCGTACAGGAAAAATATCTCCAGAGCATACAATAAAGCTGTAAAAACTCGAGTTTTTAGAATAGGATATCTGGTTTTAAAGACAACCAAACACATTCAATAAGACATGTCCGCACCAAAATTTTCCCCAAAATGGGAAGGTCCTTATGTGATCACCAAAGATTATAATAGTGAGTACTACAAGATTGTGAAGGAAGATAGAGGCAAATTGGAGGCAGTCATCAATGGAAAATGGCTCAAGGCATACTACGACTAATCAATATTCCATCCCTCACAGTCTCATGATACGATCAATCAGGCATTTTTCGTTTCTCTCATATCTGAGTTATCAAAGTTTTTCATTTACTTTACAAAACCTAATGCAATTCATTTTCCAAAAAACAATGTTCAAAATCCAATACAAAAATAGAACAACCAAACGTTCTCATGCCTACTTATTCAGAAAATAATAAAATAATAACATGGCTCAGAGAAGTCCATCTAGCAAGTTGTAGTTCCTTGAAAGCATCATTTTTAGTCTATTCTGATACCTCTCAGTCCTACTCTTCAAGTCTTGGATTGCCTGTTCCACCTTCTCAGATTCCGCATCCAGAGCCTTTTCCTCCTCTAAGATAGCTTTTGCAGCAGGAATGACATTAGCAATGATACCGGCTCGATCAACTTTGATAATATCAAGGCGCTGCCGCAATCAGCCCATGTTGAACTCCATGGATTCACAGGTAGATACCATATTTTCCCACTTTTCAATAGTTAATTCGGCGACATCACGAATGGATGTACCTTCCATCTCTGTGACCATGGGTAGAAGATAGTTCACCGTAGTAACCATAGCATACGAACAATTCCTCACTAGACACCATGTTTTTTTTTTACTTTTCAATAGTTTATTCGGCGACATCACGAATGGATGTACCTTCCATCTCTGCGACCATGGGTAGAAGACAGTTCACCGTAGTAACCATAGCAGAAGAACAATGTCGCACCACGTTCCTAGTGGCAATGTGTCCATACCTTCTCCATATTTTTGTGTTCAAAGGCACAAACTACTTCTATACTAAGAACTCACCAACAGTCCGATAACTAGAAGATAAATACTTCATGTGAATATCAAAATTCAAGCCCGCATTGGAGTACTCGTAGGAGGAGATACCCGAATCATCGTCCTCCAAGTCTACAGGGATCTTTAGACTGTTTGTAGATCTAAAGATGATCTTGTGATAATCCATTATTAACAGACTCTGTTCTGTGCGTGATTGATCACAAGAGATTCAAGTTGTTGTGCGCAGGTGTTTATTGAAGATCTAAGAAGATTTGAAGACAAAGAAGACTTTGAAGATTTCTGATTTGGGTTTATAATCTTTGGTGTGCACAATACTTGTTTCGGTAAAAGAGGATCCAACTATAATCGGTTTATCCTTGCAGTAGATTGGATTGATTAGTTGTGTATATTGGCATCATTACAATTCTTTGTGATTAAAAGTATTGATTGCAAAATCTTAACAATTATTTCAGAAAGTTGTAGATAAGATAGATATAAGAAACTGACGAAGGAGTTATTGAGATAAATAGAAGAGCCTTTGTCAAACTCATATCACTTGGTTGAAAAGAGTTGATACCAAACAGATTTATTGTTCCTTTACTATTTGGAATACGAACCAAAGGAATTGTTCCAAGTACGTGACTTATTACAGGTCGGAGGCGTGGGAATACAGATGGAAATAGGTGAACTATAGGTTTAGTTGCTTGGTCTCAACTATACGAAGTTGGTTTGATTTTGTATAGCGGCTTAATACTGAGAGTATTCAATTCTAGACAAGGTCCCGGGGTTTTTATGCATTTGTGGTTTCCTCGTTAACAAAATCTTGCTGTGACATTTACTTTTATTTTCCTCAATTATAATTGTTGTTATTATAATTTAAAATAAATTACACAAACGTTAATTCCTATTTACTTGATAGCAATCCTATTGTGTTTGGTTAAGTCTGAACCTCTTATCAAGTAAACATACTTAATTATTGTATTGTCTCGATCTCGTATCCATAGACGATCAATCTAAGGGTGAACTGATTAGTTGTATTGTCTCGACTCAATCTATAGACAACTACTTTCGGAGAAAGGACTTATACGTGGAAAAGTTTTAACTTGAGGTATATTTGGGTACCCTCGCCTTTTCAATTGGTATCAGAGCAAGAAAACAAGAAAAGATCTAACAATCTGTGTTTGGTGCGATCCATCCTATAAGAAAATGAATCTTATGAATGATTCAGTTAACGTGATGGCAGGATTAGATGACTCAAAGCTGTTTGAATCAAAACCAAACACTGAAATTGTTGAATCGCTTCGATCCAAATAATTTTGGACATTCGACGAATGTCGCTTATATCTTAATCTCACAGAAGATGCTTCTAGCAAAATCGACAGAAAATTATCTGAATTTGCGGAAATGGAAAAGCAACTCTCTGACTTAAAAATGAGATTAATATATTTGAACAAAAGGAAGCTGAGTCACTATCTAAAACACTCAAGATTCTTGAAAACTCTAGTAGAGTTCAAAATGAGGTTGATAAGTTTCTCAAAGAACTGGACAACTCAAAGAAAACTAATAATTCTAAAGGAAATCAATTCATTCATGAGTATTTGATGAATTACACCTAAGAAGAATTTTATATTCTTCAAGAAGACTCTATCTATAACTCTTCAGAATAATTATCTCTTGAAGATTATAATAACTCAGATATAGTTTGTGAGCCTACTGAAACTAGTCTTGACTTGTCCAGTGAAATTTCATTATTTGATAATTTCATGTCAACACCTAGTTTGTCCGAGTTGTCAAAACCTGAACAACTCAATATTGGTCAAGGAACTGGTTATTGGTTATTCCTTATCATGTTTCAGTATTCGGTGTTTGCTACTATTCGGATCCAGATCCAGATCCAAATATAAAATGGGTTTGGTGATATAAACAAAGAAGGATGTTCTTTTCTCTTTCTCTTTCTTCTTTGGTTCCAAGAGAACCTTGACAGTCCAAAAGAGTTCAAAATTTCTCTCCTTATATTCTTTGCATGTCTGATTCAAATGGAGAAACTTGTGACAATTCATTCCACAACTCAAAAGGAACCAAGGGTCATTCTTAATTCGTTCAAATTCATCCCAAGGAAGAAGATTTAACACTTAACAGGCTATTTCGATTGTAAGTGGTTCTCTACTCTACTTGTTGATTCAATGGAAAATAGAACTAGGAGAAGTAGGAATTTTGTTAGAGGAGAAGGGTCAAGTAGGAACTCCATGCTCTACTCTAATTTGAATATCAATTATGAAAATATGCCTAGTCTTATTTATGATGTTGGTTCTCAAAATTATTTTGTGGATGATGAATGTGCTACAAAATACGGTTCAATCAAATAACCCATCATGGAAATGTTATTTGTTAATGTTTCGGATATGAATTATATGAATTTTTTGAATCAACGTGAATGGGGTATCATTCATGAGAGTTCTTTCAAGGCAACATCGGACCTTGTCAAGCTCTTCTTTGCTAATATGCATGAGATGAACTTTGAAGGATGCACTTTTCATACTATGATCGGTACAACATCTTTCGAAATCAACAAACAAGTAATTTCGGAACTAATTCTCTGTCCCTACATAAATACTTTCTTACCATGTTCGGATAAGAGGTTTAGAGTTAAGAATGATTTTATTTCATTGAAAATTGGAGGAATATGGTCAGGTAATTCATTACTCCTTCACAATGTTGAATTTCATTTAAAAGTATTTGGAAAACTTGTTACTGCAAATTTGTGTCCTAGTAATATGCATAAAACCAAGTGGACTAGAGATGTTGCTGAACTTGTTTAATTATCTTGTCAATGGAGTCAAAAAAATTAAATGTTTGTGGTGTAATGATTACTATCCGAAAAGGTGGAAGAAGAACTCCTGGGTTTGCTTGTTTAATTACAAGATTATGCAGCTCCTTTGGAATTGTGTAGCCAAATGCCAAGGTGAAAGTCCCAAATAAACTAGGAGAACGAATCCTCAATAAAATGAGGGGACAAGTCTTCAATGATCTGCCTCCTATCAGAGTTGAAGGAGATCCACAATCTCTCAAGAGAAAACTAGAGAGGAAGAAAAACTGTATTATCAACCTGATTGATCATGCTACAGGAATACATCCAAATCTCACCTATGCTCTGAATGATATCTCTGACAGTTACCGAAATACCTCCTCTAAATAAGAAGAATACACTGATTTGGACATTTTTGACTAGTGTCTGATACTGAATATGTAATATTATGTACATTATTGTAGAACGCATGTAAGAACTGTTTCCTTTTTGGTACATTTCTTAAATAAGGGTTGTAGAACTTTTGTATGTTTATGAGATGTTAGATTTCGGTTTTATTACCTTGATATTCGATCTCATAATGTTGTGAACCCTTATGGTTTGGGTGACTTTTTGATTTAGCAGGATTAAGTTCTAGCCCATGTTGGCAGGCTTTATCAAAGGATCATGAGGGGTTTTGTTAGAAACAATATGTGAAAAAGTCACAAAATGTTGAATCGGTTTTGGTTTAGCATAAAAGCATATGTGTTCGGGGGTTTTCAATTTTTGCTTGCAATAGTTAAAAATCGGTTTTCAACCTTTCTCTGGTAAAGGTTGGTTGTTGTTATTCTTTTTTTTTTGCATAAGAATGACAACATAATGATATTTCGATACCAATTATCCCTGGAAGAAGATGCAAACATATTGGAGAAGAGGATGCGAAATTTGAGGTAACAATCTTGTTAGTTAATTATTTTCCTGTTTAAGAAAAGCCTGATTTTATTGCGTATGTTTATTGCTTTTCCTTAACAAAATTTCGGTAAAATTGATGTTTCATTCCATTATGTGTGTGTGATTCAACTGGTTCCGGTTAAGAAAAACTTTTGTTATCTTGCTTTATTGTGTGGTATCAATTGTTTAGGCTTACAAAATTTCGGTATAATTGTGGTGCTTTAATGTTTATTTGTTTCAATTGCTTCCGGTTTAGGTGAATAATTATGAAAGTTGATTTATTTGGTTTGTATGAATTGTTTATGGCTTAACGAAAGAAAATGTTTATGGGATGAATTGTTTAGTCTGATTCGATTCCGGATAAGAGAAACTAAGTTAATTCTTATCTTAGTTAGACTTATCAAAGTGGAGGTTTCGGTTATTCAAGTCTAATCAAATGCCTTAACAAGAAATGCTAGTTAACAAACCTAGTATTTGTCTTGTTTAAAAGTTAAAAGGTCTAAGTTATATGTATAATTAGAACCTGATGAGAAAAATAGAGTTATCTTTATTTTAGTCTTATCGAATAAAATGATTGTATTTGTACAATCCGTAGGACCAGAATATCGCCATGATATTATTCTTGCGAGATTAACAACACTTCTGCGAACATCATCGCGAGTTCTTCAACAACACTTCGCGAGTGTCACAGAATGATTTGTAGAATGACGTAATAGCTGACGAATGAAGAAACACGGGAAGAGCGTGATTATCCTACGATGGTTACAACGCTTGCGAGAACGGATATTATAACTACTGCGATAATATCGCGACTCGGATCCGAAATTAAATGACAAATTAGCTGTCTTCCACTATGTAACTATTCTATATAAAGAGACCCATTAGATTCAGAAAGAGGATGTGATGTGTTTTTGAGTGTTGAGAAAATCTTGAGGAGAGAGAAAATTCAAGAGAGTGGTTGTATTCTTGATTTCTTCCGTTTCTTGTAAACATTTATGAGAATCAAATAATAAAGTGTTGTTTTTAATCTTCAAATATGTCTTAATTGCAGTAAATTCTTATCAAGGGTGTAGTGTAGGATTTCCTGCAACTACATTTTGGCGCCCGAAACAGGGATTGAAAGTTGAAAATTATAGGAAAAAGCAAGATTAAAGATCAATATTCGAGTTAAGAAGATGATTGAACAAATTGGTGAAGCAGTTGAAGAAAAAATAATTGAAGAAAAAATAATTGAAGCAAAGGAGGATTACAGGAAGTTGGAGTGAAATACGATAATAAAAATAATGATCAACCAATTCCATGAAATTATTAGAGGAAGGATTCATAAACGAGATTTTGAAGGAAAACGAATTATGACGGTGGAGAAAATATCACCTCTGAAGGATTGGGAAAAGCAGGAAATCACATTCACAGCAGCAGAAATACCAAAAGAAAATTAGGATCATACATCTCCATTGGTAATCACGGTATCTACTATGCGAGTGAAGAAGGAAAAATCAACAAGATCTGCAGAAGAATGGGCCGTGATAGAACTTTGGTGGACACAGGAAGTTCTGTAGATATTATATTCTATCATACATTTAAGAAAATGGGATATAAGGATGAAGAGATGTCTTGTTAAAATTATCACATTCATGGTTTTGGAAAATCTATAAAAAAACCTAAAGACGAAATAATGGTTCGAATTCCGCTAGAAGAGATTGAAACACAAGTAACATTATGTGTGGTGGATGTGGAGGCACCATATAACATGATATTGGGGAGACCATGGATACATGCAATCAAGGTTGTAGCATCAGCATTACATCAATGCATCAAATTTCCTATGCCTGGTGGAATTGGAGAAATTAGAGGAGATACTGATCTTGCGAAGATGTGTTATCGAATTGAAGTGAGAAATTATGAAGAGCGTCCAAAATTGCGAAAAGCTCGCAGAAAATTGGCAAAAGAGGCAAAGAAGGAAGAAGAATTTAGAGTTTACATGATAAGAGCAAGAGGAGGAAAATGAATACCCAGCGAGATCTCGCAAGAAGATGATGAGCCCGCGAGAGTCATGGAAACACCAACACCAATGGGAGAACCTTAGGCCAGCTACACCGTAGCAGAACCAACAAAGGAAGTAAATGTTGGAAGTGAAGAAGAACCTAAAATGCTGAAAATTGGAACTAAAATGGGTGCAGACGAAGAAGAACAAACCATAAATCTCTTGCGAGAGTATACGGATATTTTCGCAGGGAGTATGGATGAGATGCCTGGAATAGATCCATCAGTTTCATGTCATAAGTTAGAAATTAACAAAGATGTGAGACTATTCAAGCAAAGGATAAGGAAAATCGCAACAACTTATCACTCAAAAATAGAAGAAGAATTACAGAAAATGCTTGATGCTGGAATTATAAGACAAACAAAATACCCAGAATGGATCGCAAATATGGTAGTGGTTCCAAAGAAAAATAAGGGGATCAGAATTTGTATAGACTTTACTGACATAAATAAAGCTTGCCCTAAAGATAGTTTTCCATTACCAGATATTCCTCAAATGGTTGAATCAGCAGAAGGAAATGATAGAATATCTTTATTAAATGGGTATAAAGGTTATAACCAAATTCCTCTCGCTAAAGAAGATCAAGAGAACACCGCATATTTTTCTCCAAGAGGATTATATTTTTACACAAAAATGCCTTTTGGGTTACGAAATTCCGGTGCAATGTATCAAAGAATGGTGGAGAAGGTATTCGCAAAGTGGATACACAAAACATTAGAGGTGTATGTAGATGACATGAGTAAATAATCTAAGAACCATGTGCAATATTTGAAGGAGATTTTTGATCAAATGCAACTCTTTAACATCAAGGTGAATCCTGAGAAATGCATTTTTGGAGTAGCGTCAGGGAAATTTTTAGGTTATATTGTATCAAAAGAAGGAATTCAAGTTGATCCAGAGAAAGTACAGGAAATTCGCGATATGCCAACGCCTGCAACAGTGAAAGATGTACATAAGTTGAATGGGCTCTTAGCCTCACTAGGAAGATTTATCTCGCGATCTTCAGATAAATGCAAGCATTTTTTCAATATACTCAGGAAGGGTACAAAATTCAAGTGGACAGATGAATGTGAGAAGGCTTTTCAAGGATTTAAAGAATATCTAATGAACATATCTATTTTACAGAAAGAGGATCCGGGAGAAGAATTATAGATTTATCTTGCGACAACATCGCACGCATTAAGCGCTGTATTACTGCGAATAGATGCAGGGGTAGAAAAACCAATTTATTACATCAGAAAAACGTTTAATTCTGCAGAGAGAAATTATTCAAAATTGAGAAGCTAATTCTGGCATTGGTTTATGCAACCTTTAAACTTCGCATATATTTTCAGGCACATAAAGTAAAGGTATTAACAAAGGTACCCATTGAATCAGTAATGAAGAACTCAAAAAGATCAGGCAGAGTTGAGAGATGGAATGCACAAGTAGGGCACTTTGAAATCAAATATGAAGTCCTATCCTCGCCAAAATCACAAGTTGTAGCGGATTTTTTAGAAGAATTTCCTCTAGAAGATGATGAAGATGTGGAAGAAATGATGGACATAGAAGAAGAACATGGAGATCCAAAAGATCTATTAAAGGAACCCAACATGTGGGAAATATTGGTGGATGGATCATCAAATGGGGAAGGAAATGGAATTGGAGTGGTCTTTATCTCGCTAGAAGGAGAAAAAATGTCTTTTTCATTTCGTTTGGAATTCACATCCACTAATAATGAGACAGAATATGAAGATGTGGTGCATGGTCTAAAGTTCTCCATAGAGATGAAGTTGGAGAACGCAAGGATTACTAGTGACTCGCAATTGGTTATTCTCCGGATAAAAGGAGAAAACACAACAAATGAACCATCTCTGAAGAAATACAAGAAACTTGTTGAAGAATTGTCTGCGAGAATTCCAAAAATAAAATGGAGACATATATCAAGAAAAGATAACATACTCGCAGATGCTTTTGCGTTCATCTCAAGTATGATGATAAACCCAGCTGCGAGATGCATAAGAATTCAGATGCTTGTATCACCTTCAATTAATAAAGAAGAAGAAGAAAAGGCGGATGTAATGATAATAGAAAATGACCGAGAAGAACCAGCCAGCGACATTATCGCAGATTGGAGAGAAGAACTTCACGCATACTTGGCAACAGGTGAAACACCAAGAAATAGATTGGAGGCACACAAATTAAAGAGCCGTGAAATAAATTATGAATTAAGGAATGGTGTATTGTATCGAAAATCTTTTAATGGGCCATTACTTAGATGTTTGACACGGGAAGAAGGAGAAAAAGTGTTAAAAATGTTGCATAGTGGAGATGCTGGTAATCATAGCGGAGGAAGATATTTGGCTTATAGAACAAAAATGCAAGGCTATTATTGGCCGTGTATGCATGAAGATGCAAAACAATTATCAAAGCTTGCGAAGATTTCCAGCGATATGGAAAGAAGATACATGCATCGGGGGCACCATTATCATCTTTAAAAAGTGTGTGGCCTTTTGGAAAATGGGGCTTATATATTTTACGACCCTTTGTGCCAGGTTCAGGGCAGAAGAGATACTTAATTGTCGCGACAGATTACTTCACAAAGTGGGCAGAAGTAAAAGCAGTACAACACATTCACGATAAAGATATATTTACATTCATCTTTGAAAATATCATCTGCAGATTTGGAATTCCAGCACATTTGGTTTCTGATAATGGAAAATAATTTGAAGGACAAAACATAGAGTTGCTACTCAATGCATTTAAGAAAAGATGTGGAAAATCTACTCCTTTATACCCACAAGCTAATGGTTAGGATGAAGCAACTAATAAGACAATAGCAGACATCTTAAAAAAGAAATTAGAAGGGTACCATAGAGCATGGTGTGAACAGGTACATAATGCAGTATGGGCTTACATCACAACCAGGAGAGAGGCAACTGGGATGTCACATTTTTGTTTAACATATGGTGTTGAAGCAGTACTACCAACAGAAGTTGCTATTCCTACAACAAAAAGAGAGGTTTGGGAGAAGAATCTTAATGCTAGCATGATTCTAAGAGAACTTGATGAATTAGAAGATAAGAGAGAAAAAGCATTACAACATATGGAAAATTATCAGCGAAGGTTGGATCGCAAATATAACAAGCGAGTCAAAAAACGTGAGTTTCAACCAGGCGATTTAGTTATGCAAGAAACACTAGAGTACCAGCGAGAACGTGGTGGAAAGTTGGCGAGAAAATGGGATGGACCGTATATCATTAAAGAGATAGTTGGAACAGGGGCATACATGTTGGTAGACCCAGAAGGCAGAGATGTTGGTCAAAGACTTGGTAGACCATGAAATAGATTATATTTAAAAAGATATTATTATAAACAATTTTTTAATGAAACAAAGAAGAAATAGGCAAAACAATTTTTTACAGTTGCGAATTTATTCAAGATTACATAAAGAATGAAAGATTGCGATATACGCAAAAGAAACAAAGAACGGGACGAACCTTTATGGCGTGCACCCTAGTTCGCGAATACAATTTCGCAAGAGGCAAATGTAAGACCTAAAGTACGTCATATTAGGGGGTATCTCTTTGCGTGGCTCAGGGATAAGGTTATACCGTTACTGGAACCTGAGACACGGAGACTGGGGTCCATCTCTTTGAGATACCTATCCAGGATAGATACTTTGGATTTCCAACTATATAAGGTTATACCCTAGTTGGACGACTGAGGGTCTCTTTTAAGGGGTGCATAGTATGACCAAGGTGCCGAGGTACACGGTTGATCCAAGGGTGCCCGGTATGGACGAACCTACCCTGGTCATTCTTGGTAAGTCTTGGCTGTGATGCACTCGGCCTCAAGAAAACCCCACCTAGGATGCAGTCTCGTAACTATAAGCTATATAGACATAAAGGATAAGAGGCTGCGAAAACAACTGGTTGTTGTTAAGACCGGATGGGAGGAGCTAGTCTTGTATGGCCAATGTGCCCTCCTTAAAGGGGAAACCAGGGGAATATAAGGGCGGTACCCTCCATTAGGGAGCTGATAAGTGTCTTAAGACGGCAATGTCATGGGGCTTTACGTTCGCAAGAACATTTAGGCCTGTCATATTGTCGCGTGACAAATATTCTATAAAGGAAAAAAGCCATAATAAAAAGTTAAGATGAGATCAATGGGTTTTTACATAAAAGTGTAAAGACGTCATGCGATTTTATCGCGAGACGGCTATGTCATGGGGCTTTGTTCTCGCAAAGGAACTTAGGCCTGTCATATAGTCGCAAATAATTGATAAAATACAAGAGCTAAGGCAAGATCAATGGGTCTCTACATACGAATGTAAGGACGTCCTGTGATTTTGTCACATAAAGAAATGTGGCGAAATAAGACCTTTAATTAGGAAGGCAAAATAAGACCACAAGAATAATCCTACCCATTAACTATTTCATTTTTCTAAGATGCAGGAGATATTTGTTCATTCCAAGAAACATAATGAGGGGCAAGTATGGGAATTGATAAATAAAATATCATTATCTTTCTCGCAGAGTATTGAGAAGAACATAAATTTAATAGAGCTCCAAAATGAGTTTTAAAATTGAAAGAGGTTACATCATTCGCAAGAAAGAGAACTAAAAGGAAGCAAAAACAAAATTCAAGCATTATCTTTGCCAGAGTTATTAGCCTCGCCAACATTATTCTCATGATCAGCTTGAATTTCTTCCTCATTTAATGACTCATTAACGGTTGTTCCATCGCCAGTAGCTACTTTAGTAAGAGGAGATTCTTCTTTATCCACTGAATTTTCCTGAGAAACATCTTCTTCATCACTTACATACTCTAGATCACTAGCCATGGGAAGAGGAATTTCAACATCATCTACTTCCATAGGATTGACTGATACAGGGGAGAGAGCGTTGGATATTAAGATGTCATTCACGAGAACTTCAGCACTAAGATGAACTTTGCGAAGGAAGCCTCTGTCGCGATTCCTAATTTCCATGTTCTTGTAGTATTCAAGATAATCATATCTCTTTTCTGCACGATCGCGAGATTGGACATAATTGGCTAGAAGTTCACCATTTTCTTTGCGGACTGAAGCTAGTTTATTAGCCAAGTCAGAAATGGTGGTTTGAAAACTTTTCTCAGATTCTGCGAGAAAAATAAATAAGCCAGAAAAACATTCAGACGAAGATCTTGCAAAAATATAGCAGAGAAATTTGAACAGAAAAGTTAACAATTAAGGCAGTCAAAATGACTACCTTATCTTTGCGAAGATAATTTGTGAATTAATGATAAGAAACAACTCTCCCACTGGTTCATGGCATCATAAAATTTATCTCCAATTATACCCTTCACGAGAGATTTTATACTTTCTTCTTCAGAAAGGAGATAAGCATTTTCTTTCTCCAATAAGGAATGAGATTCTTTTAATCGGGAGAAACGTTCTTTGAGTTTACTAGCCTTTACACTTAGATCTATCCTACCTTGGATGAGTTTATCCTTCTCAGCTATTGATGATTCCATTACTTCTTTGAGTTCTTCTTTCAATGAAGACAGAGATTGTTCTTGATTGTTACACACTTTCTGAAGAATACTTAAATGCTGCGAGGAGATCGCTATCTTATTTCAGAAGCTGCTCTTTTCTTGAGATAAGTTCTCATTTTCATCTGATAAAGTTTATATAGCCAAATTAGCTTGGGTTAACAAATAAGAAAGACGAGTAACTTCGCTATTTAACAGACTTTTCCTTTGTATTAGTTGGTTATTCTCATTGGTAAGATTATCTATTTGGTCGATAGAATATGAATGAAGGTTATCTAATCTATTATATTGGTCCATCCAAGAATCTTTCTCAGCACAAGCTTCTTCAGCAATAGACTCAAATCGGAATCTCTCCAAGAATCGTGTCCGATTTACAACTAAATGTATGAACCAAGGGTTTAAAAGAGAATTAAGCAACGAAAAAATGAGAATTTACTAAAATAGAAAAAACAAAAGATAAAAGAAGGAAAATTATACCTTTTAGTTCCTCGTTCTTATTGCGAAGATTCTCGCAATTCAGTAAAGAGTTGCGAAGCTTGTGCTGAAGAGTATTGCATTCTGAAGTCTTAACCCGAAGACTCTCTTTTAAAATTTCGATTTCGTTTTCTACAGATGTCTTCACAGCCGTTTGTTCAGAACCAAAATACTTGCTTAAAACTTCGCAGATGCCACACTTGACAGGATTAATGGAGGATTTTCTAGTTTCATCCAGAATGTTAGATAAGACTCTAAAATCAACGTCTACATCAATTGAAGCTTCTCTTACAGGAGGGAGAGATGTAGGTGGTGAAGTGGTAACAATGGTGAGTTGAAGGTTTGAATTATTTGTGTCATCAGGAGGGGGAGTGTATGGAAAGGTAACATTTGGAAGTGAAAATGAATCAACTTGAGAAGTGACTACAGTAGAAGAAGAAGGAACTTCATTCGAAATAATATGGGGAGTTTCACTTATGAGAGGGTTAATTGAGGAAGGAGCATTGGGAGTGGCATCGTCGCAAGCAAAAGGTTGGGGCACAATTTGCGATGCTATAGGAGTGGATTTTGAAGAAGATAATGAGGGAATAGTAATTCTGTATTCAATGGGTTTAATCTTGCGAGATCGCTTGCGAGGTTCAACAACATTCTCATCATTCTGCGAATAATAAACTAGATAAGAAACAGAGGCAACAATATTGTTATTAAGAAAACAAGTGTTTCTTACTACCTTATGATTCGCATGATTCCTCTTCTTTTCAGCCAGTTTCTGTTGCGAATTTTTGAGAAGATTAGGGTTTTGAGATAAAGGTTGCACGTTAGAAGTAGTTTCACTGAAAAGAAGACACTATATGGGAATTATGTAAAATCAAATAGAAGAGATCAAATAAATAAGATTAACATAGTTTAGACAAGCAGAATCGAATTTAATAATGTCAGAAGAGAATGTTTATACCTTTGAGACTCCATTAGAACAGTAGCAGATGAACCTGTGAAATAAGAAAAATTACAGACGGGAAAGTTTACAGAGAAGAGAAGGGATGAAGAAGAAGAAGAAGTAAAATAAAAATAATATTTCTTAAACAAGTTATCTCTTTGTAGTAGCAGGATTTCCCACACTACACCCCTATTAAGATCCTATAAAAATCTAAGTGAAACTAGTTGAAGATTAAAGAATTAAACGACACTTTTATTATTTAGATCTCAGAAATGTTTACAGAAAATATTCAAACTCAGAATTACAACTTTCTTTTCTGGAGTTTCTCTCTCCTCAAGATTTTCTCAACTCTAAAAAATACATCATCCTCTTCTGGATTTACCTGATCTCCTTATATAGGAAATTACATAATGGAAGATAGCTAAGCTTTCCCCTTCTTTCGGATCTATTCTGCGATCTCATCGTGGCAGTTACATTGTTTATTTTTGCCACCTTTCGTAATCCTCGTGAAACAACATTTTTTTAGCATGCTTCTTCAATTGTCAACTATCTTGATACTTTCTCATGTTTCTCACCAAATTTCGTTGGAGAATTCTCACGACACTCTCGTGAAAGATGTCATTCTTGTAGGGGAAGTATTCAACCTTCTCGTGGAAATGTCGTTCTTATCACGAGAATATCGTTGTGGTGATATTCTGGTACTACATCTTGCCACTTCTCATGTCTTTTCTGCGAAGAAGAAACGATCATGAGAATCCTTAACTATCGCAAGAATATCTGAACTTTTTTCTCCGGCAATATTCCGCTAATTCATCTTTCCTTGTTAACACGTGTTGTTAATCTGTCCTTTTGTATTGACACGTCTCACATAATTTACTCCCTTCTTTGCCTATAAAAGGAAGAGTCGAATTTCATTTCTAGTTTTCTTCTCTTAACTCTCTTTCTTCTTTACTTAGTTTCTTTGCTTTTTGTTCTGCAACTTCTTATCCTTCTCATTCTTCTGCTACTGTATTAATGGAGTCCTCGAGGTATATTTTTGATCATGGTATTTTCTTAGATCAAAATTTTTATTTATATTCTTCGATCTTCTCTTACTTAATTCTTTATAACCCCATATTATGTATTCTTCAGCGGAGCTGCATCTATTTCCCAATCCTCGACTCAAAAACCTATTATTCATAAGAGGCCGACTGGAAAAAGGAAAGAAAATTCTGCGAGCAATAAGGTAGTAAGAAACACATTCTATTTCTTAATAACAATATTGTTTCCTCTATTTCTTATCTAGATTATTGTTTGCAGAATGACGAGGGTAATGCTAATCCTCCTAAAAGATCTCGCCAATTAAATAAGACCTTTGGAAGTAATTTCGTCATTCCTCCCTTAATATCTGCGAAAGCTTCACCTACACCTGTGCAATCTGATCTTCCTCCTTCTTCTGGTGAGAAGCTCGCTTTCACTACCACTGCCTCTAATGGTCCTTCACCAATTCAAATTGCAGAACCCATCATACCTGAAACTCCCTCTAGCCCTTTACTTCCTCCAAATGTTACTTTCCCGAAAACTCCTCCTTCTGATGATACAACCATCACTAATGACTCAAATCATCAACTTGTCCTCACTTCCTCTATTTCACCTTCTACATCCCTTCCTTCATCAAATGAGACCATCGCAGGAATTGATGTTGCTTTCAAAATTTTATCTAACATTCTAAATAATGCTAGAGATTCTTCTACTGATTCTCTCCAAAGCAGAGTTTGCGAAACTCTGCTCAAATATTTTGGCTCAGACAATTCTGTTTCACGAGCTTCTCTAGAGAATGAAAATGTTGCTTTGAGAAAAATTCTTCAAGATAAGAATTCTGAATGTGAAACTCTAAACCACAAGCTCAATAACTCTGTACTGGATCGCGAGAATCTCGCTAGAAAGATTGATGAGCTAAAAAGTAAGCTTCTTTTTGCCTCTGTCCTTTTATCTTTTTATTCTATTTCCATATTCTTCGTACTTAATCCTCCCTTTAAATTCTTGGTTTATATATTAGTTTCCAACCGAAATCGTTTCATCGAAAAAAACTTAAATCAAACCATAGATGATGAAGCTCGCATTGAAAGAGATTCTTGGATGGACCAAAGATAGTAGATTAGATAATCTTTATACGTATTCAGTTGATCAAATAAGAAATCTCACAAATGAGAATAATCAATTATTGCAAAATCACAGTTTTCTAAACAACGAGGTTACTCGCCTCTCATATTCGTTATCCAAGACTAATTTGTCTATAGAATCTTTGTTAGACAAGAATAGAACTTTATCTCAAGAAAAACACAAATTATCAAGCTTGTTGGCGATCTCCTCGCAGAAAGTAAACAATCTTCAAGGGATATGTGATGACCAAAAGCAGTCTCTCCGCTCTCTTAAAAATAAACTTGACGAAGTAACTGAATCATCTGCATTGAAATAGACAAACTTATCAAGGGTAGACTAACTCTTAGTTTGAATGCCAGCAAGCTTCGAGATGAATATTCCCAACTAAAGGAGTCTCATTCCTCATTGTCAAAAGAAAATTCATATTTACGCACCAAAGAAGAGAGCATGAAATCTCGTGTAAAAGGCATAGTTGGCGACAAATTTGATGATGCTATGAACCAATGGGAGAACTGACTCTTTTCATTAATCCAAAACTTAACTTCACAAAAAGAAGGTAGTCAATTATGACTGCCTCACTTGTTGATTTCCCTTGTTACAATTTATGTTATATTTCACTTGTTGATATTCTCACGATATATTTATTTCTATAACCTTTCAATATTTTGTTGCTCGCAGAATCTGAAAAAAGCCTTCATTATACTATCACCAATCTTACTAAGGAGCTAGACAGTGTTCGCAAAGAAAACAAGACTCTTCTTCTCAACCTTTTAAAAACTCGTGATAAAGCAGAAAGAAGACTTGATTTTCTTGAGTATTTCAAGAATATAGAGATCAGAAATCGTGACAAAGGTTTCCTTCGCCAAGTTCATCTTAGTGCTGAAGTTCTCGTGAACGAAATTTTGATCTCCAACTCTCTTTCTCCTGTATCCGTTCTACCTTTGAAAGTTGACGATGATGAAGTCCCTCTTCCTATGGATAAAGATTTAGAATATCCGTCTTCTGAAGGAGATGTTGAAGAAGACGCTGAAGAAGAAGATGATCAAGGAAAAGAAGAAAACCCTCTAAAAGAAGGAGAAGATCGTAACAAAAAGAACTCTGGCGATGATGTTCGCGATGAAAGAAATATTGGTGATGATAACAATCCTGACAATTCTAAATCTGGCAAGACTACCGCTTGAAGCTTGAGTTCTATTTTTAATTTCTTTTTTCTTCTTCTTTCTCGCAAATGATATAACCTTTTTTGAACTATAATATTCTCAAGAAACTTAATGAAATCCTACATATTTATTCCCTTGCTTGCCTCCTCATTAAATTTCTTGAGACTTGTTGAATTCAACTTGTTTCTTGTGATAAAGAAATCTTCCATGCATGCTTAACAAAGAAGAATTAATTTTTGAGATTATTCTATTGTTCTTATTTTGCCTTCCTAATTAAAGGTCTTATTTTGCCAATTTTTTCTTTTTGCGACAAAATCGCAGGACGTCTTTACACTTTCATGTATTGACCCATTGATCTTGCCTTATCTATATTTCTTTATTATATTGCGACAATATGACGAGTCTAAGTTTTCTCGCGAAAACAAAGCCTCGTGACATTGCCGTCTTGCGATGAAATCGCAGGACGTCTTCACATTTGCATGTAAAAACCCCTTTACCTCATCTTAACTTTTTTCTCTTATGTCTTTTTGCCTCTGTATAATTTACGCGACAATATGACAGGCCTAAATGATCTCGCGATCTTAAGGCCCCATGACATTGCCGTCTTAAGACACTTATCAGCTCCCTAATGGAGGGTGCCGCCCTTATCTTCCCCCTGGCTGCCCCTTCAAGGAGGGAACATCGGCCATACAAGACTATCTCCTCCCATCCAGATTTACCAACAACCAGTTGTTTTCGCAGCCTCTTGTCCTTTATGCCTATATGGCTTATAGTTACAAGACTGCACCCTAAGTGGGGTTTTCTTCAGGCCAAGTGCATTGTAGACAAGACTTACCAAAGATGTCCAGGGTAGGTTCGTCCGTCCCGGGCATCCTTGGCTAAACCGTGTACCTAGGTGCCTTGATCATACTCTGCACTTCTTGGAAGAGACTCTCAGTCGTCCAACCAGGGTATAACCTTATAAAGCTGGAAATCCAAGATCTCTCTCCCGGATAGGTTTTCTTTAACCCCTACATCTGTATGACTCAGGTTCCAGTAGCGGTATAACCTTATCCCTGAATCATATAAAGAGATACCCCCTTTATAACGTGCTTGTAGGTCTTACATTTGCCTCTTACGAAATTGTACTCGCGAACTAAGTTGCACGCCATAAAGGTTTGTCCCATTCTCTTAATATCTGCTAAATTTCATTCGCGTTTCTCGCGATATTGGTCGCGTAATCTTTAAAATAAAAATAGTCACTGATAATAACCTTTAATTATGTCAATATTTCTTACCTTTCAGTATTTGTCACCGATAATACCTTTTCAAAAATAGTCTATTCCATGGTCTATCAAGTCGTTGGCCAACATCTCTTCCTTTAGGATCCATTAATTTGTATTCCCCATTTCCAATTATTTCTTTAATTAAGTAAGGTCCGTCCCATTTTTTTGCCAATTTTCCACCATTCTGTCGCTGATATCTCGGTGTCTCTCGCAGAACTAAATCACCAATTTGGAATTCTCGTTTTTTGACACGTTTGTTGTATTCGCGAGCTAACCTTCGCTGGTAGTTTTCCATATGTTGTAGAGTCTTCTCCCTTTTTTCTTCCAATTCATCTAGTTTATGTAAAATCATACCAGCACTTAAATTCCTTTCCCACGCTTCTCTTTTTATTGTAGGAATAGTAACTTCTGTTGGTAATATAGCTTCAACCCCATATGTTAAACAAAAGGGTGACATTCCAGTAGCCTCTCTTCTAGTGGTGTTGTAGGCCCATATTGCATTATGTACTTGCTCACACCATGATTTGTGATACCCTTCTAATTTCTTTTTCAGAATATCTGCGATCGTTTTATTAGTTTCCTCAGCTTGACCATTTGCTTGTGGGTATAAAAGAGTAGATTTTCCACACTTTATCTTAAATGCATTGAGAAGTAATTCTATGTTCTGTCCTTCAAACTGCTTTCCATTATCAGACATCAACTGTGCTGGTATTCCAAATCTGCAGATGATATTCTCGAATATGAATGTGAAAATATCTTTATCATGAATATGTTGTACTGCTTTTACTTCTCCCCATTTCGTGAAATAATCTGTAGCCACAATGAGGTATCTCATTTGTCCAGAGCCAGGCACAAATGGTCCCACAATATCTAATCCCCATTTTCCGAAGGGCCATACACTTGTTGAGGATGATAGTGGTGCTCCTGGTGCATGTATATTTTTTCCAAATCGCTGACATTCTTCACAACGCCTTGAATGTTGTTTCGCATCTCCATGCATGTAAGGCCAGTAATACCCTTGCATCTTCGTTCTATATGCCAAAGATCTACCTCCGCTATGATTACCAGCATCTCCACTGTGCAGCATTTTTAACACCTTTTCTCCTTCCTCCCTTGTCAAACATCTTAGCGATGGTCCATTAAAAGATCTGCGATATAACACTCCATCTCTTAACTCATAATTAGTTGCCCTGCTTCTTAGCTTGTGTGCCTCCAGTCTATTTCTTGGAGTTTCTCCTTTCGCCAAATAAGAAAGAAGTTCCGCTCGCCAATCTTTGTTTCTCTCTTTTGCTTCTATTTCGCCATTTTCTACAATCATCACATCTTTCTCTCCTTCTTCGTCAATTTCGACGGAATTCCCATCCACATCTTCGTGTTCTTTATTTACTGAAGGTAATAAGAGTGTTTGAATTTTTATGCATCTCGCAAGTGGGTTTGTCATCATGCTAGATATGAAGGCAAAATCGTCCGCAAGCCGGTTATCTTTCCTTGATATGTGCCTCCATTTTATCTTTGGAATTCTCGCAGATAATTCTTCCACGAGTCTCTTGTATTTCTTTAAAGAAGGTTCATTTGTTATATATTCTCTAGTTATTTTACGAATAACCAATTGAGAATCGCTTGTGATTCTAGCATTTTCCAACTTCATTTCTATTGCAAATTTCAAAGCGTGGATAACAGCCTCATATTCTGTCTAATTATTAGTGGATGTAAATTCTAACCTAAATGAGAAAGTTGTTTTTTCTCCTTCTGGTGAAATAAAAATAACTCCAATACCATTTCCTTCTCCATTAGATGATCCATCCACTAATATCTCCCATCTATTGGGTTCTGTCAATAATTCTTTTGGATCTCCATGTTCTTCTTCTGCCTCCATCATTTCTTCCACAGCTTCGTCATTTTCCAAAGGAAATTCAGCTAAGAAATTTGCGATGACTTGGGATTTTGGCGAAGATAGAATTTCATATTTAATATCGAAATGTCCCACTTGTGCATTCCATCTTTCTACTCTTCCTGATATTTTTGAATTCTTCATTACCGATTCAATTGGCACTTTTGTTAACATCTTGACCTTATGTGCTTGAAAGTAAATGCGAATCTTGAAAGTTGCATGTACCAATGCTAGGATTAATTTCTCAATCTTTGAATAATTTTTCTCTGCTGAATTGAATGTTTTACTAATATAGTAAATTGGTTTCTCTATCCCAGCATCTACTCGCAGAAATACCGCACTTAGCGCATATGTCGTTGTCGCGAGATAAATTAATAACTCTTCTCTGGGTTCACTTTACGTAAAATGGTTATATCCATTAAATGCTCTTTTATTCCGTGAAAGGCCTTCTCACATTCATCTTTCCATCTGAATTTTGTTCCCTTTTTGAGTATATCGAAAAAATGCTTGCATTTATCAGAGGATCGCAAGATGAATCTTCCTAACGAGGCTAACAGCCCATTCAATTTTTGCACATCTTTTACTGTAGCTGGTGTGGGCATATCTCGAATCGCTTGCACTTTTTATGGATCAACTTGTATTCCTTCCTTTGATACAATATACCCCAGAAACTTTCCTGAAGTCACTCCAAAAGTACACTTGTCAGGATTTACTTTGATATTAAATTGCCGCATTTGTTCAAAAATCTCCTTCAAGTCTTGTACATGATCTTCAGCTTCCTTGCTCTTGATTAACATATCATCTACATATACCTCCAGTGTTTTGTGGATCCACTTTGCAAATACCTTCTCCACCATTCTTTGGTATGTTGCACCAGCATTTCGTAATCCAAAGGGCATTTTTGTAAAATAATATAACCCTCTTGGAGCAAAAAATGCAGTATGTTCTTGATCTTCTTCAGCGAGAGGGATTTGGTTGTATCCTTTATATCCATCTAACGAAGATATTCTTTCATTTCCCGCTGCTGACTCAACCATTTGAGGAATATCTGGTAGTGGAAAACTATCTTTAGGACAAGCTTTATTTAAATTATGCAAATTCTTATTCCTTTATTCTTCTTTGGGACCACCACCATATTTGCAATCCACTCTGGATACTTTGCTTGCCTTACTATTCCTGCATCAAGCATCTTCTGTAATTCTTCTTCTATTTGAGAATGGTACGTTGTTGCGATTTTTCTTATTCTTTGCTTGAACGACCTTACATTTTTGTTGATTTCTAATTTATGACATGCTACCGATGGATCTATCCCTGGCATTTCATCCATGCTCCACGCGAAAATGTATTTGTATTCTCGCAAAAGATTTATAGTTCTTTCTTCCTCGTCTATCTCCATTCTAGTCCCAATTTTCAGTATTTTAGGTTCTTCTTCACTCCCAACATTTACTTCTTTTGTTGGTTCAGCTGCAGTGTAACTGGCTTCTGGTGCTGGTGTTTTTATGATTCTCGCACGTTCATCTCCTTCTCGCGAAAATTCATCGGGTATCCCTTTTCCCTCTTTTGCTCTTATCATGTAAATTTTAAATTCTTCTTCTTTTCTTGTTTCTCTCATCAATTTTCTGCGAGCTTTTCGCTGCTTAGGACGTTCTTCACAATTTTTTACTTCAATTTGATAGCATGTCTTCGCAAGATCTGTATCTCCTTTAATTTCCCCAATTCCGCTAGGCATAGGGAATTCGATGCATTGATGTAAGGTTGACGCTACATCTTTAATTGCGTGTATCCATGGTCTTCCCAATATCATGTTGTATGGTGATTCCATATCCACCACACATAGTGTTACTTGTGTTTCAATTTCTCCAAGTGGTAATCGTACTATTATTTCTCCTCTTGGTTTTGTTATAGATTTTCCGAAACCATGAATATGATATGATGAAATAGACATTTCTTCATCCTTATACCCCATTTTCCTAAAAGCATGATAGAACATTATATCCACAGAACTTCCTGTGTCAACTAGAGTTCTATTTATAGCCCATTTTTCTACAGATTTTATTGACTTTTCCTTCCTTATTGGTATCATGGGTACCGTAATCACCAAAGGAGATGTATGATCTAGATTTTCTTCTAAAAATTTTGTTGCTGTAAATGTAATTTCATGCTTTTCCCAATTCTTTAATAATGGCGTTTTCTCTACCATCATAATTTTTCTCCCTTCAAAATCACGTTTATGTATCCTCCCCTTAATATTTTCATGAAATTTATCGATCATTTCTCTTGACACTAATTCATACTTCAATTTCCTACAATTTTCTTTAATTCTAATCATTTTTCTTCTGACTATTTCACCAATCTTCTTCAAAGTGTCCTTGATCTTGAATAATTCCTGTCTTCTTTTTTACCTTTTCTTCGATTTTGCTAATTCAACGATCCCCTTAATCGGCGCCAAAATGTAGTAGCAAGATTTCCCACACTACACCCCTATTAAGATCCTATAAAAATCTAAGTGAAACTAGTTGAATATTAAAGAATTAAACGACACTTTTATTATTTAGATCTCAGAAATGTTTACAGAAAATATTCAAACTCAGAATTACAACTTTCTTTTCTGGAGTTTCTCTCTCCTCAAGATTTTCTCAACTCTAAAAAATACATCATCCTCTTCTGGACTTACCTGATCTCCTTATATAGGAAATTACATAATGGAAGAAAGCTAAGCTTTCCCCTTCTTTCGGATCTATTCTGCGATCTCATCGTGGCAGTTACATTGTTTATTTTCGCCACCTTTCATAATCCTCGTGAAACAACATTTTTTTTATCATGCTTCTTCAATTGTCAACTATCTTGATACTTTCTTATGTTTCTCACCAAATTTCGTTGGAGAATTCTCACGACACTCTCGTGAAAGATGTCATTCTTGTAGGGGAAGTATTCAACCTTCTCGTGGAAATGTCGTTCTTATCACGAGAATATCGTTGTGGCGATATTCTGGTACTACACTCTTTTATAGACAGAAGAGGGGTAACCGGGTAATAAAGGATTAACCGTTTAAAAGAGGAGCATTCGACACGTATAAGCAGTCATACCTAATTTACAGGGCTTTGTCGGAGAAAATAGATGAAAAACTAGGTAGCTGCGGCATTTTCATTCTCATAGTCTTTCTTTCTTCGCAGAAAAGACATGAGAAGAGGCAAGATGTAGGACCAGAATATCTCCATGATATTATTCTTGCGAGATTAACAACACTTCTGCGAACATCATCGCGAGTTCTTCAACAATACTTCGCGAGTGTCACAGAATGATTTGAAGAAAGACGTAATAGCTAACTAATGAAGCCTTGTAATGGTTATCCTGCGATTATCCTGTGATGGTTACAATGCTTACGAGAATGGATATTATAACTACTGCGATAATATCGCGAGTCAGGTCTGAAATTAAAGGACAGATTAGCTGTCATCCACTATGTAACTTTCTATATAAAGAGACCCAGTAGATTCAGAAAGAGGATGATGTGTTTTTGAGTGTTGAGAAGTCTTGAGGAGAGAGAAAATTCAAGAGAGTGGTTGTATTCTTGATTTCTTCCATTTCTTGTAAACATTTCTGAGAATCAAATAATAAAGTTTTGTTTTTAATCTTCAAATATGTATTAATTACAGTAAATTCTTATCAAGGGTGTAGTGTAGGATTTCCTGCAACTACACAATCGGTTTAGCAAAGGAACTAAGGAACTTAGTTGATTTTTGGTTTGCTAAAATATTTATCAAAATTGCTTCTGAAAAGGCGATGGTACCCCAACATACCTCAAGCTAAAACTTTTCCTTCCTATAAGTCCTTTCTCCGAAAGTGATTGTCTATGGACTGAGTCGAAACAATACAACTAATCGGTTCACACTTCGTGTGATCGTCTATGGATACGAGATCGAGACAATACAACAACGAAGTATGTTTACTTGATACAAAGGTTCGGACTTAACCAAACATAATAGGATTCACGTATCACGTAAATAGGAATTAACGTTTGTGCAATTTGCTTTAATTATAATACAGAAATATAAAGTTAATGACACAGCAAGATTTTGATAACGAGGAAGCCACAAATGTAGAAAAACCTCGGGACCTTGTCCAGAATTGAATACTCTCAGGATTAAGCCGCTATACAAAATAAACCAACTTCGTATAGTTGAGACCAAGCAACTAAACCTATAGTTCACCTAGTTTCGTCTATATTCCCACGCTTCCAACCTGTAAACAAGTCACGTACTTGGACCAATTCCTTTGGTTCGTATTCCAAACAGTAAAGGAACAACAAATTTGTTTGGTATCAACTCTCTTTAACCAAGTGATATGAGTTGCACAAAGGCTCTTCTGTTTATCTTAACATAAACTCCTTTGCCAGGTTCCAAGATCTATCTCATGTTAAATCACCAAAACGAAATCGTTAAGATTAAGCCAATCAACACTCTTAATCCAAAGAACTGTGTTGATGTTGATCTTCTCAATTGATCAATCCAATCTACCACAAGGATAAACCAATTATTAATTGGATCTTATTTTACCAAAACAAGTATTGTGCACACCAAAGATTATAAAAACCAAGTCTGAAATCTTATCTCTCTTCTTTGTCTTCAAATCTTCTTAGATCTTCAATAAACACATGCACACAACTACTTGAATCTCTTATGATCAATCACACATAGAACGGAGTCTGTTAACAATGGATTATCACAAGATCATCTTTAGATCTAACAATAGTCTAAAGATCCCTGTCGAAACCTTGTACTAGTTTGAGCGAATCTTATATCAGAAGAGAAGATTCTCAAGCATAAACAAACTAGGTGCAATCAAAGTTCAACCACCGTTAGTCAATCAAATATATACGAAAACTAAAGATAAACCGCAATATCTAGTTTCCCACCAACGGGTCACGCTAGAGCTTCTCAATCCCAAAGAAGACTTTAAATTGAGCGGTCATAAGAGATTTCACCTAATTAGATTACTCTCCTCTCCGATAGGCGGCTTCACCAGGAACAGTACAACAGACGAAGTTTACTGTCACGAAGGATTAGTTTGCTAGAAATGCAAAATCAAAGTATTTCTAGACAAGGAAGTTTGGACACCAAGGAATTTCCAAAACCGAAAATATTCTCAAGATATTTTTCCATATTAACCCATATTCGGTTTTCATAATTCCTGTGAATGCACTGTCCAAAAATAATGATCGAAATCTCCTTGGAAAATCTTTAACCAGAAAATGCACATTACTAATTATTATTTTCCATATATAATTAAAAACCTTAATTAAAATATTCTTAACTTATTTAAATTCGATCTTGGGATTTACTTCCTTCTTAGCTGTTAAGGAATATCTTTGAATAATAAAAGAATACATATTAATGCGGGTGTTCAAAGTGTATCGACATATTACTCTTGCAAGTCCTTTTTCATACTTGCTCACTTGAAACCGATTTACCATACTTCCAAACAAGTTCAAAATTTGTTCATCTGACTTTCAAGAACTATGTGATTGATCAAGTACCACTCAATCACAAACCATGGGTGTACGGTTCTACCAAAACAAGTTTCGGTTCTACCCCTATGTGAGTACTGTGCATAGTCACACTAGCTTACCAAAGATACGGATGACTAGGTACTAGGATCGGTTCCCCACATATATTTGGTATCTAACTTGTATGCACTGCACATGTCCATAGGATCGGTTCCCTCTTGCCTAAAAACGTTTTGTACATGTTCATAGGATCGGTTCCCCTTTCTTCTATAAACCTTGATGCACCTCATACAAGGATCGGTTCCCCCTTGTGATGTACTGCACCTCTTCATAGGATCAGTTCCCCTTTCCCAAATTTGATCAGACACTCACAAAACCGATCATACCCCAGGTGATTATTTAAGATCGATTTCACTAATAAAAGTCATACCAATACATAAGTCAGGCCTCGTGTGAATATTTTTACCAAGAACACAAACAAGTCATGAGCGGTTATACTAATCACACATATTGGTCATTCATAAGATTTGCAATGAAGAATAGCCCCAATAACACCTGGCGATTTCCTTTTCGGTTCACAACATATATCATGAACTTACTTCCTTAAAACACATGTAAAAATATTGTTTCCTAGGATGAAATCCTCACCTCATACCCATACATAATCACAATAGCATTCATACGATTATGTTGATGTCTCATATACAAAGTTTAATGGTAAAGCAAGAAACTTCATATTGTATTCCTTAATACTATGTCTATCTAGAGTGTTCATGCTTCACAGTTTTATGTTTTCAATATGCACGACTTGAAAGATATGTTAGGTAATGAAACAGTTCAAGTCAAAATCACTAACCTCAAGTGAAAGGATGATGTTGTGGTTGTAGCTTCGTACTTCTTCACTTCTTCAAGTCTTCACAATACTTGTAATGTCTCACCCTAATACTTTCAAGCTAACCTATACGAAGTTGACTCTAGTACATTTAAATCAAGCGACTCTTAAATGAGTTTTGGTTTACTGAAATATGACAACCAAACTTGACATACCAACGCTTGGTGGGTTCAACCGAGCTATGCTCTAACAATCTCCCCCTTTGTCAATTTTAGTTACAAAACTCTTACAATCATATGGGTAAACAAATTACAATAATTCAACAACACATAACCTGCATTAATTCAATCCTTAAAATTCCGATATTGACATTATAATAACAAAGTTCATACTCCCTCTAAAGGTGAGATAGGTAGATTTTCAATCCGCACGTCTTTATTATCCCAATCATATGATATGTTACTCCCCCTTAGTCTGTGATTTTCCTCATTCGTTAGATAAACGTTTCAAGCACCATTGTCCTCTTCCCTAGTGACAACACGAAAAGGATCTTACAAATCTCAAAATAGACTTGCAACCCGTTGAGTCAAGCACGAGGGTTTTACATACCATTTTTGATAACCAATATCAAAACCGAAACTATAAAGTAATTATGTTTTGATATGTTATCATGGAAATAATTGCCCGAAGCAATTTTCCCAACTAGTTTAGCAAACCAAAAATCAACTAAGCAACTTAGTTCCTTTGCTAAACCGATTGTATAAATACAACCACTTCATTCGATAAGACCAAAACAAAGATAAACTCCATTTTTCTCATCAGGTTCTAATTATCCATATAACTTGGACCTTTAGATTTTAAACAAGCCAAATACTAGGTTAGTTAACTAGCATTTCCTTGTTTAGGCATTTGGCTAGACTTAAATAACCGAAACCTCCACTTTGATAAGTCTAACTAAGATCAGAATTAACTTAGCTTAGCTTATCCGAAATCGAATTGGACTAAATAACTCATCCCGTCAATATATTCATTCTCTAAGCCATAAATAATTCATACAAACCAATAAATCAACTTACATAATTGTTCACCTCAACCGGAAGCAATTGAGACAACATATACCATTAAAGTTCCAGTATTGAACCGAAATCCAGTTAAGTAAAGCAATTGTTATTTCGCTTTATTGTATGGTATCATTTGTAGGCCTACAAATGATACCATACAATAAAGCGAAATAACAATTGCTTTACTTAACTGGAAGCAATTGAAATAACATAAACACTAAAGCACCGCAATTGCACCAAACTTTCATAAGCCTAAACAATTGATATCACACAACAAAGCAAGATAACAATAGTTTTACTTAACAAGAAATAATTGAATCACACAAACATCCACACATACATAATGGAATAAACACATCAATTGTACCGACAATTTCATTTAAGCAAAAGCAATATATATATTAAATAAAAATAGGCTTTTCTTAAAACAGGAAAACAATTAACTAACAAGATTGTTACGTCAATTTTACATCCAACTTCTCCAATATGATCGCATCTTCTTCCTCCAGGGAGAATTGATATCGAAATACCATTATGTTGTCATCCTTATGCCAAAAACAAAAGAATAACAATAACCAACCTTTACCAAAGAAAGGTTGAAAATCAATTTTAACAATTGCAAGCAAAAGTTGAAAACCGTCGATACACATATGCTTTTATGCTAAACCAAAACCGATTCAACATATTGTGACTTTTTTACATATTGTTTCTACAGGAACCCCACATGATCCTTTGATAAAGCCTACCAACATGGGGTAGAACTTAATCCTACTAAATCAAAAAGTTACCCAAACCATAAGGGTTCACAACATATTATGTGATCGAATATCAAGGTAATAAAACCGATATCAAACATCCCATAAACATACATAGCAAACAAATAAAGCATGAAAGCAACGGCTATGTAAATCAAAAACTATCACAAGAAAAATTATAAATTAAATATTTTTATTCATCAAAATAAGATAGTTTTATTCATAAATAGACACTTAAGCAAAACTTGAATCAACAACTAATGTCTACTCTTATTCTTTGAAGAAAAATCATCCTTCATTTTTTTGCTCTTCAGAGTCTTCTTTATTTAAGAACTCATCATTGATCTTTAGGATACCATCAAGAGTATGTGTATTATTTCTGTAGGCAAACGCCAACTGCTTTTGAATACAGTCTAATTGTCTTCCAAGACGTAGAATATGGAACGTAAGATCTCCATTGATGTAGACTTGATCATATGAGTCACTTGATTCCCTTTTTGCTCCACCCATCCGATTTATAATTCCCTGTGAGAGAGTTTTGATGTCTTTCTCATACTTAAATCTGTTTTTCAAAGCTTTTTCACAGAGCTTGGTGATAAGATAGGGATAACTAAGATTTATAAGAAAACCTGTGACATTGAGAGATTCGATGATCTTAATCATTTAATTTATAAGCATTCTAAATATATCAATTCGCTTATTTCCTTCAATAAGAAAGTAAATTAATTCAGCAAATTCTCTATTCCATGAGGAGGAATCTCTTGAACATGCAAACAGAGTTTCTACAGCCAGTTTTCCAAACACCCTTAGATGAAACGATACATCTTTGGTCAGCATCTTTCCCATTCTCCATTCAACGGTTTTTCCAGTGATAATTTTTGAAATGCTATCGTGATCAATTTCGGAACCTGTAACCATATGGCCTTTCACACAATAGTTGATGATTTCAGATATCATATTTCTGTTGACATGAAGAAAAGTACTTCCAACCAAGGTACTAAAAGTAAGTTTTTCATGATTAATGTTGTGAATATTTCCATAAAAAAATTATTACTATATCTAGTGAATATTTTTCAAATCCGAACATATTTCCCCAAATTCGGTCTTGAACAAATTTCACATAATTGGTTTATGAAACCTCGGGATCGAATCTCTTTTCTTCAGTGAAGGTTGCTTCCCTCAAGGCTTGGCATCTTTCAAATCATGTGGTGTCAACGAAATTCGTAAGGTCATGCTTTTCTTTGATCAAGTGAGGATGCTTGATTTTCTCCACCTCTTCAGGAAGAAAAAATTGATTCAAGACATACTTGTCTATTCCATTGTTTTCTTCGTTTTCTTCCATTGATTTCCTCTTTCTCATACTTGCAAAAATATGAAAAAACCTAGTTTTGGTTTTTACTAGTCTTCCCCAATATGTTCGAACACATAGATAAAGATTATCTTTTATAGGAAGACTTGAGATCGAAAATCGGAAATTAACTAGTATTAGGAAATACTAGCAAAATCGGAAACCGATACTTGTGAGGAGACAACTACGATTTTGTTTCTAGGTCTTTCTTTTGGAAAACCGGTTCTTCATGAACTGGATCTTTATTTAGGATTGTGTAGGATCAGAATATCGCCACAACAATACTCTTGTGAAATTTATAATAACATTTCCGCGAGCTCATCAACAACACACTACAAATGTCGCAAATTAATGAGGTAATAGACAACGACAGCATAAAACACGAGAAAGATGTGAAGATTTTGTGATTGTAGAGAAATCTCGCGAGAACATAGCGGAGCTCACGAGAATGAAGCGGGAGCTCGCTAGATAGAAGCGGGAGCTCGCTAGAATGAAGCGGGAGCTCGCTAGAACAAGGAGGGAGCTCGAGAGAATATGGAGAAAGCTTTCGAGAGTGTGGAAAGGGATCCAAAAATAGGGGAAGTGTGAGCTATCATCCATTATGTAAACACCTATATAAAGAGGAGAGCGGGAGAGAGAAAATAGGGGGAGACAATTTTGGTAAGAGAGAGAGATATTTTGCAGAGAGATATTTTTATAGAGAGAATGTGTTTTTCTTTATCATCTTCTTCCCCAAAAACTATATCTAGAATTCTACCCATTAATGGAGATTATCAATGTAAATCAAATGTAAATTTAAACAATCATAGTGAAGAATCATGGATGTAGATCAAATTGATCGAACCATGTAAAAAATTTGTGTGTCCATTTACAATTTTAGTATTTTAATCATCATTTTCATATCAAATGAATTTAGATCAAGATATTACATGGGGCGTGTTGGGGGATTTCCTGCAACTACATTTTGGTGCTAGAAACAGGGATGAGTAAATGATTTATCCTTTCTGTAATTTGTTGATTCAAGAAGTTCCCATGAAGATTAACTACTATTCATATTTTTCTAGATCTACAAAGTTTAGGTTCAAAAATAGAAATTTCAATGGAAGAGAAGATAAGAGGCAATGACCTGGTTCTTGTTAGATTGAAGGAGATTCAAAGAAATTAGTGATCGTCAAAGTTGGATTTCACTGGAAATTTAAGTTACAAGAGTAAAATAGGAAATTTAAGGGAGTATTTACATTAACAGGCGATAAATAACATGAGCAATTGAAAGCAAAGATAAGAAAAGATGGTGATGTCTAGGAGCAGATGTTGATTGGTAAAAAGAATCATGAGAAATGAAATCAAACAGAATCTTCGCTGATATTGAATCTTAAGAGGATATATCTCTCTTTTACTCTTTAAATCTTATTTGTTAAATTCCCAGATCTAACGTTTTCAAACAAAAAAGTTTTGACATGATTCACACAAACATTATTTCCCAGGAGAGAAATTATGAGGATTACCAGCGATAAATTAGAGTTCATATTCTGAATTGCTAATTGAATTAACATGATTACTTGATTGTTTGTAGCGAAGAAAGGAAACAGATAATTTCGCAAAGAAATTGTCACCAGCAAAAAGGAGAATATGGCGAAGAAATCAACTCTAGTACAAATACTTTACAGCACACGCGAAGATAAAGCTTTTATTTGCGAAGAAAATTGCAGCTCACAATTGTTTTTTACGCGAAGTTCTAGAACAGCTGGTTTAAGTGGTTGATGGCGAAGGGAATACGAAAAGAAGAAACTATGCCAATAAAACATTAATAACAACTCAAGATGTCAATCTATGGTAATGAGGAAGCATTCAGTTCAGGTGGAGATAACAACTTAGGAGCAGAAAAATAATTAGGAGGAGTTATCGAATATGAACAGGGAAGATAAGCTCCAAAGCCGCACAAGGAAAATAAGATTGATCCAAATCAGCAGCATAGAGAAGTTCATCTTCAAAAATAGGTACATGAGCGAAGACAACTTGCAGGCCAAAGAAGTTGACAAGTGAAGAAGTTCGCAGGAGAACAAAGACTCAGCACCGATGAAGCACAGATATATTAGGAGTAAGCATGACAGAAAGGAATGTATAGTGAAGAATATATATGGAGATATTGATGAGCAGAAAGAAGATTAACGAAAGTCAGTACAAGGAAAAATCCAAACCAAGCTACATCAACAATCTGCGACAACCTGGAGAAGCAGTTCCACAAGTTTGCAACACAAAGAAATGAAACTTAATCAACGCAAAGAGATCACATCAATCAATAGTGCAAAGACATTCAAAAACATTCAGAGGAGGAGCAATATAAATTTCTACCACGGACAAGCAACGAACCAATATGAATTTCAAACGCCGTTGTTAGAGATCATTACCATTTCAAGCACATTGATGATAATGCGTCAACAGTTCCAGTGAAAGCCAATTCTTATGATGATCCGTCAATACAACTTCAAGCACATATAGTTACTTGCATGTTCATAAACTAGTGTCAAGTTAATATCAAGTTCACCTATTGTTCTCAGCGAGAAAAGGGAAAACATGTGAAGCGTGTCGTATGCGTCAAAAATAATTTCACTTCCTCACTCAACTAGATATAAATATAGTATTCGATAAGAAAGAGTTCGTATCCACAGAGAGGCGATTGATGTTATGCAATTTTCAGATTCTTAAGTAACCAAGTAACCAAATAACCCAAGAGTGTGTTTTGTTTTTATCAAAGTAATAAAACTAAATAAAGCAAAGTAAATAGTTAAAATAATCAATAAGGAGAATATATTGGTCAAGGGATAGTATCATTCACAAACATGTATTTTTCATCTATGATTAGAATTGGTATTTAATCTCTCAATTATCAAAAGTCCCAGGATATCTTGATCGCAAGAGTATCCCGTTTATTTCCTGATTTTATCACAAACAACATTAAAAGATACTATTGTGAAATCTACTTAAAAAGTGATAGGTGTGATAAACACCTAATTTTATATTTAGTATTTATGCTTTCTTTGCTATTTTTCGTGTGAATTATGTATCTTATGTGTGAGTTTGAGTCTATTAGGTGTTCTGGAGTCGCACGGAGGAAAAGAAGAAGAAACCAGCCGTTTTGAGCAAGAAGGGTCAAAGTCGTCATTTCATATGCCAACAATATTGGGAGCCGAGTCGTTGGATAAGGGACGACCAAACAATAGTCCAAGAAGAATTCTAAAGGAAGGCATCAGTCTTACTCAGGGCACCATCTGGGGTGGCTCTTATTTGGGGTGCAAACAGATGTCCCAATTTAAGCCCTGATTAGGTCGAAGTGAAGATGTAGGAGCAGAATATCGCAGCAACCTTCACTTGCGAATATTTAATGATGCAACATAATAATGTCGCAAAAGAAATATTAGAAACGATGCAACAAAGAACGACGGACAAAACATGAGAAAGGCGGGAAGACTTTGCGAATATAGAATTTGAATAGTAGTTCGCGATACTTCGCAAGCTATATAACTGTATAGATTTCACTATAAATAGTAGTTAAAATGTTAAATTAAGGGAGGTATTTTTGAGAGGTCTTTTTTAGAGAAGAGGATAATTTTAGGAGGAGAGAGAAAATGTTAGGAGAGATTTATTTTCTTTATCATCTTCTTCCCCAAAAATCTAGAGCTCCAAATATTCTTTAATGGAGTCTCAATTGTAAAATCATGTAATTATATACAATCACTAGTGAAGAACCATGGATGTAGATCACAATGATCGAACCATGTAAAAAATATTTGTGTCTCTTTATAATTTTAGTACTTTAATTCTTAGTTTCATATCAAATTAATTAGGTTTAGGAATCATTTTAATGGATTCTTATGAGGGTGTAGTTGTGAGATAATCCGCAACTACATAATTGGCGCTAGAAACAGGGACTTGCTTGTTGGATTGTAGAAGATTAGAAGAAATCAGAAATTGTTAGATGTGAATTTACTAGATCGACAAAATTAGGGAACAAATATGGAAATTCCAGTGAAGGAATTCTATTAGCAGATAACGGGTGATACTGGAAGTTTGGAAAAACCAAATGAGAAATAGATTCAAAGTGAAAGTTGCGTTCATGGAATTAAAAGAAGAAAATCATCAACAAAGTGAAAGTAGCCGGAATCCTCAACAATGAACAATCGAAACAGATGAATCTTCCTCTCTAACTCTTTAATTTTGTTCTCAAAAATTTAGGTCTAATGATTTAAGGTAGACGAATAAATTGGATTATAGCATCCATATTCGCAGAAAGAAAAGGAAATCGCATACTCGAAATTACTCCAGTGAAGTGCAATTTCAAAGGAGATTAATTAAATAAAGCCACTTCATCAACGATCATTCTGATGAGTATAAAGCCAGTTCAAATCCAGCGACTAACTAGGAAAAATTAATGATGGCTTTGGAAACTCAAATGTAGAATCATACGAAGATAACCATATTGTGATTAAAATAACAGACGATGGAGTACTGCTACAAAGGAATTGTTTTTACTCAACCTTAACGCAAGAATATACTAGGATGTTATAGTACCGTCAGCAATTAGGATCTCATTTAATCAAGACAACATCAACAAACGGAAAATTTTCAATGGAGTCCAAGAGAAAGAACCACGAACAAAGTAAAGACTCAAAGCAAAGGAGGAAGATGAATCAATTAATACTATGTTGTCAATAGACCCAATAACAAGATCAGCGAGCAAGAGAAATAATTATTTTGTCGTCAGCATTGGCAACACACAAAAACTTCATAGAGAGATCAACAATTTAGAAAGAATATTTTCTCACAAAGAAGCTGCGAGCAACACATTACAATGGTTAAACCGCGTCAAAGAAAAATCACAAAGAATGGGAAATAGAAAGAAAATGCATACAATCCATATAGTCATCAGAATATTTAATCCAAAGAATAATATCAAGGCAAAACATGTGATGTATGGTGAAGAGAATTAACATTGCAGTGTGAAGAGAGTTTTAAATCCCATCAGACAACGAGAAAATGATGACCTCCCAACTGCAGAGCGTTGAACAAACTACTTCTCAATGGAAAATCAACAAGGACGGTGAATTAGCAGCAAGGAATATTATCTACAAACTCATCGAGAGATAGCAGATGGCGAAGAGGAAAGTTCTAGCGAAGATCAATCGTGAAAAGAAGAACATAGGCGAAGCTCTACTTCATCAAAAATTCCAACGAACATTAACTCCAGTGATTACTTATCGAACATCAACGAGTGGCAAACCGATTGAGAGTAATAATTTCAAGTTGAAAGAACCGTGAGCTAATACAGCAAGGAGGGTTGTACTTCGCAGAAATAACTAAGAAGGAAGAATTTATGCGAAGATATAATGGTGGAGTTCGGTTTGTGCTTAAGTTTGGCTATGAAGCTGGAGGGAAGGAAATAATGGTGCAATACGGGGGAATTTTAATGGTATTTGAAACAGTTGAGACTTAAGAAACTAGCAAGAGAAGATGCAATGGAATGAAAAAGTTTATCTTCGCAGTAACCAATAAAACTTGTTTGTAGCGAAGAGGTCGTAGCAAGCAGAGAACTCTTAAATAAAGTACAAAGCACATTTTCAGTAAATACAAAAATTGAACTGAGAAACAAAAGTTGAAGGTGCGTGAAATTTCGCAGCTTCTGCGAATATAAAGGCAATCACCGTGAAAACAGACGCAGCTCATGAAATGAAACATCAACTATGAATTTGTTATACGCAGTTCATTATTCGCAAGAGGCAAGTATGAAGAGAAGAACAAAATATGAAGAGAGAAAACTTCAACAACAAGTTTACTTCACAAAAAGCTACAGTAGATAAGGGAAAAATTTCTACCAAGTTTACTTCGCAGAAAAAGAAAATTTTCTACCAAGTTATCTTCGCAGAATTCTTGCATCGCAAATGTTTATGCCGTAAACATTTCCTTCGCAGACACTTACCTGATGAACATTCGCAGAATGAATAACTTGAGAAGATAGCAACTCAGGAGAATAAGAAGAAAGGTCGAAGGGAAAAAGAATGTACAAAGGATATTAAAATCAGAATAAAAGAAGCTAATCATGCCGTTCTAACACAAACACAAACCGAAACAGTTGGTTAAGGGAGTGCCCAAAGAAATTGGGGTTACGAGATCGAATCTCAATTTACTCTTCATTTTTAATGTACTTTTTACTAAGCTACTAAGGGAGAAGGTAACATTTAATTTCACCATTGTGTGTTTATTTTGCAGAAGAGGACCCAACAACGTTGGTCACGAGCGAAAAAGAAGAATCAAATTAATAGAATCACATTCCTTTTGTTGCTGCGATAATTACTTTACTTTTTTCGAGATTTATACATTTCAAGAATGCCAGTTTCGCAAGCCAATCATATACTTCGCAGGAGACGACAACAACAGAAAATCGCATGAAAGCTAAGTACCACTTTCCTAGAATATTTTACTTATAGAAAATGAAAGATTTTTAAGATTTCTAAAAAGTTTTAACTTTGATTTAATCTATAAAAAGTGATACAATCGAAAGATTTCAAAATTTTCAAAAGATTACAAAAAATGACTTCATCGCAAAAATTTAAAGATCTCAAAAAAATTTCAAAGACTTCAAAATTACAAAAAACAGAGAAAATTAAATTCCTATATTTCTATAGAACAATTTTGATTTAAAGATGTGATATGAATACTTCTCATACTTCTTATACTAAACATTTTATGAAAACATTCAACATTTTATGTACATGAAAAATTTACGATGAGTCTTTAAAAAGGCGAAAAAATACCGCCAAAAATCAATTGCGATTAGCTTTCATTGAAGAAAGACACAAAAGTTTATTTGCGAACAAAAGACCGCAAACTGTGATCAGCTTTCAAAAAATAAAGAAAGCCGCAGAAATTTTACATAGGCAAACCTTTGTAGCGTACACCCTAGTTCGCGAAGCAACATTTCGTAAGAGGCAAAGTCCTAAAGTGCGTCATTTAAGGGGGTACCTATAAGCATGGCTCAGGGAAACCGGAACACCACCAAGGAACCTGAGTACATGGAACTTTACGGGGTACAACCCAATAACGGGGTACCTATCCGGGTTAGACACCTTGGATTCTCACCTAATCTTGCGACATTACGCGATATTATGCGATGTAACATGATTTAGGTTGGGAGACTAAGGCATACTGTCTTTCCCAAGAAGTGCAGAAAACGATCAAGGAGCCGAGGTACACGGTTGAGTCAAGAGTGCCGGATGGGCTTGAAGCACATCTGCCATTTTTGACAAGTCTTGGCAAATGATGCACTTGGCACAAAGATACCCCATAGGGTGCAACCTCGTAACTATAAGCCATATAGGCAAAAAGGATAAGAGGTTGCGATCAAAAACTGGTTGTTTGCAGAACCAGATGGGAAGAGCTAACCTTGTATGGTCGATGTACGCTTCCTTGAAGGGGAAACCAAGGGGAAGATAAAGGGCAGCACCCTCCATTAGGGAGCTGATACGTGCTATAAGACGCAAATGTCACGAGGCTTTTTGTTCGCAAGAACATAAAGGCTTGTCATATTTGTGCAACAACTGAACTTCTGCGAGCCTTCTATATATATATATACAAAAAAAAAAGGAATAAAAGAAAAGAAAAAAGAACTCGCATAACATAATAAAGAGGTTAAGATGAGATCAATGGGTTTTTGCATGAAAATGTAAAGATGTCCTGCGATTTCATCGCAAGGCGATAATGTCATGGGGATTTATGTTCGCAAGAATATTTAGGTCTGTCATATTGTCGCAACACTTCCTGAAGAGGCTAAAATACTATTCAAAAAAGTTAAGGCAAGATCAATGGGTTTTTGCATGAAAGTGTAAGAACGTTCTGCGATTTTGTCGCTACAAAAAATGGCAAAATAAGACCTTTAACTAGGAAGGCAAAATTAGACCACAACAGAGTACGCAAATAAATTTGCGAAAATGATTATATGTAAGCAAACAAGCTTACGAACATATATACTAAAATGAAATTGAGATTATGCATCTTTAATATTTTAGTTATATTATATCATGCGAGACTAATAGTGCAGGAATGGAGGCAACTCAAAGATATATCAATTTTACCGCGGCAAAATGAGCTAAGTAACACAAACATTAGCTATGCATCATAATAGATAAGCATTCTCATCATACATGCATCATACTCGCATCATAAAAGCATTGCATAAATATTTCATGGCATAAGCATTGCATACACATTTCATAACATAATCATTACATAAATATTATATTCGCACAAGTATTTTACAAAATTTTACAGGATAATACCGCGAAACTTCGCAGAAACATTCATAATTCGCAACACTATTCGCAACATCAGAAATTTCGCGAAGAAAAACTCGAAAATTCGCGAAATAGAAATATTCAGAAGTTAGCAGGATTACCACTTGAGGCAGAGGCAAGATAAGAATAGAGATGAAATTTAATCATTCAACATTTTCTCAAAGATTCTCCTTCATAGATAAAGAACAGAGGCAACTATGGATACCCAAGAAAATATTTTATGTTCTTTATCTTCTCAGCAAGAATCTTCACCAAAAATGGAGTAATAATTTCACATGAACAGAGGCAATATTTATCACTCTCATTCAAGGACGAATACTTCTTATATATTTCGAGGATTAAGTACTTCTTATACTTCTTAAGGATACTTCATACTTCTTATATATTTCGAGGACTGAGTACTTCTTATACTTCTTCAAGGATATTTTTTATTTCTTATACTTCATACTTCTTCAAGATACTTCGCACACTTCATACTTCGCAAGATGATACTTCTAATTACTTCTTAAAGCTTCATAACTTCGCAAAAGAATAGAGGAAAGTATATACTTTTTGAGTTTGATATTCTTTCGATCGTTCCTTCATCAACAAAGATAAAAGACTACTACAACGGATTTTTTCTTAAAGATCGCTCTTCAAGAAATATTCAAGAAAAAAGAGGCAAGATGTAGGAGCAGAATATCGCAGCAACCTTCACTTGCGAATATTTAATGACGCAACATAATAATGTCGCAAAAGAAATATTATAAACGACGCAACAAAGAACGATGGACAAAACATGAGAAAGGCGGGAAGACTTTGCGAATATAGAATTTGAATAGT